>NVQI01000144.1:220426-242169 GCA_002894705.1 Aspergillus sp. ATCC 12892
CCCCCCCCCCCCTCCCCCCCCGAACATGATTTACGGACCTTGGCTCCGAGCCTTCGCATATACTAGACGGAGGAGAACAAAATGAGAAAGTTTACTGTGAAATAGAAGAAAGCACATGATAGAGATTAATAATTTAAAATATAAATTGGAGATGGTAGACAGATAACGAAATAAGGAATTTCTTGACATGCTACCCTTCAAGCTCTAATTCAATGATCTGCGTGTCCTAGATTTAAACTTCAAATAGGGCTGGCCGTATCACTAGGTAGTACTAGTACTATTAATTACTACGGGGCGCATAAAGTATATCTGAACCTTCTTTTATTACCTTCCCACTACTAGTATGAATTCCTCAGGCAGCCAACCTCCTTGAGAATGATGAAGTAGCAACCGACGAAATCAACGCAGACTTGATTCAGTTTGCCATTTGAGCTCATTGCAACAATGGGGACATGGTATCATTAATCTATACTGGTCTAATCTATACTTTTCCCTAATCCATAGGGGTTAATCTATACTTATAATAACACAAACATCAATGGAGAATCGAAGATAATCCTGAAATATCACAGTTACAGTCCCCGCTTCATCTTCCACCGCATGATGAAGGAGGCAAACGGGAAAAACACAATCGATATGCCGATCCACGCGAAAAGGACGCCGAAATCAAGACCGATGCGAGAATGTGTCCCGAAGAGGATGGTACGCAACGCCTCGACAACTGTTTTGTATTAGCATTAAGAAAAACATTGCAGAGAAGGGGCAGACTTACTGCGATGTAACGGCCATGCATAGCCCCATCGGAAGAATCGCGGGGCGAGGTCCAGCGCATAGAACCCGGTTGCAACGTTACTGATGACCCAGAAGATCAGGAACAGGGAGCTCCAAGGGAATCCTAAGACCATGGCCATATTCTCAAGAGGAAAGCCGAGAGCACTCATGCCTACCCAGTTCAACATCCAGAACACCACAAAGGATCCATGTCCATAGGCATTTGGGTTGCTAGCGGAAACAGTATCCGGCGCCGGGGAGTTGCTGAATGGAATCTGAAACGCTAACGACACGAAAGAGTAGAACAGGGAGAGGAAGAAATAGGCTGTGATGTTGGAACACACACGCCACAGCAGCCACTGCGGAATCTTCAACGGGGGGTGATTGCCCTTGAGGAATTGCGCGTGAATCGGCATAAGAAATGGGGAATTGAAGAAGGCGATGATGATGAGGTAGATCAAGCCGATCGTCACAGAGGGTGTTGCGGCGGCCGGGCCGAATGGCCTAAGATCCAAAGTGTTGAAACCAATAGCCGGGTTTATCGCTTGCGGGACATTCGAAATATTTAGCGATTCTTGGGCAACGGTTTGTACCCAGCGTGGTCCAAATTCGGCTAGGACTGTGCTCGCAAAGGCTGTCAACCCCGGTGTGATATAACTAGAATAAGTCGTTTCGTCACGAGCAGTGATGACAACGAATTGAGCGGCGCCGGTAGGATCATACGAGGTATTTCCGTTCTTGACAGCATCATAGAGAAGGGTAGTTGCATTCGCGTTGACAATGATGGCAGCATAGGCATGCTCATCATACACACCCTGTCGCACGGCCCAAGGATCATAGTTAAACTCATCCGGAGATTTTATGGTGTATCCCAAGCGGCCAGTTTCAGGGGTTTGGATTAGCTTCTCCGCCACGTCCGTCACTGCAGGTCCAACAATCGGTTTCGTATCGCGATATGGATCGACCATGCCATCAAAGTCGACAACCCAGACCGTTAACGAATGGAGATTCTGCTCGACGCGAAACTGAACGGCCCAGTATAGGGAAAGGATACAGAGGATGAAGACGCAAAGTGTGAGAACTATGCGAGAATACTGTTTAGCACATTTCACACTATTGATGTAGAATAAGGGATTTCCACTTACCTGTACGGCCCCATTGGATAAACACTTGACGTCGAACGGATCTCAGCGCGGGGTCGAAAAAGGAGACAGCAGTGGGTGGCACTTCGGCCTTGTCGCTGCCTTCGCCAATCTCGGTCTTCTCGCTCATCCTTATGGAAGTCGTTATCGTCCAAGCCTATTCAGAGGAGAAGGAGTAGCAAAAACTACCAAGGGCGTTGACAAAGGCACATATGGCGAGATGCCTCAATATTTATCCGCCAGGTGATTGCCAATCACGTCAATCATCCGATGTAAAAAAAAAACTCGGACTTTAGGACAAACACTCGGGATATTTTCTTAATCGGGCATCTATGGACCTGGAATCGGAGACTATGATTGGACCGGAGATTCGACACGTTATCAAGGCCGACACCAGTCACGTGGATCCCGTCGGGTGTCCGGCACGTGTTTGATCTTATCTGATAGCGAATCGGAAGGCCTGCTGAGGCAAACGTCTTATCGGAACATCCCGTCGGATTTCTAATCTCCAACGGACTTTGCGTATAGCGAGATAAACTCCGATTTACCGTGCAGGTCAGCAAAGGGAATATGCTTCTGTTCCGCCCGTTAGGATCGGCAGTAGAGTACTTGCCATTGCCAATGCCCTGATGAAGATGATGCCAATCAGCGGGCCTTCCGCTGATGTCCAACTTGCTTAATCGTGTCAATTACAAGCATGCAGTTTCACATACAGCTAGAATCTTGCAGGCTGAGGTAAACAGTGTCCGAAATAGATACCTGTATATCACGTTACGCAAACCATCAACGATATTTAGATGACCCCAAGGCCGAGGACCGTTCTCGTCCGTATCCCCGAAAGTTCACGCCGAAACTCTTCGCTCTAATCCTGCGGTACCTAGGCTCTATCGAATTTCATCCAAACAGTAATATAGGACACGGGTGCTGTACCGTTTGATATGGAGGAAGTACTACATCAGGAGTACTTGCCCATCATTAGACACAAATTTCACAGATATCAGGAAGCTTCCTTCATATCATACTTTACTAACACGGAGTACCTGTACGTGTCTCGTTGATCCTAGCAGTCAAACAACCTCCACATAGCGAGCAATCGAATCCTTGTAAGCTACCTTTGTAGCCTAAGCACTTGTTTAAGCCCTTGGCAGTGCGACCATCATGGCCACACCGCCAGCCACCCACTAAGCAGCGCCAGTAGCCAATGGCATAGCGGGATTGTCGCTAGTGTCAGCGGTAGGAGTGGCAGAAGAGGAAGCGGAAGATCCCAACGTAGTACTACCGGTAGGAGAAGCTGTGGTCTTGGAAGTACCGCAGGTTGTGGCGGAGGNNTGGATGAGCTTGTGGAGAAACTTTGATCTCCGATACCTGCGACGACCGTACTAGTCGCTATACAAGATACATAGGTGTTGCTGGCGAAAGAGTAGCCGGCAGAGACGGCGCTACGTTCATTAGACTCTTTCACCCAGCGTTTCTGTTCCTTTCGTGGTACAATTGTATAGAGGGATGGATACTTACAGGCCTGGGGTCGTGTAGACAAACACAACGGTGATACTGCCCGCCGTGATAGTGAACCCCCACCGGGGACCCAGCACTGGTCATCATCATCCCCATCATCAGATGCTGCAGTGGATCGAGTAGCTGAAGCACTCATGACTGTGGTCGGTGCGGCATCAGGGCATTTAATTGCAAGGGTAGTAAATAAGCCACCAGTCTGATTGCGACAGTTATATTTGTTCTCCCTGAATCCAATACGGATATCTACATTGTCAATGAGCTTGACTTCGCTAGGAAGGGTCTTTCGGGATAGAAGAAAGACACGGCATCATTAGCAGCTGCGGGGGTAATGGTGGCCAGGAGGGCCAAAGAGCGGGGAGCTTGGAATGGCATGATAATCCTCTGGTGCGTGACGATTACACGGGCCACCTAGAAAGAACTGTATATATCAGGGACTAAAGTGGAGGCGGTGGCGCTGGCCATGCTGCCGACGGGCGTGGGGGACGATGAGGTTGAGTGGACAGTCTATAATTTGACGTGGAAGGCGACGGTGTACACCTTGGAGGGGTAGGAAAGGTTGAGCGATGCAACGCTACAGATTACCGGTGAGGTTAGGGACGGGTGGCTATTACGGACTAACGCCAGACTAGCAGATCCCTTACTCTAGTATGAAATAAGGTGCATATGCACCCTTGTTAAATTGTCTTGTCACGGTGGGAGTTATTCAAACTTAGCCCTAGATCAGCAGCACTCTATCAGCTCGTTTAAATGAATTTGCTTTATGAACGACTAGCTTTCTAAGCAATACACCTATCTAACTAGTCCGCTTAATTTTGACCTATTGACCTTTAAGCTCTACAGGGAACCAGCGCTCAGAGTATATCTATATTTTTTGTACTAGAGGGTACTGGTCAAGTATGAGAGCTGATGAATAAACTGGGATTTTACTACGCTGCTCTGACTGATCTCCTCTTAGCCGGCGTGTTCGCATATTCCCTTCGGAATAAAAAGGGGTGATTTTAATAATCTCCGCGAAACAGCCCTTTTAGCTAGCCCTGGGATGCTCTAGGGAATACCAGGGATATGAAACATCGGAGCCTTTGCCGTACTTTTGATTCTCCCTTGCATGGGTCCTCCTTTCGTTCACCCTCCACATTTATGCCTAGCACTTGCCCTGCTGTTACTCTAAGCAAGTCTTTATCGAAGGTCACAGGGCTTAAGTCAATTTGCAATAGCACATTCTATTTCCGTGCTGCCGCTGTTATGAAGGTGGGCCTCTTTGTAAAATAGCGGGTGGCCACAACAGCCATTTACTTACTGGCTGCAGCTGTGAATGAGACATTAAGACACCCTCTGTAATATTGTAACGGGATGTATTAGCCTAGAACGGTGCATGAATGGGGTTCATGATCCACCATCCCGCGTGTAGCGCCGGACTTTTGCTAATTTGTCAGGGTGCGGCCCGCGGTGTAGCTTAGCTGCCTCTAGACTTTCTTAGCTGCATAAACCCGAAGAGCGCCGGTCAAATTATCTGCTGCCAATATGGAAATGCCTGTGACGACTTCAGCGTACTTCTGTCACTCGATCCCTACCTGCCCATTGAATCTCAGTCCTTGATTCATGCCCGATGGCACTAACTATATTTAGAACGTTAAGATTACCGATGCAGATCGTCCGGGGTTTCATCGCATCTCTATCTAGGTAAATTGGAGCCGGAAAAAGGATCCCGGAATGGAATATTGGGCGGGTGTGGATGTAAACGCCCTTGACCCAAGGCTGCCGTATCCTCTTTCGTGTGTTTTCTTAAGCCATCAATAAGAGGGGCTACTATAGTACTAGCTTCTTCTAAATGTGGGAAACTTAGCCAGCAATTCAACTCTGGTTGGTGGGGATTTTATATCCGGATGACTCCAAAATAGAAACGAGCTACCGTGACTTTGTGGAGCCCTGTCAGGACGCTCTTGACAAACTTAATCGGCTTTAATTAGTGGCTACTCTCTATATCAGGCTTATCATGGTGATCTGGGTCAATACTATGGATTTGAAATACCCCTCACAAATGCATACCTTCGCTTTCGAGAATTTTCTCATTTACCCCATGCCATTGTCCTGTCCCGGTTCTGAATTGCCTGATGCTCCAGGCATCCCCTAGCTCGTCTTCTAATGTTATTTATGCCCATATCCTTGTATTATTACTCGCCATAGCCGTCCAGCCCTTGATACATGACTAGCCCCGGGTGCCGTACACTATACTAGTAATCCATGGGCTCTACTTTCAATGCCTCAACACGGCTTAGGACAAGGCATTTTCACACCTTCACGTATCCATTTCTGCAAAGCAAACTTAGGACTTACCTACAGTCCCCACCAACAGTTTTCGGCTAGAAGCGGCATCCGCGAGACATGCTTTCCTACCTTATTATGATTTCTTCAACAAAAGGCCCTTCACATGTATGGATAAAAATCACCTAAATTATACCACCTGGCGAATTGACTAGTCGAAAGGTAATTATTTTTTAAACCCATTGCTGTGGTTGTTAGGTTACTAAAGTGGGGGAGCTTTCAACTATACCGCTCCCGGGGTGTTGATTGAGATCTGAATCAACTATCTATCATGGTCTTTTTACCCATTGCAAAAACACACCTTCTAACCTGGTACTTAGAGCTTAAACGCTCCTCCCCCTCCCCCCACAATTAAGCGTAAACCATGGATCCCCTGCCCAAATTCCATCAGCTAATCTAAAATATCACATGTGGTTTGTGCCGGTACTGAATTTGGCAATTGGCCAACTTGTTGCCATTGTTTCTTTTCCTTGAAGTCCTTGCGCATTCCCCCTTTGATCTGCTAGTAACTATCTGTACCCGGAGTGGGCCACGACTGTCTGCTGTCAATATATAAGGATTAAAGCCAAACACCACCTACGATCCACCTGGTTGCCAACCCTCCACAAACTCATCTACAGACAAGCGAAGGACACGGAAGATATATTTAGGCTTAAGTTAAGAGCGTATTTATTGCAGGAAGAGAACAATGGTTTGCTTGACCAGCCCATTTCAAGTTTAGTATGAGGAGCTAACATTATTACTCTTCTAAATAGAAGCTCAATATCTCAACGCAGAAGACTGTCGATGTTTCTTCTTTGCTGAACAGAGTACGTCTACAGCGGTCCTTTTACAGTCCTATTACTGAGTTATTTAGATAATGAGGCTAAGCCAGGAGCTCGTGACGCTGAGTTGGCAATCATTGGCATCCACACACGACAACCAGGATGGCAGTGGACTACCTCCGCTAGATAATATCGACGATATGATTCGTCTGCAGGACATGCTCTCAGCGGAGCTTTCCCGGTTAAACGACACTCTAGACCGCGAGGGTAGTCATTGACCAGGTCTTCCCGGGAGCCTTAATCACCCTGCTGGGGTGAGCCCTTATCCAAGCAACTTCTTATCGGTGGAGCAAACAAGGCACTGATGGAATTTCGAAACTAATGGTATAACGCAAGTTTAAAAGTGACATGAAACTGTTCAGTATCAAATGTATATATACTATAATCTTCAAAGGCGGTTATCTTGAATGCCAGTAGATTATACGGAATAGGTGATGTGCAGAGCAGGTCATGAGTGTCTGTATGATTGGGTTGGTCTATCCACTCTCTACTCTATCCTACATCTGTCGAGAGGTTCCTAGGTTACCGTATTTCAGGCCCTTTGGGGTGGAGATGGGCACAGCTGATGCTATTCTGTTTTTCTTCTTTTCTTTATTTCTTTCCGGTTCCTCTTCGCTTAGAAACATCATATGATATGGATTCATGTTTCTTTGATGCTGAGAAATGGACCACGCCACGAATATTTTTCTGCCAGGCTCCACCCAAACAGAATTTACATTTAGAAGCTTGAGTCGAGTGGAGAGACGTTCCCTCTGGCCTCTGCACCCAAATTGACACATTTGCTTAGCGCGGTCCGTAAGCAGAGAATGTATCGGTTAACCCATGTCGTATCATTGAATCCGGAATTGACATTATACTCTCGGATATATTCTCCGGATAACACTCTTCACAAGCGAGGTGGGGGCAACTAGGAATTGACGTACCTGACTACTAGCCTCATTAGCAAGCGTTGCCATATAAAAATATCAAATTCTCCTGGAAGTAGAAATTGTCAATTATTCTGTACATAAGGTCTTAGCTATATAACTGTTCAATAAAGACACACGTAGGTAGCAATGCCATGCCTGATGGGCTGCTTAACTCCGACCTGTTTAGCTTTAAGCTTTACAGAGAAGCATCGCTTACGATATACTTATGGTCTTTTTACTGGAGGGTATTGGTAAAGTATAGGCGCTGATAGATAAACCCTACTATCACTCTACTATCTTAGCTAATCCTATTACAGCCGACGCGTTCATATACTCGCTTTAGAATAGGGCTGTATATAAATAAAGGTACTTTTATTTATTACAGCGTTTCTAGCTTTAACGAGAAAGAGAAATCTTACTTCAACACCAATATTCCTAAGTAGCATCTGGATGCTCACAGGAACGTCAATGATATGAGAGATTGAAGTCTTTACCTTTGGTTTGACCTCTCCTTGGATGGATCTTCTGCGCCGCCCACTCGTAGTCCAGTGCAGGGTAGCTCCCTGAGCCCAATCTCTTAGCCCCTTACGGGGGCAAATCAAAATAGAGTTGCAAGTATCACACCGTAAGATGTGCTTGCAGGAGCTGCACCCCTCATTCCATGGGCAGAGTGAAGCTTGACACACATTAGCAAGCCATATGTCTACCGAGCGGTATGGACAGCCCATACGAGGCATCGTAAACCTTTCCTCTGCCAGATGGCCAGTTTCTAGGGACAGTTGGTACTCCATTCTCATCACCAACATATCGTCATCATCAAGCTCTGGAAATATCGCAACCTTCATGTGTGAAGATTCGTATCTTACAACACATGAATACCAGCAGAACTTTACCGGAGCGCTAGACCAGCACTGTGTCGACAGCGCCCTCAAGGAATGTCACCCGCATTCTCAATCGGGTGAATAGATGAGCTCTACGGTGGTAGGTCAATCTCTTGCCAGGACATAACTCGATTATTCTAGTTAACGTCCCCAATTCACAGATTCGGCTTTCCGGTTCTTTCCTGAACATCCGCGTAGGAAACGAAGCCAATATATGTAGTTTCAGACAGCTCGAACCAGTGCGCCATCCTCTATCCTCTAGAGATACGATAAGCTACCATCGGGCGGCATCGAAGCTGGATATGGTTGGGGGATTGCGAATGTTGAATATTCCCACACACTGGAAAAGACGTTCACAGGTCAATGCAAGACGGGTTTCATCCAACGCAGAGAGAGACATAACAACTCTCAACAGGACCTCCATCGACAATCGTAGTAGAATAGAAAGGCTAGTGGCTCTTGTTTTCGTTTCGCGCTCCTTGCATTGTTTTTCTTGCGGCCCCTTATCTTAGCAAAGCTCATCAGGCTTTGTACGAAGGGCCGGTGGCCATCTTTGGTGACCATCCTCTGGTTGCTGTCGTGTACCTACGGGTGAAATAATGTTGCGGAAGAGCTAATTTGTATTGTATCTCAGATGACTATTTACTAGCTATTTGCGAAGGGTCTGTGAATGGTTGAGGTCTAGGTATCCACCCAGGACTACTATGCTCACTACTATTGGACTGTTCCTGCATCAGACAATTCTCACTCAGTTATCCATTATATTATATAGGTTAGCGTGTGATATTTCCAGCAGCATGATGTGACTCCCTAGCGCCAAGAATATAGAACCGTGAGCCATAACCCTTTTGAATGTTCATTCGTTTATCTTGACATGCTGTTACTCCCAGTGAAATGATTCCTGAAGGCCATAGAGCCCAGACCCACCTGCAGTAGTATATCCTCTTTTAAATTCTTTTAAATTGCCATTGTTGAGACGACAAACCTGGTCCAATCGTTCCCTGGGTGGAATTCCGAGTGGCGGTGGCGGTGGCGGCAGTATATTCATTGGCTGCAGCCCTAATTGAGACATGAGATCTCGCCCTGATATATAATAACATATTTTACCAGCTTAAAAGGGCTTACGACTGAGGGTGGCAATTCACCGTCCCGCATGTGCATGTGTTGAAATTCTGTTGAATTATTGTGTGCGTCTTGGAACGAGGATCGGCTGGTCATTCAACCGATCGCCATTTCAGCGATTGTGTCTGGACTGCCAGCCGCATAAGACCGAAAAACGCCGGTGAGGGCATTTGCAGGCAACAAGCAACTTCAGACGTGGTTAGATCGCTTGATTCTGATAGGGCAATTCATACTCACGTGCTGTGGCAAGTTAAAATTGGGAGAGATGTTCCTGAAGATATGTACTCTTGGTGCTACTCATGTGTCCTCGTCCTTGTCTAATAGCCTGGTGTATTTATTTTATGAAGTTTTCAATTGCGAACAGCAAAACTGAGGTATGGAGTGGGGTGAATTATTCAGAATAACCATGGAATAGTCCCAGCACGGAGATAGTGCGTAGCTAAGAGAGACGCTCCCATGAGGGTTCAATATCGCCAAGAGATATGCTAGTACTCTTTCTGGCCACGAATTTTTTGAAGTGGGTCGTTCTGTAAGTTGAATTGTCTATACCCTCCGCCCTTTTTAGCGGCGGTTATGTGATATATTATCCAATAATGTAAAGCTCAAGAGGGCGGGAGATACAGGTAAGGTAATCTGACAGATCGCCCCACTTCAAAAATTCGTGGCCAGAAAGAGTATAAGACTGGTTATATGCTAAGTCCACAAACGTTCATGCACTCCAAGTTATTCCTATTCACGACGAATATGAATGAGAAGACCATCTGCAAGCTTCATACCATTCAATGCATCTTCTGGAAGACCATACGGAACAACAAACCTGGCAACAGTTAATATTGAGTGGTAATGTTGTATTTTTGGACGCTTGTAAGCCGGGACCATACAATGCGTAATGCACAGGAGGCAAGGCTGAGGTTGCAAGGAAGAGATTAAAATGTGTTATTTCCTGTCCGGCCAGCTTCGCTTTGATTCTAGTGATATACGTTAGACATGGTTAACCCCGTCGTCATATCTTTAGGTAAAGGGAGGTGGCACATCGTCTCAATGTCTTTGTCGCACTGACCAAATGACTCGAGAGTGCTGTACCGAACGATAGCGAGCTGTAGGTACGGTCAGCATCAAGATTTTAGTGGAACAAAAGAGATGCTCAGACTAACGTATCGAGGCATTGTCTTCATGGCTGATCTTATTTCTCATCTTGATGAGATTCTAGTAGGCATACATCCTACAGCAAATATTAACAGCAACTAATGGATTGTTAGTTGGGCCAAGCAGAGTGCCGAAGGGTCAACGGCAGATGTGCTCCAACCTAATTCCTGTGACTTGTCATTCCTAATTACCGTGTCCACTCTATGAGGATCTGCAAGAGAGAGGAAAGACACCCAACTAGGCTCTTCCTTTGGGCTAAGGTGGGTACTACCGGGCGTGGTATACCCCAATAGTTGGCTTTCCTTGCCCAAATATTCTTTGGGATACGTATCTCTTCGGACCCATGCGCCCGGTTGTGGATCCTCAATGTTAAAGCGTGGCATCGTCCACCAACCATAAACAAAAGAAGAGCCGATGATCTTTGCTACATTTACGCCATAGTTGAATAATTTCGACTCCAGCCTGCCCTTCACCTCTAATCTCTGATTCATGGCCACTGGTGCTAACCATATCGATCACACAAACATTACTAAGGGATATTTACTGGATGTTTAATTATATCTCTATCTAGATTGAGGCCTCCTAAGGGACCTCGAAATGGAATGTCGAGCCAATTTGGACGTGGCTTGAATAGATACCCTCCCCTTGACACAAGGGCTACGCAAGAGGCCAACCATATGATTCTAGACTTACCTTTCAGGTATAGGTTTTGTATGGCAACCAAGCATCTGACCCCCGGGCTGGGATACCAGCCTGCATACATAAGAAAAAGAAAGAAGAACAGAAAACTTGGGTGGGCCAGCCCCACTACGTAGGCTCGGGCTCTCCGAACGAACGGAAGGAAGGTATCCTGTAAGTCGCTCTTTGTAAGCAGGTTCCGTTATAAGCAACATGTCTGTTATAAGCATATTGGTCTGATGCTAAAGTTGACTTCGTGTCCTTAAAAATTCTAATGATCTTCTAGAGGCAAGTATGAATATCTTCCATACTTCCTCTATCGAAATGCTTATACTAGACCGCTGGAACGTCTTGACTTTGCATTATCATACAAGTCAATGCAGCGTCGACCTATTTCCAACAGCCAGAAGTTGGCTCTTCGGTCTCAACACGCGTTGAAGCCATACTTGACCCAGCTTCAGCTCTGTCAGTGGTTTGAGGCAGAATATCAACAGCCAATAGCGGAGTCTTCTGTCTCACGAATTCTCTCCTCCCGGTATGACTCACTTGACGGAGCTTCAAGCCACCAATTGAGAGCCAAACGACGACGCGCCGAAAGCTGGCCAGAGCTTGAACGAGCCCTCTACGAGTGGATACGGCGAGTACAGGACCAAGAATCTCTCTCCCAGCATCTCATCCTACAGAAAGCTAGAACGTTCTGGGAGAGGCTCTATCCGGGCCAGGCGATGCCTCAGTTCAGCAATGGTTGGATGCGGGGTTTCCAATCTCGTTGGGATATCAACAAAAACAACTTACAAGGTAAAGGCGCAAGCCATTCTGACGATGGGACAGTCGAGATGGTCGGCATTCGCCAGCTTCTCAACCAATACGCACCCCGGGATATTTTTGCTTGCGACGAGACGGCCCTTCTCTGGAAGCGCATCCCAGAAAGTGGTTTAGCTGCTGCAGGTACAAACGGCAATGACCGCCTAACGACCTGCTTCTGTTGCAATTCCGATGCTTCGGAACGTCTTCCTCTCTGGTTTGTTGGGACCGCGAAACGACCTCAGGCATTCAGCGCTGCGGGCATCAATATCGAGAACCTAGGGTGTCAATGGCGGTTTAATACGAGAGCCTGGATGACTTCTACCATCTTCACGGAGTGGCTACTATGGTTCGATCAAAGAATGACTGGTCGGAAAGTTGTCCTTTTGATGGATGGTCTGTCGGCCCATAAATTCGCCTTTGAGGAGGTAGGCTCGCAACTTCAGAACACATTTATTGTATGGATCCCCGCAACGCCGGAAGACAAATACCAGCCTCTGAGTCAGGGGATTGTCTTTACATGGAAATCATACTGGAAATGCAAGTGGGCCTCTTATTTGGTGCATGAACATGACCGTGGCTGGGACCCAATATCGACAATGACAATTCTACACGCCATTCGCTGGGCAATCTCTATATGGGAAATTGAATTGGCCGATGATATCTTTACACACGCCTTTAGAGCGGCCATGTCTATAGAAAGCATTGAACGCATCGACAATCGACAAACGATCATGGACATTGAGACCCTGCTGCATCAGTTATATCTTTCAGGCTATGTCTCCGAGCTCATGGACACTAGCCATTTCATAGACCCTGTGGAGGAGAAAGTTGATGATAGCACGCTACATCTCGATGACTCCATATTGTGCCATTTTGAGAACACTAGCGAATTACAAGAGAGTGTGGGCACTCCTCTTCAACCTCTTTCACTAGTTTCAGCGTCCGATGCCTTAGAAGGGCTCTATAAGCTCCGTCTATATGAAGAGCAGCAGGTAAATGCGAATATGGACCTATTGCAGGTCCTTAAACATCATGAAAAGTTACTTCTCCAGAAACAAACTGAATCCCAACGTGTGTCTGATGTGAGGGCCTTTTTTTGATTGACCTACCTGTACATCGATCGCTCAGTGTTCTATTGACGCAATTCTCATAAGAACCTTGAAGCCATTTACTCAATCCTAATCCATAAAGTAGTGTGGGCTACTGTTCGTTTCCTATATTTGCTCTCTGCTTCTTTCTTCCTCTTTTAATCCTTTTGCTTTGTTTCATTTTCCTTTTCTTTTCCATTCCATCTTCTGGTCGGACTTTGAATATTTCGCAAACGACCTTCTACGTGTTCTATGATAGCTCAAGATACCTGGATGAACTAAGAACTTTATTTCCGCGTGGTTAACGGCGGCTAGGTCTGTCAGTCGGACATTTCTAGTGTGGATTACTTCCCTATTTTTTTCCTCCTTTTTTTTTCTTTTCTTTTCTTTTTTTTTTTTTTTTTTATGACAGATAAGAGTCCTACTCTAGTACTAGCCCGTACTAGCCTCTGATAAATATTGGGGAACTGAGCACTTGGCCAATCATAGCTCATAAGGAACTGATGTCGAAGTCCTTTTTGTGGAGCTTTGTCCTTACTTCGGTTATATAAAGTTTAAATTTCTAAATCATGATCGAACTTAATCGCGTAAATACTCTCTAACGACTGTGTCGCGATGCTTGGGCTATGGTTGATCTTATATTCTTCGGGAATGCTGAGTTTAATAATAGTAAGTTCAATAATCGTATAGGCTCCGGGATTCCAATCAATTCCCGAGTGTTCCTCCGTTCCGAGCTGCGGTATGCTAATGGTCTAGCTTATCCTCCGTTATAAGCATGCCCTTATTTTAGTCTGCCCCACGGCAGTCCCACCCTTGATACACAGTACATGAAGAAACCGTACACCGTACAACAGTTTCCGGGAACAACGTCGCGACACGTTTTTTCCACCTGGACATTATTTTCTTGGGCTAACGGCGCCTTGAACGCCTCTAGTGGTGATAGATCTAAATAAAAATAAAACCACAGATTAAGTTCGTGTTATGGGAGTTTATATATCCTTGGCCCCCTCTAGGCATTTCCATATCCTAGGTGGATCGATCTTACTTTGCTTAATCATAAAGACCAACACCTAACGCTCAACTTATTACAAAACTGAACCGAGGATCATAGGCAGGGCTCTTAGGATGTTAACTTAGGACAGAATCAACTATTGAGGTCTACTCCCATTCTCTAGAATACAACATCATCTTCTTTATTGTTAGACAAGTACTTTCCGTACTTTTAGACTACTGCGACTGTTCCGGTCTCTGTAAATGTAGCCATGTCCATTAAGATTCAGCTATTGAAAAGGCAATTCTGCATTTCACCACCCTCGGCAAATCCCAATTCCAAGAGTTTGCCTGGCAGCCTGTTGCGCTCAATAGTTTATTTCCCTAGAAGAACAAATATACGGAAGTTCCGCATCATACCTATCAGGCCAAAATGATAGCCATTGATTCGTTTTTCTCACTCCTTGCGCATGAAGCTTAAATTGATCTGCCACAGGGAAGATATACTCGCAATGGAGGACATGGACCCATGTCAGCTGTAAATAAATGGAGGTTAAAAAAAGCCAGACATCACCTCGCATCTCACCTCGTTGCCCATGCTCCAGAAAACTCTTCCACGGGAAAGCGAAGGATACCAAAACTCATTCAAACCTAAGCGAAGAACACATTGATCGTATACAGAAAACAATGGTTTGCTTGACCATCTCCCTTCACGTTCAGTATGAAGAAGTTGAGCTTACCACCGTTTTGAATAGAAGCTCAATACCTCAACTCGGCAGACTGCCGATATCGCTCCTTCACTCGACAAAGTACGTCTACAACACAAGCGCTCCTGTTCTGGGCTCATATTCTAGTCCTGTTACTAAGTTCTATAGATAACGAGGCTGAGTCAGAATATCGTAATGCTGACTCGGCAATCGTTGACGTCTATATGTGGCAAACCGCATAGCAATGTCCTACCCGCCTTAAACGATATTGACGATATGATTCGCCTGCAGCTCATGCTCTCAACAGAGCTTTCCCGGTTATATGCGGCGCTGGACCCCGACGATCAATACTCAATCAAGTCTAACCGAGACTTTTATTCATTCTGCTAATGACGACCCCTATCCGGTGACATCCGCTTTGTTTCGAAACGATCGATGGAAAGTCACATAGCATACTCCGACCCCATTTATACAAGGAAAATAACACACTGGACCGAATTCCATCAGTAAGGCCACCGCGCAAGTTCAAGAGCAACATGGAACTATCCAGCATTAGAGGTGTACATCGATATGGCCCGGCGGCTTTGACTACATAAAAAATAGTTAATCAGTTATGAAACATCATTAACGGTCTTGAACTACCAATAGCTGTAAATAATCATAATAGCTACTCGAAATTTTATAACTGTTGTATTATATTCCCTACTAGCAACAACCTCTGATCAACCATGCACATGCTATCTAGAACCTTCCAAGAGAGCCATCCTGTACAGCATATCCCTGAATTCCACCGACCAGGTCATGAGAAGATAAGACCAGAAGCTTCCTAATGCCTGAACGATTTTTCATTCGCTGTCTCGCCACGGGGAATGGTTTTCCGGCTCCACCAAACCAGACGTATAGTGGGAGAATTTTGCACGCGACTCTTGCCGAACCGGGAATCGAATCATGCAGGTTGTACGTTGACAGACTCAGCCCCTCCGGCGAAATTGACTTTGCCTAACGCGGCCTTTATGTGGACAATGCACAATGTAAGCGGGAGTGTAGACTGGTAGGAGGTGGTAATTGGACATCTGCGGTCACACTAGTATGTTGGTATATATGACGCTATTCATAGCCTCGTAAGGGTCACGACGAAAATTGATTTCGTTGGTCGGATTATGCTGCCGCCAATAGCGCGACATCCATTTAAGGAATGATCTTAGGGCTAATGATGATGAACTTTCAGCTAACTTCCAACGTCCGAGCGGCTGCAATGGTCGATACTTCGGAGTAATAACGGGCGCCAACACTGGACACACTCGGCCGAAGCTACAAATGGAAGGAGTCGCCATTGTGGAGGCTTCTAGTGGGAAAAGAAGGGTCCACTTGAAACTCACAGGAACCCATTTGTCCGTTATAAGCACGGCCCGGTACAAGCAACTCTCCGGTTGTAGGCAATCCGGAATTTCCATTGCTGGAAACGCATTACGGTATTGATCTTCCTGATGGTATTGCTCTTACGTACTTTAACGGGAAGATTTCACCTATTAAAAGGCATACTTGCGGCATCCAGGGCCATGCACTTTATTAAATTGAGCCCAGATCGGAAATCTCATGGAAACTGCAGAAGACCGTACAGCATTATTTAATCTATGTAATATATCTCCTCCCACTAGATCTTCAAGGCATTCCTGGTCTAGTTGGTCTAGTCCTTGGACCACTAGCGGTTAGTCTCTCCCACGTGGATAGGTGACTCGTAGCTCATTCTTTAGTGTATATTGACTACACAACAATGTAGGATCAAGTCCACGTTCGACAAGGAAGCTTGCGTCACGCTTGATAATCATAGAATTTAGTCGCTGCTGAATGTCATTGGCCGAACCATGAAGTACATAAGGATGGAATATACGGTGGGATAAGAGATCAGGCGAACGGTACACATAAGCCTCCAGTCACATAAACGTTACTAAGTTAGGTACAGGCTTTCAAAGTAGATACCCAAAATCTATTTTTCAGTACAGTATTGGATCAGGGGGGGTTGGCCCTCAGCCACAGTTATTTTTATACGTGGCTCATGAATGACTGCGCGCTAGCCGCACGACGGATAATTGCTCGAGGACAGCTGAGAATTGATCCAAACGCCACAGCTTCGCACGGTATGCTCAACAGGACTTCTCACGCCAGTTCACCACATACCACAGGCAACAGTCTCATTCCTGCCTCAATCTTATGCTGCACTGGACACGACATCCCCATCAAGTCCAGCTAAATGTGACTGACGATACGTAGCACCCCTTGTTGGAACCCTTGTTTGACAGTTTCTTCTGTTTTATTGATTACTTGAATTAACCATTTAATCGCTTATAGTGCGTGTGAGGGTTACACCGTATGATCATTACCCAATAAAAAGCGAGATTTATCCATTATTGCGCATGATAATCACCTAATACTGCCGCTTCCACCCAGAGAAAGAATGACAGTCCCCTTGATACTCTGCCTCAGGCCCAAATGAGCTTCGCAATTTCATCATCCTGAGTTCCAACTTCGTGGCCCTCCATCTCCTCATTCCCCTCCCTATACCTCCATTTCTTTCCCATCACCTCCTTGAAGATCTCGGTGTCGATATCCCCACGCATGACGGTCTCAGAGAAAGGCCGTGTCGGCTGAATCCCACCCAGCGGCTTCAGTTTCACATCCAGATCAGGCGCAACAAACAAAACCGCGCTCAATCGACGAACGCCCGGTATACGTCTAACCCGGTGTCTAGCTGCAGTAATGCGGCCACCACTCAGAATAACCGCACACCAGCCAGTCAGGATGACAGTGGCATCACCCGGAACAGGGGCCCACGAACCAGGCACATTGGCATCCTCGAGCTCAAGGCCAGGGGTACCGTCTTGGAAGATGATGGTGAAGGTGCCGTAGTCAGTGTGGGCGCCGCATCCATTCAAGGATCCAGAGGCAGCGGTGACGGGGTTATAGTCACAAAGACGGAAGTTCATGTTGTGGGTACTGTGCGCGGGTGTAAGATCGGCGCCAGCGATGATACTCAGAGTCGAGAGTATTGATGGGACATATTCTGTGGTGAGGGTGTTGAAGAAATCAAGGATGTCCTTGAGACCGTGTCTAGCTAGAGACTCCTGCAGAGAGGCTGGGATCAGAGCGACACGCTTTGGAGAGAGGTCGATTGTGAATTTCTGGTCTGAGGAGGTCTTGATAGTTGCCGCTGTCTTGAGGATGCCGCGACGGGGGTAGATCGCATTGAGCTTGGTGGCATCGTCTGGATGAGAGTATAGGTGATCGAAGAGGGTACGAATGGCGGAGAATGGTGCACTGACGTCTAGCCTGACGCTGGCCGCGGTGGCATTCGGTCCCAGGAGAGAAATAGTGGGAGATTCTGTTGCACTTGGCTGAGAACCATTGGGGGTAGCCAACGAGTGGCTGACGGTAATCTGAGCGGTAGCCATGGGCAGCTGAATAGGAGAGAGTAGTAGGCAAAGTAGACAAGCCGAGAAGGAATGGGAGGGCAGTTGTAGACAAGAGGTTATAGCATCGGTATATATAGCCACTGCCCCCGCATTTGAGATCGATTGTGAATGAAATGTCCCGCTCTTTAATTGAATTACGATAGACTGTGGCAGTCACTACGCAACAGTGGGTCGACATCCCGTCTTACCATCTTCAATATTTATAAGGACGACAATTTCCACCCATTCTATATATTCCTCTACAGTGTATTACTTTCAATAATGAAAATTATAGAAAAAATCACTTGACACACTGTATATCATCTCTATAACACTTAGTGTTGAATATGGTATAATTCTCGTGGCTTCTGCTCATATGAATAATCTAAAGGTTATCAAACAAAGGATGCATATTATTAACTTCGCAGAAAGTGAATTTGTCAGTGTCACAGACCGAATGGAAATTCGGCTGGATGACTGTACCGTATACCTGAGTCGGTGACCGAATGGATTTCAAATAGTGGTTAAAATTCAATAGAATGCATAGTAAACCAGTCTTATACATAGGATCCTGGAACCCTTCAGTGCGGCATCTTGACTAAAGTTTGACGGTCTGTTAAAGTAGTACGAGGTCAAGAATGAGCGTCCTGTTTTAGTACTAGTAGTATTTAAAGCTTGCCTTGGGTTTCCCTCTGAGTACGTATCTTACCTAGCTGGCCAGTGGCAAGTCTTCTACCTTGGACAGTAGAAATCCTTGACAATCTCTTTCATTAGTCTCATTCTATAATTCTTTGCCGCGGAGCAAGTCAATGTCTCACCAGAGCTCTTGTGATCTGCTTGAAGATGGTCTTCTGTATCGATATTGTTGTACTGCATGCATACGGAAGCATGCACAACGGTCAAGAGGATAATAATTTAGCTTTGAATAGACGAATCAGGCTTGCAGTCTCCAAATAGGAACGCAGTAGTGAATGTGTTCCGTGACGATCAGCGTGTCCCCGAGCAATTCCACAGATCCGGTTCTCGTCGTGGCGTTATGATACCATCCAGCCTTTTCATTTTTCTTGCATTGGATATTACGTATAGGCTTGAAGACTAGAGATCCGCTGTTAGATCTTGTTAGTTGACGCCCATGAGCACTTGCTTTACATGCATATGAGGTTTTGCTCACCTTGTTGGGGTTTATGGACTAGACTACTAAAGAGTCACTATCTGGCAAGTTTGACGACGAGCATATTGAGCAATTTACATCACATCCGGGTTTGCAAAACCAGGCCAATGAGGGGCTTGAAAAGTGAATATAATTGGTAAGGGTCAATCCGTGACTGTTTTACCCATGAGATTAAGTGCCTAATGTGCATGAGCGATGCTGACCGCATAAGCAGATAAACTAAAGTTCTACAGTTATGTCCTCCCCAAAAGCACCAAAAGGTGCGAATAGCAATAAATAAAAACAGCTCTCAGCAGCCACCATGCGAAGATAAATCCTCGGAGGTTCTGAGATTCTAATACACTAATTCGGATACGTACTCTTCAGACCAGTCCTGTTTTAATTTATCTCAATGGTCATCCTTATGCTTCTTCGCAGTCACAATCACATCCGAATGAAGCGCCACACCGGCCTCCGTCACAATAGTGTCCAACGGATCCCTTTTCAAAAACATCATCTCACAGTGCTCTAAATGAGCTAGATTATCATACCGATGTTCAATGATTGTCCCATATTCTTTCGCCAGAAACATCTTCTTCCAATAATAAGCGCAGTGGACAAGATGCCACTGGTGCGTGGTGAAAAAGTGACCCCCTGTCTCAGGCAGCATGGAGACCTCCTCAAGAGAGAGCACTTGTGTCTTATTCCTGTCCCCATAGTATTGCCAACTGCCATCGGGGTTCGGACCCGCGCGTTCAAAGCGATCGATCAGCTCATCATTCCGGCACGTCGGAGGTAGCCAGGCTGCAGCGAAAGAATCGTACCGACATCCGTTAGCAATGGCCTCCGAAACGGTTTCACCGCAGTTGCACGATATTGGTTTCAGATATCGGAAGAGCCAGTAGACTTGGTATCCTATGTTCATGAGACCGATGCCGGCAAGGAGTAAGAGGAAGGTTTGTTTGATAGGGGCTCGGGCGAAACTCTCACAACGGCGTCGTGTTCTTGAGCACTCGGGGGCGAGGTAGGTGTCATTGACGCCATTCTCTGTTGGTATATCTGCTTCGGAGTCTCGGGCCAAAGGAAAGCCGATATCGATACTCGGTCTGTCGCTAACTGGCTTGTATTCCACCATCGGATGGCTTTCGCTTTGTGTTTTCAATATTTTGCTCTCCCTTCCGAACATCGTTGTATTTCAATAGAGGAATGTATGGCCCACACTATACAGTAGTTTAAGACTGTCGTATTGGTATCCAGCTATGGTAGTAGGAAAAGAGGGAGGGGGGAGCGGGGAGAGGGGAGGGGAGGGGTGGCTAAAGGATTCACTCTTCTATTCACCAGTCATTTGCCTTCCGGGATGGCTATGCCTAGCATTTCATGTCTATACTTGGTGACAGTAATGCCAGGGGGGTCCTGACCGACTCTCCCATCCCTCTCGGCAAGTCATCAATGCGGGCTCCTTACATGCATGACCTTGAAATCGGCTGAAGTGGTGCAGGTTTGTTTGACGCAAGGATCTTCATGTCACAGTCATAGCTACTAACAATTGCTTCAGATAGAGGGTTGGACATCTCAACTGGCACGATACTACGGAACATGGTGCTACGTTTCGCACAATATGGAAATATACCACTACTCGCTGGTAGGCTCGCATATAGCAAGGTGCATATTGAGCAATATCTGGCGTCTAATATGTAGAAAACAGCCTATGAGAGTATGACTTACCACAGTTTCCACACACACACACACAACGAATGCGGAGCGCTATCCAAACGTGACTAAAGAGAACAGGATTATCCCGCAATGTTGCATTTGCAGTGGCATTTGTCATACGTAGCTAACTAGAAGCAAAGAGGCTCTTGGACAACCTTCGACATGATAGCGTAATTGACCAGCTAGATCAGGGGCACTTGAAGTTGCATGTTAAGAGCATTTCTGAAACTAAAAGCAAAGGAAATTGAGTAACAAAGAAAAGGATCGTATAAAGTTTGTTGCAAGATCATCATTACATTCTAAAATCATCCATACTTTCGTAAATTGGCGCTCTTAGCCTCGTCATTCGTCATTTCAAGGATAGAAGGGGATAGCCTCGGCGTCCTCGCTGCGCTTAGGGTAGTAAGGAATGGCTTCAGCATCCTCACTCCGCTTCGGGTAGTAAGGTATAGCCTCTGCGTCCTCGCTGCGCCTGGGATAGTAGGGAATTGCCTCGGCGTCCTCACTGCGCTTGGGGTAGAAGGGGATGG
>NVQI01000146.1:0-15465 GCA_002894705.1 Aspergillus sp. ATCC 12892
AGGGTCATAAAATTACGCACTGTCCGAATCGATAGAACTACTCATTTTTATATAGAAGTCTAAATTCATGGTGTTTTGATCATTTTAAATTTTTATATGGCGGGTGGTGCGTCACCCGCTTACATGCGTCACTCGCTTACCGATTACGTTAGTCGGTATAGGCTTACATAAGTTAGGCAGTTTTTGCTTGCAGTGGGTCCTCAACGATCGGCCCATTCATCCTTTCAACTGCCATTGTGGCTGGGGAAGGCTGATTCTGCCCAGTGGTGATTGCCTCAGGCAATGTTTACCCCGCCATTTGCATAATGCTGGGTACTCCAAGGGGCCCCAAGCGCCTATATATCCCGTAGCACCCCGAACATATCTAATCTCTACTGCTGCGCATCTTGAAGCCCGTTGGCCTACAGCGCTTCGAAACGTATTGCTAAATAGATCGTACTACGCCGAAATAGCGCCTACACTCGCTCTACTTGTCTCAAACGCGATAAATTCTTCTATTCTTCTTTGTTTCCCCACACCCTAGACTGTCGGCCATTGGGATGTACGACTAGCAAAGTGTACTAGATTTCGAAGACATTTGTTCTCGGCATATGGAGCGCGTTATGCTTGTTTTTCCCAGGCTGGGGTACTTTGACGCCAATGGGGCAACTCCTATGGACATCTATGTTCGAAAACTACTGATGCAGGACGAGGAGTGGCCGAGCAACTATGACATTTGGAACCCTGAGGGACGTGACTGGGGTTGGCTGGCACAGAGCCGACCGGGAACAACGCCGAACCAACTACGAGCTGTAATGGCTAAACATAAGTTTAAATTTACATTGACCTATTGGGGTGCACCAAGATACGTATTTATGCCTACGCATGAGATACCCAAAATATTGGCGGCAATCGAACCACCAAATTCAAATTGCATTATCTGTACCGACCCATTGCCTCAAGAATTAACATCGACGATCCTTCCATGCACGCATACTTTCCATAGGGGCTGTATCCTTTTGTGGCTCGCTCAGAATGGGCGGTGCCCGGTCTGTCGACAAAACACGAAGGACGTTATTGATGAACTCTACGATTTGAAAGCCCGCGGAAATGATGCAGCCAAAGAACGACATTGGCTAGAAGCTCTGAACTTCTATTCTAAATGCCTTTCCCAACTCGACCTTCTCGGTGATATTCCCGGATTACGCATTGCCCTTTATCTAAATATGGCTCTAATGTACCTGCGACTCAAATCATGGAATGATGCTGAATCGTCTGCCCTGCAGGCATTAAAAGTTGGGTGCATCACGGGTCAGCAGGCGGCTAAAGCAAGATACAGGCTAGCATTGGCGAACATGGGGCTAGAAAATTGGGAATCCGCACAAATAAACCTTATAGAAGCCAAGCTTCATGCCCCAGATGATGCAGACATCTCCAAGGCTCTAAAGGATGCTCAAATACTTGCTCAGAGCACTTCGTAATCTAGGTTATAGTTATTATCAGTTTCTTCCATACAGCCGCTAACGGATTCTGTCGCTCGTTGCTTCTTTACAAAACGGACCGACCTAGACGGTAGTGTGCACATGCTGGGATGGGAATTAGCAAACGCCGCGTAGTACAAGAAGCTGTGAGTTTGTGTCAGTGTATGTGGGCGCGAGGATAATAAATGCCGAACGTCTCCCATGGCTATGAAAGTCCGGGACGGCAAGGCCGAGCAGTGAATTGCAGGAATTGCGCCTCTTCTGGGCTTAGTAAACTTGCTTGACACACTCAGAGAAGTGGGCGCTAGAATCTATACCTCTGATTGGTTTAACATGTCGGTCAAAGAACTTCTGAAAAGCCCTCTCTATTTGCGCAAACCAAGTCACTAGAATCTTGGGGTCATCTACTTTAGTACAATAGTGGGTCAAAAGTCTCGCAACACTTGGCAGAACGCGTACCGCGTCAAAAACACAACAATTATTTCAAATGCCTACCACACCACCAAAATGAGGTCTTTTGGAACAGAAACAAAGGAAAGGGCAAACCTGCACCGGATAAATAACTGTACGTCCTGATGAGCCTAGCATTCTCCATCTTTGCTCCAACGTCCCTTATATATCACAATTTTTCATACAAATGAGTAGTCAGCTATGTCCTGTTTATTTTTGCTGTACTGTGTAGAGCTCGATGGTATCTATGTGATGTAGCCTGTGCTGGCAGATCTTGCATAGTTTGGCTATCTGATTAGGCATGAAGCCCACGAGCAGAGTATGGGTTGATGTATAATTCAACCTCGATAAATCCTTTTCCTCGTGAGACTTTTTTAATTTCGTTTCCGTTGCGCTCCAATCCAACCAGGTAACCGCTCCCGAAAATGGCTCGGGCCATATCAGCGAGGTCGTCCATTGGCCGGAATTCAACGTTAACGAGCCAACCTTGACGGCAACAGACACGTCCACTATGGTCTTGGCAGTGAGGCTGACAAACAATTGATGTGTGTTTGTAGGTCAGCCCAATTTCGAGAATCACTGTATCAATATGCGAACTGTAACGAAGAGAGGGTATCAATAGTGAGCACGCATTGATCTGCTTGCGACAACTGGTACTGTACGATTGTTATGAGACCCGGGCACCGTTTTTGCAACATAGTCTGTAGGAAATATTGACCGATTGCGCGAAAATGCCACCGGGCCACCCAACGGGACGGGCCGCGACGAACACGAAGACTCACCACCGCAGCTGTCAAGACCGAAACGTACTATTAAACCACCAAACAATTATGCTAGAGAACAAGAGAAACAAATCGAGCAGAAAAGCACGCGCTCCTAACAGAGGAAGAAGAAGCACGGCAGGCCAGCTATCCAACATGATGAACCAACTTCGGATGATCCCCGACGGAGTGCGAGGACCTGGACACTGTCAAACTGGTGGAAGAGCTTACCAAACTCAGGAGAGAGATCAGACGACGAGATGACTTGCACAAGGAAGAGCTAAAGAAAGTTAAAGAAAATTGAGTGCTGCCCTAGCAGAGGTCCGACATGAGCTACAGACTCTGACACTACAATCCCAGTCCGAGTCATGCTCACAAGTTAAAGTCACGAAGAGATCCTCCGCGAAATCCAATCCCTACGCACTTCAATCATCCCCGCAGGTCCTACCAACAACCTGTCCTATGCAAATGTCGCCCGCACCCCTCCAACCAGTCCGCCAAGCAATATACGGACTCTCTCTTCATTTAACACGACACCGACCACCTTCACCGATACATTGTATTGCACGGTAGATACCTCAAGAATGGCGGACAACGAAAATGATAGGATGTCCGCAGGCCCAATCAGGGCAGCAGTTGAGACAGAGATCCGAACAATGGAAAACCACATGCACTGGCGATGCCGTGCGGTTACCGTGGACCCAAGGAACACCAATCGGAATAGAACTGCCTGCCGAGATGAAGCTGAACACCAACTGGTTAAGAATGTTGCAGAAGCAAAGATTGGCGCGGGAGCCCGGGTGCTCCGGGACGAGCTTGACTCGATCAAAGTTGACAGTGGCAAGAAGACCGCAGTGCTAGATGAAATAGGTGAGATCAGAGCTGGAGCCGCAGCAGCCTTCAGCGAGGAGAATGAGACCACGGTTGCCAAAATCTTATGGCTCAGCAGAAAAGAGAGTACAAAGGCCTATGGATGCATGGTCGTGTGTCTAACTAAAGGCACTGACACATGGAGACTCCTGGCTAACGGGTTCTTCCACGCCAGGGGAGAATCCGGCGTAACCAACGCCTTTGAATATCGACCACGACCGGTACAGTGCTACAACTGTCAAGAGATTGGCCATAAGGCATTCCAATGTAAGAATGCCCAGAAGTGCGCGAAATGCGCCAAGGAAGGCCACCGCCACAGCATTTGCAATGAAACGATTCTTCAGTGCATTCCATGTGGAGGACCACACGAATCATACAGCAGAAACTGTCGGAAGCTCTATCCAGCACAGCATGAATGAAACACCCCGAATAATCCAGCTAATGTAAGGAAACAGGGTACCGTGCAGAACAGCTTAATGAACGACGAAGAAATTCAGGACGCTGTGGCAATAGCAATCCAAGAACCTCAAGCTAGAAGAATAGAAGGCCGACTCTTGACAACACCAATGGGACATCACAAGTGGGCAAAGATAGTCCCTTCTACATGGAGGGGAGGCAGATCCAATCATTGATTTCATGAATGAATTTGCTCTCAGCAGTCTACTTAAACGAGGCACAAAGACATGGCATGGTGGAGGACAGGGTGGATTGTGAATCCACGATCTACCTTGTCCTTGCCTCTGAGAATCTGACAGATTCTATGGTCAAGTGTGCAATACATGGGACAGAACACGGCTCTGACTACCACACAATTGAGACGGTGTTTGAAACCCTGAGACCGGTTTCAAAACACCCGGAGCGACTTCTGCTCAAAAACGCGCCATGGAAGGAGATCAATACCAGAATCGCGAGAACCCTAGATGCCACCCCGTTGGAAGGCACAGTGCAGCAGAAAGTCGACCTGCTAATGGCCGCGGTGTTGGAAGCAGTTCATACCTTGACTCCAAAGGCCAAAACGTCACCATATGCAAAGCGATGGTGGACAACGGACTTGACACAGCTCCGTCATATATACATATACTGGAGAAACCACGCCCGGTCAGAGCGACGGGCGGGCCGAGTCGCGGCACACCTAGAAGAGATGGCCAAAAGCGCAGCGAAGCAATACCACGATGCCATCCGGCAACAAAAGAAAACCCACTGGAAGGAGTTCCTTGCAGACAACATCAATATATGGAAGGCCGCCAAGTATCTGAAGTCTGGAGACGATACAGCGTTCGGGAAGGTACCGCAGCTCGTCCGAGCAGATGGTACCACCACCACCGATCATAAGGAACAAGCAGAAGAGCTACTGGCTAAATTCTTTCCTCCTCTACCAAACGACATTAAGGAGGAAGGGGTCAGGTCGCAAAGGGCACCAGTGGAGATATCTGCCATTACCATGGAGGAAGTAGAGCGACAACTGTTCAAAGCAAAGTCATGGAAGGCACCTGGAGAAGACGGCCTACCGGCGATAGTTTGGAAGATGACCTGGCCCGCGGTTAAACACAGGGTTCTTGACCTGTTCCAGGAGTCGCTGGAAGAGGGCACGCTACCAAGTCAGTGGAGACATGCAAAGATCATACCACTTAAAAAGCCGAACAAAGAGGACTACACCATTGCAAAAGCTTGGAGGCCGATTTCACTTCTTGCGACGCTGGGCAAGGTCCTAGAGTCGGTGGTGGCAGAAAGGATCTCACACGCAGTGGAGACATACGGCCTGCTCCCAACCAGTCACTTTGGAGCCCGAAAGCAGCGATCAGCGGAACAGGCACTCCTGCTCCTGCAGGAGCAAATCTACACGGCCTGGCGTGGCCGACGGGTCGTGAGCTTGATTAGTTTCGATGTAAAAGGAGCCTATAATGGGGTCCGCAAAGAAAGACTACTCCAGAGGATGAAAGCGCGAGGCATACCAGAAGTGCTGCTCCGGTGGGTCGAGGCCTTCTGCTCGGAACGAACAGCGACCATCCAAATTAATGGGCAAGGGTCTGAGGTACAAAGCCTCCCACAGGCCGGACTACCGCGGGGCTCTCCCCTGTCGCCGATCATGTTCCTTTTCTTCAACGCAGACCTCGTGCAACGACAGATCGATAGCCGCGGTGGAGCAATTGCTTTCGTGGATGACTTCACCGCGTGGGTGACCAGGCCAACTGCGCAGAGCAACCGGGAACGTATTAAGGCAATTATCAATGAAGCTCTCGACTGGGAGAGGAGGAGTGGAGCGACCTTTGAAGCAGAGAAAACGGCCATTATACAATTCACTCCCAAAGCACATAAATCAGAACAGGAGCCTTTCGCCATTACGGGACAAATCGTTGAGCCCAAAGGTCATGTCAAGATCCTTGGAGTAGTGATGGACACTAGACTCAAATACAAGACACACATAGCCAGAGCAGCGTCTAAGGGCCTAGAAGCAGCAATGGAGCTCAAACGATTTAGAGGTCTATCCCCATTGGCCGCGCGGCAGTTGTTCACATCAACTGTTGCCCCAGTGGTGGACTATGCCTGTAATGTCTGGATGCACGGTTTCAAAGATAAGGCCATCGGGCCCATTAACTGGGTCCAACGGGTTGGAGCTCAAGCGATAGTGGGAACATTTCTCACCGTCGCAACCAGTGTGGCGGAAGCAGAGGCTCACATTGCCTCGGCGCAAAGCCGGTTCTGGAGACGGGCAGTGAAGATGTGGACGGACATCCACACCCTACCAGAAACCAACCCACTCCGCAGGAACACGGAGTGTATTAGGAAATTCCGAAGATTCCACCGCTCGCCGTTATATCAGGTGGCAGACGTGCTGAAAAACATCGAGATGGAAACACTAGAAAATATTAATCCATTTACATTAGCACCATGGGAGGAACAACTGCAGACCGATATTGGAGAAACCCCAGAGTCACAGGCAGAAGCCAGCGGAACTATGCAGATCGCAGTCAGCAGCTCGGCATGGAATGAGATAGTGGGATTCGGCGGAGTGATTCAAAAGCAGCCGCCCAAGTACAAGAAGCCAGGGTTAAAGACCTTCTCCGTCACACTTGGCGCAAGATCGGAGCAGAACCAATACTCGGGAGAGCTGGCAGCAATGGCACACGCATTGAAGACGCTACCAGTACTGAAATTGTACAGAATCACGCTGCTAACGAGCAACAAAGCGGCCGCACTCCCACTGGGGCACCCGCGACAACAGTCGGGCCAGGAGCACGTTTGCCTGATATACAAGCTGATCAGAAGACTGCGAAAAATATGGAAACAGGATCACAATCCGCTGGGTCTCCACAAGTGAGGATAACAAAATGTTGAGCCTTGCTAAAGTGCAAGCCAGAGCAGCGACCCAAGAGGGCCCCGTGCCATACATACAGCTCCCCAGAATGAAATCAACCACTCTTAACATCGCACGATCCCAACAAGGCACCAGCAAAGGCCTACCCGAGAAAGTAGGCAAACACGTGAAAAGGGTGGACGCGGCCCTCCCAGGCAAGCACACTCGACAGCTCCGGACAGGCATGGCAAGACTGAATGGGTATCTCTACCGAATCAACGTTGCGCAAACGGATCAGTGTGTGGGCAAGCAAGAGAGACGGTGGAACACTTTCTCTTTCGATGTCGGTGATGGACGGCACTCCGGACAGAAATGCTGCAATGCACCAACGTCCACCGGGGCAACATATCCTTCTTCCTGGGCGGAAAATCGCCCTCAGATAAGCAAGACTGGACTCCAAACGTAGAATCGGTACGGGCGTCAATACAGTTTGCAATCGCCACTGGCCGACTCGACGTCACTTAACCATATCGCTGAACACAAAGCACCCACCCTTCCCGAACTAACTCACACCAACCACCTCGTGCCAGACATGGTAGACGCGCTTCAACTGCCGAAGATAGGATGTTGAACACTTGGAGCGCCTTCAAGCCAGCCTACTAACAAAACTACTAACCCACGAGAATCTCCTACAATACTGATAGACGGCACGAATATGCTAAAAGTGAAATTGTACGGGCTAGAAGGAGACATGGCACGCGATAGGAGATGTACTAGTAGATTAGTGATAGTTGCCCTTTCGGCTCAGCGGCTGGGCGTTAATAAATTGTTTGTTTGTTTGTTTGTATCGAACCCCTTCAACCGCCAGACGTGGGACAGACTTCATTCCATATAATACTCGATATCGAAAAGGACATGCTTAAGGAGCCGGAATTCGATAAAGTGGAACACGAAGTTCATCGTGTGCGCCGTGCCAAAAATGTCACATTGTATGGATAACCTTCTGTGATTGAGTACTAAACTAATACTGAACAGTTTGATAAAGCGAATTACGGATCCTGCTGAAGAGAAGAATCTCATACATAAAATGCGACAATTCACGGATGCCTTCTACCAGTGGAAAAATAGCCTCATCAATCCCAACCCGCCGCCCCATAGCCAGGGAATGGTCCTCTGACTTGTGATATTTTTGTGGTTGTTGAACACATATATATTGTTTGTAGTGTTGTTTCTAATTTATCATTTATTTCAATGACTTGGTTTCAGATTCCGTTCGAACCCAATGTGTCATTGGCCGAGGGGAATTTCCATCAGTTAACAATCGCTTCTCTTCTATCTCAAGGCATATCACTTTGCCAGTCTGATGTTGCGCATGACGCGGCTTGACATGTTAATTTAAAAATCGTACATGGTAAGAGGATTAATATGGTTATAAGTCATCGTCTTAGGCCCGGCTACAACATACAATAAGCACGGGAGTTAAATAGGAGCACAAGGCCTGTCCCCGGAAAGCGGGCACTCGCTATCATGTTGTGGCGTCATAATTCTGCAAATGCCAAGGGCGCTTGACTGACCTACCGTGGTGGAACAAGAGCCTGGTTCATTGGGGATAGACAGGGCCGGGTAAGGCAAATTACAATATATTACCATCCCTAAGATTAAAGAAGAGAGCGGATATGCATATCATCTAACCTTCCGTTCTAGTACTATAAAACCTTTGCGATACATATTAAGTTTCCTATTATGCCAATTGTATGGTGCTGAAGAGTCTGTTTCCCGTATCCGTCAAACCCCTGCCTGTGTAGAGACGAAGGGCGACAAGTGTGATATTGCCCATGCGCACAAATGTATGAAGACTGTGGACAAACATTGCCTGCTTCTGAGCCACCGGCCACTACCGCAATCCGTATGGCCGCATCAGTTTCACGAATATGCCGTGTCATTTCCAAGAAAGACATCCGGTATTGATGACCGAGTCTATAAGACTCACATCGTTTCTGTGTTTCAAATGTCTTTGCTCAATGTCCGCCACACAACAAGCATATAGAAACATTGCACCCGAAACGACATTGGCTCACCTCCCTGTATCAGTGCTAGTATAATTGTCCTTTGACTCTTAAAAAAGGTACACCATACACTCAAGACCCATATCCAGGAGCTGTACCACAATGATCCCAAAAATTGGGAGATGCTCCATGCGCGGCACCGAAGTCAATAGGTCAAATATCTATTTGCGCTATACCGATAAGAGCATTTCTCGAATGTACTTCTGTCACACCCTGCAAGTCATCTATTCATATCGAAAACCATCAAGCTTGCTGAATAGGTCATTCCATATCGATTGTTGTTCTTGCCAAAAAGAGCGCTTCCTTAAGTACAGAGCACGGCCAGTTTGCGAATGGACAAAACGAGTGAGATGTTCAAGATTCTGTTCGTTCAGGCTAAGCGAGACAGAACATGCTAACCTTTCAAGGCGATTCTCCGGTAATGAAGGCAATAGATAATTTCTTAATATGTCCTTGATGACATGGATTTTGCCACGTTGCTCCTCCCAAGGACTAAGAGGCATCGCACGTGCATAGTGACACTTGATCAACCTCTCAAGCTTCATTACCGAAGCATACACTGGTGTTTCAAGCATCTTGTGCAGATGCTCTAATGTCTTGATTCCGATATTCCTTGCCCATAGAGCCACCAGCTTAGCTTCTGCATCGTCGTATGCAGATTCAATGTCGGACGGCCCTTCCCTGCTCTTCGTGCTCAAGGACCGAATAGTCTCTTCCCGATACTTTTTCAGGACATATCTGGCAAGGTACTCTTTACGATCAATCAGGTCTGGCAAAAAGGTCTGGTGGGCAATCGATTGTTTCTGGCTGCAGTACGCCAGTTCTGCGGCTGTCTGCTCAATTAAGCCATAATTTGTTAAGCTAGCCCCCAAAGAACGTAACAACTCTAACTCTTCAAAAAGTCCTTTTTCAGCAGCAACGTGTGCGGCAGTTAGCCCATCTCTTCCTATAGCATCAATGTCCACAGAAGCATATTTGACCAGAAAGTCAATTGTTTTGCATTTATTTTTTCCATGGGATAGGACAAAAGCCATCTGTAAATCGCCGTTCTCCATATATGTTGCTGCAACGCCAGGTTCGTATTTCGCGAATTGATGAAGAATATCGACATGGCCGAAATACAGTGCGGATTCATAATGAGCTTGGATGCTCTCAAGAACGCAAGTTTCGAGTAAGTGTTCTGTGATATTTGCACGACCATATTCTATTGACATATCCATCAATAGCGCTAGGTCTTCGCCGTTGAGAACATTACCGCAGCCCGCATGTATATACTCGAATATCTCTAGTATCCCAGATCGAACAGCCGCAGTGGCAGCTCTGATATAATCAATTTCTCCGTCTTTTGCAAGCACAAGCTCCACAATATATTTGAAACTGTTCAAATTACCAATTGTGGCTGTAGCTGATAGAGACTGATTCAAAACCTCTATAGAGCATTCATGCCAAGCAACACTGAGTTTCAAATCGAAACGTGCTTGTAGAAGAGCTTTGCTATCGAGTGTCAACAAATTTGCAGATGCCTTTAAACATTCCCTTGCATCCAAATATCGGTTTTGTACGCTTAAAGCCGCGAAAATAGCCTCAAAACCACGAGGATGTTCTTGAGGGCTCTCATGAAGGTAATAAATGATATCTTTTGCAACGTCTGTGAGGGCCTCATCTGGGTGCTGGAAGTATAATTCGAGAAAGGCGTCTAGTCTTTTTTCTTTCAACTCATTGGTATTTTTTAGATAAACTTCCTCGAACTGGATAGCGAAATGTTTCCAATCATCAACGTTTTCAGAGACAGGTGCCGGGCCCTTTCCATATCTAATTCTGTACACCGGATATGTTACGTCTCTGAGCTTTGTGCAGGTCAATTGCACGTTCTGGGATAGATCTTCCGTAGGAAGATATGAGAGGATCTGCTGTAAAATCTCAGATGGGAGACATATCAAGGCTGCCAAAATGTTTCTGGTCATTTTGAGTCGACATATTATACTGGTATAAACACAATTTTTATGATTAACACCACTACATTCGTAGAAGTTATGAGGTGATGCGATATGATGAGCGGTATCAGATGCGCGTGAAATGCGGGGTTCCTCTAAATTTAGGGGGCGGCAGCCACCACGTGACCAGCGACAGTGGGTTCGTCCTTGGGCATCTCGGTTGGGTACCCAGCTACCTGCATGCTTTGAATTGAAACTAAAAGGGCACCCTTTGGATCCCAGACAGCGTTTGATGCAGCCCACACGAATAAGCAAAGGAAAAGGAAAGGCAGATGATAGATCCTATCATGTTATAGAGGCAAAATTGAGGATCTTGACAGAAAAGCGAGACGGAGTTGTGGAGGCATAACAAATCAAAAATATGAGGAAAGCGGAGGAGTTGAATTTTCCTGCTCGGTGCCTCTGAGGTGACGCTTGTCTAACCGGACAGAAGATCATTTCCTGGTAGATCTGTACCCTGAGTAACTCATTATGTTAATTTACCACGCTTTTTCGGAGTATCTTACTCTGGAATAAGTTAGAACGTCCAAAATCCAAACTTTTCATAGAGTAGCAACCTCAAGCCCAATGACTATGAGCCAATGACATGTACATTAAACACATTCTTATACGTGTTCTTGTTCCAAAAAAATAATGAGCTACTTCGGGGCCTACATTGTACTATGTATAAGGCGGACTAAATCGGATTTTGAGCAATTATTTGGGATCTCACCGTTTCGCATTTAGCCACGGCTGCCACGTCATTGCCATCGTAAAGTCTTTAATAACTATTGTTAGTTTAGCCTTCTATACCAGGACATTTTAAAGGAATGGCAGGGATTTTGCCGGGCAGGCCCCGCGCGAACCGATCAAATGCACGCCTCACTCATTTTGCGATTCCATGTGCCGAACTCTACATACATTTTCGTTGCCTCTCTCATACGCCCTAATCTTCATGTCTCCATCTTCTCAAGTTTCTTGCTCATAAAATGTAGCCCATTCGACATGGTAGAACCTCTGTCGTTCGCGTCTAGCCTAGATGAGCTGAATTTTCATTTCATACGACTAAGTCTCCCTGCCAAGTAATCGAAAGTTTCAAAACATCTAAGAGACTTATCCGTGAACTCCGTTCTGAAGTCGAGTCCTTAAATCAAGGCCTCAAAAACGCGTCTCAGGAGAATGAGGCTCGGCTCATAGCACTCAAGCTGCCTTTGTTATGTTGCGGGAGAACGTGCAGGAAACTTAAAAATTGTCAAAACCTCAGGGAGATAGAAATCGTTGATTGTCCTAGAAAAGAGGTTCTAACTACCCTGGCTATCTGACAAAGGCACGCGTCGGCGCTAGGCCTAATTGGGATCCCACGCTCAACAAAAATGTTATCGAATGCGCGTCCCCTACGTGACGAACGGGCGAGCTTCTGTGATTGGCAAAAGTTGCAGTATATGGGGGTAATATCGCGGACAATATCCCTATAAGAAGATGCTCCCTCAAGCTCTATAAAAAGTGCTCAAAATGGACAATTTTCTTGATGATTTTGAGATTGTCTTCTCTGACCAACCAGAGCCCGAGGATCAGCCCGAAAATAGTTGGATCACTAAGTTATCCCTAAACTTCCATTATCTCAGCAGATGAAGCCTTTAACTAATTCGCTAGAGTTTTTGGTCTAAACGAATGGCTCTGCAGTCATTCAGCGTTGCTCGACTAACGATAAATGATCACTGCTAGTATACTGTATCAATACCGTGGTCGCTTCTACTCTTTCGTCTCATTTTTCTTTTTAGAAAAGAATTTGTGGATGATGCCAAGGCTCAATCAACAGGCTAGCTCCACTCTCCGTTGTATAACGTAATCGGTAAGCGAGTTGCCCGCGCAAGCGAATTGCCCAGGTCTGTATTCCATACAAATTGGCCTTTTTTGAGACTCAGATATCTCCACAACTAGATATAGTAGTACGCCGAAAGGGCGCTTACAAGATTATTACTGATTTTTAGAACTTTTAATTATCAGTGGCGGGTTCCGACCACCCACGGCCGTCGTCCGTGTTAAACTCAGTGTTATCACTGATATCGCACTTAAGGCCCCTAGTTTCCCCTGCAGAGCATCCAGCGCCCTTATACGGCCGTCGTCCGTGTCAAATTGCCCAACCAGTGTTATCGCATCTGTCGTAGAAATTAACCCCACCACTTTTGTTCTTTCGGTCGAAGGAGATTCATTCCCCGCCGCGAAATCGCAATTTTTCGGCGTAGATGACCCGAGCGTGTGAACTTAAGGCTCTGGGACATCGTTAGACAAGGGTGGGGTGCAAAGTGTTGGGTATCGGATCATCCTCACCAGCCTGAGCGGGGATGTTTTGGATTGGGAACTTTCGAATTGTCATTGTGATGGCTGTCTCCTTCAGCTGTCTCCCCGGGTGCTTCCATATATATGGGCCTCCAAACCTCTCATCTTGCCCAGATACGTAATGACGAATGATTGGCTAGTAATTGTGACGACAATGTTAGATTGAGGCTACACCCTTTTGAGTAAAATCTGTCTGCCATTGTCGGAGAGGGGCGATGTGCTGTCAAAGGAGGGCAAAGCATGGCCAATCATTGGGTAGGGGGTGGTTACATTTAGCATATTATAAACTTGGGGAGACATGAACAACGCGCAAAATGAGGTACTTGTCGAACAATAATCCTTACATGGAATGTTCCGTCTCAGAATTACTGGGTCGACATGTGAGATTGTCAAAATTTTCTACTCCATTTCCTGCATTTCTGATTATCGAAAATGATCTTCTTTTCCACCACTAGAAGAGCTTCCACGATTGGCACTTCTTCGTAGTAAGCTGCCCTATCTCCCTGGGCCTTGCTGCACTTCTTTTGGCATAGTCTCTGCTTTCCCCAGTGCTTTGCCTTTTTCTAAGGACAAACGTACACTTTTCCGGCTCCCCATGCTGGGTGATACTCCATAATCGAGGTCGCTAATCGTGTGCAACGGAAGAAAGATCCATTCCATACTTCAACCGAGTGTTTTACTCTCACAGCTTCCAGATAAGTCTGCTTTTCAAGCCATTTCTCCAGTCGAGTAATCTGGAAATATTTTGACTCCTCTAAGAGTGCATGATACACGGGAAACTTGTGTCCATTTACTGGGTCGTAAAAGATTGGGAATATGCCACGGCGAAGATATCGAAGGACATAGTCGAACAAATATACGTCGGCATCGATAAAGTAGGATCCGTCATCGGATGCAATGTTCCAGCGTCCTGACAAAAGAGAAGCGAAGAAACCACTCTCGCCTACCAGTGTTTGGCGAAGTGTAGTGAACCTGCGTTCTCCGACCTGCAATTCTATTTTTATATTCTCATTGGTGTCCGAGGGCACTGGGCCTGCCTCTTGGTTATCCTGTTTGTCTTGATTTTGGCATTGACTGGTAATATTTCAATGTTACCACTGAATTCATGAACCTCTCTGTTGTGGCTTTTATATACAAGTTAATCAGCATATACTGATGCAAAGAGCATTTGCGTTACTAGGCTCGAACGTGGCTACAGGCCCGGATATTATATACCTGTTGATATTATTTTCAGATATATTTCTAGGTTAGTCATGATGCCATATACAACTGGCGTGGCCCAATGGTGGAGACCGCTGCTGTTAATCTACCCTGGCCAGGCTACGGCAAAATACTCTTCAACTATAGAATAGCCTAGTAAAATACCTTTGGGTTTTTGGGGAGCCGTGGCACTTGGAAGAGTAAAGGGGCGCATATTCCTAAACACTTTTTGACCTGAACGGTTTGTGTGGGTCTTCCAACCTGATAGAAGTGGTCCTGCAACCCCTCCGGACCAAATTTACACGAAGATACAGTCGGATTGCTTTTAGACATCGGAATTATAAATACAACATGATACGACATGGCTAGCCAACTCAGGTATGATCATTATATTTAGTAGGATGTGACCTTAACAACGGGCTAATTATTGCTCCTCATATATGAAAGGCCAACGTGCAGTCTAGTCTTTATATTTATCTACGTTATGGAGGCTCTCAAGCATATCGCCTACCGCGGTATAGGGTGATGCCTCAACTCTAAAAATGCAACTTGATACTGTACGTCGAGAGAGCTAATCATGATCTCACCACTAAATATTTCTGCCTTTCCTTCTCTACCTTACTAGAATATGGGAAATCAAAGACTTGGGCCTAGTATCTGCTTCAATGCATGGGCTATTTGACGTAAAAGCACATTCACACGTTGCAATGCCGCCCTGGCCACTCTATGACTGATACACAAAATTCCTACAACAGCATGTCTGGCTCAGTGGCGACGAAAGTCAGCTCCGGACTAATGAAACCTCTCCTCAGCCAATAACCTGGGCGCCTCAGCCTGCTGTCTATTTTCCGGAACGCTTCTATCAACAAGAAATGAGACATATGAGTAGCTGTAAGAAAAAGCACATAATGTCTAGATTGCTTACAAGATCGTTGGTAAAGCCCTAAATAACTTACATAACACACGTCGGTTTTGCAGCAATAGCAAGTCATACTGTGGTTCATGTGGTCTAAAAAGAAAATCTGTACTGGGCAATCAAAAGTATCTGCC
>NVQI01000147.1:0-18103 GCA_002894705.1 Aspergillus sp. ATCC 12892
TGATTCTGGAGCGGTTGCGCTTGGCGTGCATGTGCTTAGAAGCTTATGCGATAGGCTATCGTTTTCCCTTTCTCCTTTTCCTCCTCTGTAATAGTGAACGGAACTACCGTGGCAGCGTTAACCTATGCCAGTCATAGTCTAAGCTTTCAGTATGGCCCCAATGCGTACATGGATGAAGGCTGATCCACATAGCCAAGGTCGCTTTAGTGTGCTATAATCAATCCATTATAAATGAGTATGATACAGTACACAATGGATTTCCAAGTGGGTAATATAATACGCCTGGTTAAGGAAACGGTGTCTATAAAAATATTGTATGGAATTATCCTTAGTCATTGATAGCAACTGACCTGAGTGGTGTAAATTGATAGACTTAAGCATATATGGATTAGGGACCCATATAATTAAGAGAAGGAAGCACAACACCCGGACGCCATTTTCGTAACAGAGCGTACTTTCAGGTTTCGACCCCGACTATAACAGTTCCTGCTGTTTGCACCGCTGGTTAACGACAAATTGTGGTGTTATCGCTAAACACGGCCCGATGGCGGTTCCGCCGGAAGGGGACACCCACCCCACGAACTGGTGAGGGGTGACAGGACCTTCCAGGCACAACTTCCAACCAATTATCCCCAGAAGCGTCGGAGAAATGGTCATCGGCCAACCAATGAGCCTCTGTGAAACACGGAATTCGCTAGTATTGTCGAGAATAGCGGGCGGGTGACGAACCAGGAGGTCATCGCCAACCAGAATAACGTGACCGAGGCGGCGAGAAACGAGATCGAAGGGGTTAAAGCAGGCCAAGAGGAGCTCAAAGAGCAAAACAATGAACTTCAAGAGGAAGTCAGAGCCCTCCACGCGCAGATCGAAGACCTCCAGATAACTACCGCCGAACCCAAGTCGTGGGCCGCAGTGGCAGCTAGCGGCAGCACACCAACAACGGAAGCTACCCCCAGCCACAAATCCCGGAAAGACCCCAACTGCCTCCGGATCAGCACGGAACGAGCCCTAGACAATGACAGTGTGGATGGGGACCGACTCGCAAGCTATCTATCCCCAGACAAGGCCAACCAACATATCAGAACAGCACTCAATGCCGAGACAACCAAAGACGTTCAAGTGGTGGGGGTTGGGTCGACCAGGACAGGCTACGTTATAAGATTGGCCGACAAAGGAGTCCGCTGTCATGGCGAGAATCAAACTCGAATGGATCCAAAAACTCGGAAATGGTACAAACTGCGCCTCGGGATTGTGGTTCACCACACACCCCGACGGATGGTTTCGACCTCACAGGGGATAGATAACTGGCGATCAATAAGATTTTAGAGGGGAACGACCTGAGGCCCCGAGGATACCAGGTGAAAGACCTAGTATGGTTGAAGAACCCGAACAAACCGCTCGGAAATGGGCGGTTCTGGAGATCTGGCTCGACATAGCGGAAGCCGCACAATGCAAAATCAACAACGGCCTCCTGGTAGGACAGAGGTATTTCGATAATATTATCCCATACAGTGTGAAGGAGGAGAGATGCTACCGCTGCCAACAATTCGGGCACCTGGCGTAGGCCTGTCAAGATCTAGCCCGGTGTGGACACTGCACCGGATAGCACGAGCGGCGCAATTGCCCTCCGGGAGTAAGAGCGAAATGCCTTGACTGCAACGGTGATCATCCAACTGGGAACCAACCATGCCCCACGCCTATCTCACCCGGATCTTGGCAACGACAGCGAAGAACCTGCGCGTTCTACAATTGAATATTATGAAACTTAGGGCTGGAATGGAGGCTTTCATCAACGACCCACGGACCCGAAATCTAGATACACTACTCATCCAAGAACCACCCATCACTACCTTCCAGACCTATGTGAACTATAGAATATAGCACCTCTATCAACCGACCTTCTTAGATGAGACCGCAAGAAAAAGAAGCCTAATCTATGTTAACTGACGAACCTCAACAGCCTCCCATCGTCAAATTAAATGCAACCACCCCGATGTTACAGCAATAAGATATGGACAGGGCAAACTCTGTTTCTCTGTTTCTCAATCTACATCCCTCCTATAGACCAGTTCAGTCCACAGCCTAACCTCTCCATCCAGCCGATCCTCGATGAGATTCAATCCACTATACAGCGCCATACCAATACAACAGATAAGCAAACAGCCCTACTATTATTGGTGGCCGGTGATTTCAACCGTCACCATCCGGCATGGGAGATAAAACCTGTCACACCAAGATTGATGCTCCAAGCAGAGGAATTAGTCAACTTCTTCCAGCGTTTGGGACTTCAATGGTGCTTTTCACGTGGACTGCCAACATTTTGGGCCCTCAACACGCCCGGCAGCACCTCAACGATCGACCTCACTGTTACAAACCAAACGACAAAGCTTATCAATTGTCACCTCTACCATGGGAAGTAGGGATCGGACCACCGGGGCCCCTACGGGCCTAGTTACTCATCTTCCTCTGTGAGCATGACCAACAGTTTTAAGTATGTAGTATGTCCTTACCAGTGATCATAAGAGCTCGGTATATGTAAATATTGCCTTGTGTAGACACCAGCATGTCTCTCCAATCATAATAGATAATTCATGATAAGCTTGACTAGACGAATATGACGTTAGTACTACAACCTGCCCTACACATTGTATAATACATTTTAAGGTTGCTAGTTTCAGGTTTCATGTTCATCATCTTTGCATTCGGTCTACATCTAATAATGTGGGTGAGAATAATTCATGTGCATGCTAAAGATGTCCGAGGGAAAAATAACGCAGAATGGCGAAAGTAGAAATTCTATAACGAGTTAACTCTGGTATTATTATCATTCTTCACGAGCAAAAACTTGATACTCACTAGATACAGTCGCGAGAATTGCGAATATTCGTTCGAAGCCCTGCTTAATACAGCGAATCGTATCCTCTCCATCATTATAACTCGCTTTATTCACGGCGAATATGACGTTCAGGCTACCTGAATCAGTATCCTCCTCTAGACATAAAGCAGGGATATGTTCAGCGTCATCTTTGCTATGTGCAATAAACCCAAGTGTGCTGGCTAGTTTACGCTCTGTATCGAAAGATAATGTAGAGCGCCTTCCGGAGATGGGTTGACAATGAGGGTGGTTCCTCGATGGTGGCGCCGGTACGTTGCGAAGTAGGTAGGATATAGCAATGTTCTCGGTGCAGACAACTTTGATATCGGAGATTGCGGACATTGAAAGATTGATATCTTTGTAAGGACTTGGAAGCAAAGGTATACGGTAGATGGTAGCTGGAAACTTGAGTCGAAAGACTCATGAGTTCTATCCCCATCCCTTTACCCCGCCTTGTGTAACTGTAACCCCGAAATCATTGGCGGTTGCTCAAGTTCATTTCGATTGGTTACTGATACTGCGACTGATGCCCAACACGCAATCTTGAGCAGGGCAACTTTCCCTTGTCAATGAATCCATAACATGCCACTCTTGCTGTAGATTGCAAACAGCTCATCCTTTGCCTATTGTCTCATATATCATCTTGGGAGCTTCCCCCCATCTCCATGAGATACCAGGATTGGCGACTACTGCCAAGTACACCAGGATGGGCATAGTTATTTCTGTCAATTTACCGCCTCTAAGTGTGGATTATCGCACGAGTTGTTTGGTATCTTGGAATGAAGCATATTGTTCCTACTAGGATCGATCAAAAATTTAAGTAATGTACGTATGTATATTTTTCATGACGAGAATATCACAGCTGCCCTCAATTAAGTCGCTCCGCTCAATAAAAGAATCACGCTAAGTGCTTAGCGGTGGGGCCAACAAACAATTGATAAGTTGTTTGAAGGTCAGACCGTTGATAGCCACCCGCCAGGCTTGCTTGCATTAAGGATGGTTTTGGTACCCACTGTGCAGGCACGAGATGACTGTACACTGAGCTACAAAGCCGAATCACTGTAACAAGAAGATCTGACGCGAGACTTTGCCATCCTCCCGAGGGTGGCGATTTCGAGAGCGACTGTATTGCCTCCGGACTTTTTGTTGTTGAAACGGATACAGATTTCAATACCCGTCAAAGGGTTGCTGGGCAAGATGCCAACGTGCGACGTGCACGGGACGGGCCGGAACACGAACCCCTGAACCCCCCGACCGCGAGAAACAACACTTAAAAACACCACGAAAACCGTGGACGAGTCGCATCAACAAAATATCAAGCAATTACGCTCAAGAGCAAGAAGACGAAACTGAGAGAAGTAAGACGCGTCGCCAACGGAAAACAAGGAGCCAAAACCACGCGCCGACCGGGCAAGGAGCAGCTATCTTTGAAGACACCCAAACGGAAGATGAAAACCTCCAGGTATCCGAACTGCTCACAGAGCTTACCAAGCTCAGAAAAGAGCTCAAAAGACGGGATGAGCAACATCGTAAAGAACTAAAGGTGGTCAAAGCCGAGTTCAAAACAGCTCTAGCGGACATCCTGCGGGAACTAGAGGACCTAAGAAACGACGCTAACCCCCTACAACGCAACTCAGAATCATGCTCGCGAACCGGCCATGAAGAGATCCTGCAAGAGCTTCACTCCTTACACAATGCGATTACCACCCAAAACACAACAAGCGGCCACTCATCATGGGCCTAGATTGCGGCAGGCGGAAACGGCGCCCTACCAGCACGCCTTCAGCCCGCCTACAACAAACTGGCTAAGGAAGCCAACTGCATTCGAGTCAGCACAAAACCCAGCGAAGCCGATGGCGAGAATAATGATGGAAATACATTCCGGAGATACCTACCACCAAGATCGGCGGTCGCACACATTCAGAATGCACTTGCCACCACACCCGCGACAAAGGACACACAAGTCCTGGGAGTGGGTACCACCCGGACCGGATATGTGATATGGTTCCAAGATCAGCTCCAGGCGGAAAGAGCACGCTCCAACACGCAATGGCTTGAGGAGCTAGGCAATGACACCAAAGTCGCCCGACCGCGGTTCGCAGTAGTAGCAGACAGAACACTAACAGAGGGCTTCCCAACCCCAGAAGACAAGAAAGCATTCATTAACAGCCTCATGGAAGAGAACAATATGGAGCGGGACGGCTTCCATATTAACCGAGTCGCCTGGCTCAAACCAAGGAACAAACCGATGGGCAGGCACGGATCGCTGGCTATCTGGTTCGACACGCGCGAGGCGGAGTGGACTAGAGACAACGGGCTCCTGGTGGGACAAAGATGTATCGGGGTGATGCCGTACCAATTTAAGGAAAGAAGATGCTACCGGTGCCAAGGGCTTGGTCACCTCGCATGGACTTGCAGAGAAGAAGCGAGATGCGGGCACTGCGCGGGCGAGCATGAGCTCCGGCATTGCCCGCCGGGGGCAGAGCCCGGTGTCTGGATTGCACAGGCGAACACCCAGCCAACGATCGGAGCTGCCCTAATCCGGCCAGACCCCCCAATTCCCAATGACAATACCGAACCTACGACTACTACAACTGAACATATGGAAGTCTAGACCAGGCACGGAAGCCCTGATCAATGATCCCCAAACCCAAAACTTAGACATTCCCCTTATCCAAGAGCCGCCACTCACGGCATACAACACACGTCAACCACAGCGCCTGGCACCTCTACCAGTCAACGTGCCAGGAGGACCCCTAAGAAACGCAGCCTATTCTATGTGAACAGGCGAATCTCAACAGCGCCACACATCGATAGATAAAATGCAACCATCCTGATGTCACGGCGGTTCAAATGTGGACCATGGAGCGGCAGACACTGATATTCTCGGTGTATGTCCCAACCATAAACCACAGCCAGACACTCGAAGAGATCTCAATCCAGCTGATGCTGGCAGAGATCGAGGCCTGCATCCAACAAGCAACGGAAACCACAGACAAGCCAACAACAATTATCATGGCAGGGGACTTGAACCGTCATCACCCAATGTGGAGCGAAAATCGCATCTACCATGTCGCGATCGAGCAAGCCGAGGAGCTAGTTAGCATCCTCCACAAGCACGGGCTCCAGTCATGCCTCTCCCGAGGCACTCCCACGCACTGGTCGATGAGTTACCCTGAAGCAACTCTACAATCGATCTTACCGTAACAGATACGCCTGAAAACCTTATAAAATGCCACCTCTACCACGACCACTATGGATCAGACCATCGAGCCGCTTACTCTGAATGGTCACTTAACCCGTCACGGAACGCCGAAAGCAAACCTCGAAGAGCATATGACCGCGCGGACTGGAAACGCATTGGACAATCCGTACAAGCCCAAACAACACAAACACCACCCGTCCAAACGGAGACTGAACTTGACGAAGCAGTGGCGAGGCTTATCTCGTGCACGACCTCTACAATAGACCGACACACGCCAATAGCTCGGCCGTCGCCATACTCCAAACGGTGGTTCACGCGAGAGCTCAGAGAACAACAACGGGAAGTTGATAAGACTCGCAGAAAATGGCATGAAAGCTGCGCGGAGAAAGGTCGTCAAGATCCAATGTCACTGGATCTGCTCGAGACATGCGCACGAAACGCAGAACATGGACGAGAGCCATTAAAAAAGCGAAAGGTACCCACCGGAAGGATTTCCTTGCCAGCGCTGGAGAGCGCCACCTGTGGAAAGCAGCCTCGTATCTGCGCCCTCGGGAGGCGTATGGCAACATCCCACCATTAAAGCAAGGCACAGAAGAGATAGTGGGCAACACAGGAAAAGCAGGACTATTTATGGAAACTTTCTTCCCTGGGATGGCACTACCACAAAACAACGCGGAGATGGGGCATCTTGCCTCTCATGGTGGAAAGGTGGTTTCGGAAGGGCCGAGTCAACGCCCGTGCATATACAACTCCAAATCTTCACCAGAAGTCACATGGGATAACATGTTTCGCGTGTCGATGGTGTGACGGTTTGCAGGACTTCAAGTCAGATATTGTTTCCGCTGACCAATCAGGTCATGAGTCAGGGATTACCTATGCGATGTTTCTTTCACTTTTGCAGACGCGCGCGCGTCCCGCACCTAATTCTGTTTCTTTCCTCATGCTTAGAATTCTCGATAGATAGCGCCAATAAATGATATTGAAAGGCTGTCACAGATGGGCTTTGAGCCTATACCGTGAAACTCCACTACAGCTCTGCCTCTCCGCTTCCTATTTCCTTTTCCCTGTTTTCTAGTTTAGATTTTGAACAGCAGACAAGTGCTGTAGCCTTAGGTGAATATGCAAGGATAGATGAACGTTTTCTTTTTCTTTCGTGCATAACCTTTACACATATCCAGCATGGATCACGCAGACAGTGCGTTGGAGGGTCATCTGGCCATTATAGGTGGCCTACAAGCATGCACCCAGGTCGGTTCCGGACATGACCAGATTTCTCTTCTAAGCTCTAGATCAATGACGATGGCATGTTATGTATGAATTAACTCATCGCTCGCTTATCTTCGATTTTCCAATCCACTCCCAGGGAAATGCAAATGATCCCCGTCCTTTCCCAAGTCCACGGTCAGTTCAACAGACTCGGACTTTCAAAGACAAAACAAAAAGAGTGGTCAGCCCTTCTCTGGAGATACCTTCAACCGCAAATCTGCAAGAGCGGAATCGAGAGATGAGGCTTTTTGCATCTCTCTCACTAGGTTGCTCAGCTCCCCTTCCTTCCCAGACCGCAGAATATTGATTAGGTAGATCGAGATATATCGGTAGTTTTCTGCGTCTCTCTGAGCAACCCGCTGTGCCAGTCTTCGCCGTTTATCAGTTGAAGGATCGAAAAAACACTCGGAGTTCGACGCAACGCATGCTTCGCAGGGAGTTGGGCCAATACACTTTTTAGCGTGAGCGACATTCGAAAGGCGCAAATCTGTGCAATAAAATAATAGTACATACTTTCACTCTCCTTCGTTGACATGATGTACAAGCTGAGCTCCGCCGCTTTGGTTTCCCCTCAATGCTGAGGGGATTAGGGGTAGGAGACTCATGGGGACCACGAGATAGCGCAGGCAAAATTGCTCGGGGTCGAACTGTGAGATTGGTCATCGGCGATGTTTGCAATAGTGCCATTGAGAATAAACAGGAAGATTGTAACTTATAAGAATAACTAATCCATGCTCGCTATGTGGCAATGTCTGTTTGTTTTAGTTTATTTATTTCTCTTTTTCCTTTTTTTTGCTGGGTTATCCATGTTTGCGTTTTGACAAATCTCAGCCACTAATTGTGCTTGTTTGCTTAGACAAACAAAGAATGCATACCGTAGCCTTATTATGAGTCCTTGTGTAACATTGATCTTATAACCCCCCGTTGAAGAGCAGGCCTGTATCTCTATAACGACAAGAACGTGAGTGGAGGAAAAAGGTCGGGACGGGCCGAGACGCGAACTCCCGAACCGCGACGAACACGAACACGAAAACTCACCACCGCGATTAGTGAAGCCGAAACGCACGACAAGACCACCGGCCCAGTACGTGGGCCAACCCAGACTCTTAGACCAGAATGCAAGAAAGCAGTCAGGTTGGCTAGAATACTACGCAGGGCCTGCACCCTGACCCGGTCGTCCAAGGAATGGGCCGCCTACGTCAAGGCCCGCAACCGAAAGGGCCGAATCATCTCACGATCCCAATCTTGAATGGACCTCGCGGGCCAGCCGCTACCACCGAGGCTAAGGCTGAGGTCCTACGCGGATCATTCTTCCCCGAGCCGCCCCCAGCCGACCTGTCCGACATTGAGGGACGCACCCAACCGCAGTAGATCGATTTCCCGGAGATTACCAAGGAGGTGGCCAAAGCCATTCCGCGGGCGCCGCCTGATAAGGCACCTGGGCCGGACGCGGTCCGAACAAGGTCTGGCACGAGCTGCTCAAGGTCCCGGTCTTCCTCGACCGGGCCACGACGCTGTTCAACACGAGCATCAGAACAGAGTACAATCCGAGACACTTCCAGACCTCCACCACGGTAGCCCTACGCAAGGGTGGACCTCGTGACTACCGCAAACCCAAATCTTACCGACCAGTTGCCCTGCTCAACACTGGGTAAGATTCTCGAATCGATTATAGCTGCTCGTAACGCCTGGACCGTAGAGCAACACCGGTTGCTGCCGCGAATCCATCTCGGAGGCAGAAAGGGGATATCAACAGACCACGCTATCCAGCTCATTCTCGATTATATATATCGAGCATGAGGCCGAAGTAAAGAGGTGGCTATAGTCCTACTCGACGTGTCCAGTGCCTTTGACAACGTGTCCCACGCCCGGCTGCTTTTCAATCTCCGCCAGCTCAAGCTGGGCCACTTTGCGGGCTGGCTGCAGTCCTTTCTAACAGGCAGGACGACCCGGATCTCGCTGGCAGGGGAGCTCAGCCCGGAGTTCTCTACTCCGACAGGCATCCCGCAGGGCTCGCCTCTGTCCCCGATTATGTACTTGATTTACAACACTCCGCTCATCCAGGACCTCCATGTCCAACGACCCCAGGGTGGTTCGACGACGGCCTTTGGCTGGATCGACGATGCGTGCATGCTGACCACGTCGGATACCCACGCAGAGAACGTCGAAACGCTGAACGCGGCTCTATCCAGAGCAGGCCGATGGGTAAGTCGACACGCGTTTAAATTCGCGCCGGACAAATTCGAGCTTATCCACGTTACCAACCCGTGGGAATCGGAAGCGCCGCTGCCGCCAACCGGTCACGACCAGATGGAGATTACCTTCGCAGATACAACTATTAAGCCGTCAGAGACAGCCAAGTCCTTGGGGGTCTGGCTGGATAGAACCCTGTCCTTTGCTACATACCGCACTAAAGCCCTGGCCAAAGCGCATGGCACGCTGACGGCCCTTAAGAGGATCGCAGGGTCTACGTGAGGTGCCCCCCTGCGTGCCATGCGCCGCATCTACCAGGCAGTGGTAGTTCCCCAGCTATTCTACGCGGCCGCGGCCTGGTACGGCCCTAGAGGCGGCCAGATACTGGCCTCGGCAAACCAGCAGATGCTTGCGGGGTTCACCCAAATTCAAAAACAGGCGGCGCTGCTGATCAGCGGGGCCTTGAAGGGCACGTCTGCGGCAGCCCTGAACGTGGAATTATATATATTACCGGTACACCTCCAGTTACAGCAGATCATCGAGGAAACGGCAGTCAGAATCCGGACAGGACCGGTACTGGCCTGCCCTGAATTATGCAGCATTCTAAGCAGCATGCGGTTGGAAGCCGTTATCCCGATTTGACGGCGTATAGAATCGTAGGAAATAAAGGGGTCCGATTTAATCAAACGTATAATTCTGCGCTGATGATGAATTGACACTAATATCGGTCTGCCTTTTCGCTGCAAAGATCTGCCATTTTCTCGTTGGCGTTTTTGTTGAACGGTATATCACACCGTTTCCCGAGGAATTTGAAGTTCTTGACCAATTGTACGTGTGACACCTGTAGACAATAATCCGCATATAAATCCCCTAGTATAAGGAGTCAATTCAATTCCCCTTCCCTTATTCGGGTCAATAGATCGTAAAGGGGTTCGTGGCATTCTTAATGGTAGAAAAAAAAAAAAAAAAAAAAAAGTTAAGCAACGCGGGTGATGCGTAGATACCCGGTTTCGGCCAATACTTTCGCCAGAAACTGTAAGTGCTCCTTATAGTCCGATTAGACCGCTGTGTTAGCGAAGTCACGTGGATCCTATAATACCCCTCCTTTTCTCACTCATATAACTGCTGAGATCCGAGAGTGGTCGTTTATTCCCTCCACGTGTATCAGGCCAATTTGGCAACTCGTGCAAGTAATAAAACCTAAAGTCTTAACTTTGTTTCCGATGGAGCGTGGCAGGACCTCGGGTATCCTTCGGCCAGGGAAGGTGACTATCGTATCTGCTGACGGTGTCAGCATAGAAGTTGGTATGTAGTCAATCTGTCTTAGAATCCGCGTGTCTAACTTGACTAAAGCGCCGGATACCATAATGCGATCATGCATAATCCGGAATGCTCTAGATGACATCCAGAGCGAGGACTCTATCCCCGTTGATGTAAGTTCCAGCACAACCCCTTATGCAACGTAACTAACCGTCACATCTCTAATGTAGGTCCAAATAGACCCACTACGTCTCGCAATTGACTGGTGTGAACATGAGGCTTCCCTAGATAGTGCAAGTTTCGTGTCGAAAATAACGAATTTCGCCGATCTGGATGAATGGGAGCGAAAGCTTCTTTTATCTAACCGGGGGCTAATTGGCCAAATAATCCAGGTACTAACTAACGTATTCTTCCTAAACTAGATATGCTAATGGCCTTACTGTAGGCTGCTAATTACCTTGACATAGAGCGACTTCTTTCTGCCGCTTGCATGTACGCCGCAGCTTTGGGCTTGATACAAGTTCTACCAACGTTTCCCCAGGAAATATGCGATATGATCTCGACCTACGCGCCTCCAAAACATTTTACGCGCACGTCTATGCCAAACGTAGAGTCGAGGACGGAAGATCTATGTACGCGTTATAGTTACGTCCTCCACACCGCAGCAGCTGTTAGTCTATGGATGTCTATAGAGATATCTGAGTTCCACATTGCTCATTTGGCACGCGAAAACCATCTATTCCTTCTGGATGTATTTGGTGAAAAGAAGATTGCAACCATCACTGCTTTCACGATTAAGATCGATGTAAGGATAGGCCCGGATCTTGCAGAGAAGGTTATAGGGCATGAGATAAGGAACCTTATCGGGAAGGCAAGCGAGACCAAGTCACTTACACTCGTAGGAGTGGCCCACTCTCTACCCCTAGCTGGACTTCTCCGTTACCTACTGAGCGACTTTGCTCAGGAGAGAGGTCGCCCGCTGGAGATTCAATTCCGCGACCCGAGTTGGACGGATGAAGAGATATCAAAAATCCAGCCGTCACGGGTCCGCTCGAAGCGCGAGTCAAATATTGAACGAAGGATGGCTTCCTGTCTTGGTGACCTATAGCACTGCGTTTCTTCCTGAAACGCTGTATCGTAATATATTCCAATCTATATAGCGGACTTGGTAGCTTCCGTACATGTCGTTCCTTGAGCGCCCGTGGTAGATCAGAGTGTCGCTAAATTCGCTCGGTTAGCTCGATCATAGATTCACTCTAAATCCTTGGCAGTCAGACCGATTTCGACAGAGTTTGAAAAACCGCCACTCCACAATACAACATTGGACGTAGTTTCGAGGGGGACTCTACGTATTTATCTCAACGTGTTGTTTGACAACATCGCCTAATCCTCGACAACAAGCTTTTGCTAATCCAAAGAGCACAAGTGGTAACTCTACTTACACCATGTAGTATAATGATGTGCGTATACGTTAAAGGCACAGACAGTTTTATATATCCACTTTTACTTCTTGTTTTTTAAAGGTGGAAAGGAACTAGAGTTGAGGTCCAATTCTAGCCGGCGTGCAACATCTTCGGGTCGAATCCATTGCTTTAATTTGCCAGGCCATAGGATAGCCCAGGCAAGGGCAATCATGCAATTCTCCAATGAATCAAGTGCAATTTTTTTATAGTCGTCACAATCCAATTTTTCATTAAGCTCGCAGACGATGAGCCTTCGTCTGTATACAATCCGGAATGACCTTCCGCCTAGAATAATTATCATCGGCCACACTGAAGACTGCGTCGCCACTATCAAATTGTTTGAATGACTGTTCTACATAATCTTCTGCGATAGGCATTGGCACTTGTATATCCCGACACGGCATTTTGTACTCGTTGTTTCTGTTCCTCGAGGCGAGGTCTTTATAGATTCCAAAGTTTTCGTCCGTGATTTAATAAACCTTCGACTGTTCCGCTTCGTCTAAGTCTTCTTGTGTCACAATCAAGTTATCGTATTTCATACGCTCGCCGAGGACTACAATATCTTTGTGATTGTTGACTGTTCGTGGAAGGGATTCCTGTATTTGGGAGTTTTGCTCGTTTTCGTATGGGAGTATGACGTTTACGTCGTCAAGTTTACGGAGGAGATCCCAAAAACTAACTTTTTGCGGGTCATTGCATAATATTTGCGCTAGCTGCCTATTGACACAGGGCTTAGTCATGTCGTTGATTGACTTGATACTTACTCAGATCTAACATTGGGCATATTTATATGAATCATGGTATATATATCCGCGGAATACGAAGGTTGACCTGCTGTGATTATGTTACTCATCTTCAATCTCCATGAGCTCTTTATTGAAACTAGGCCAGTCTCTTAAGGAAAGATGTGGCACGTATAGTGTAATCAAAGAGCTACATGAAAGTGCTTGGTTGGCAAGGTACTGTACTGTTCACCGCGAATTGTCTATTCATGCTTAACCTGATAATAGAAACGAAGTAGGAGGATGTGTTTTAGTCAAGTGCACTCATCATTCTCGTATCATGTTTTAAAGAAATTTCAGTCGCGGACAACTTGCCGCCGTCGTTTGGTTGACGAGATTGCAGAGCCAGCCAACCCGCCTGCTATTGTACTTCAACATCTTGATGATTTTCTTTATAACACCTCAGCTACTAAGGCACTTTCGGCCACTGAGGTATAATATGTGTCTTGGAAGGTCCTTCAAGCCCTGGTGGCACTTCACGAGAGTGGCTATGTGCATACAGGTTTTGCTTTAACTACCCGAAACGCTTCGGAGTTCGCTTACTAATACCCGCGTTAGACATAAAATTAGATAATGTGCTTGTCGATTATGGAGGCAACAACTATGGGAATCGATTCACAGATGTTCGGCTAGCAGACCTTGAGGGCACAGTTCGTATTGAACCTGAGCCTTGCCGAAACCGTGATCTTATCGGCGCATCTTTTTGGCGGAGCCCGGAGGCACAACTTGGGCTATAATGGGGCCCAGCCACCGATATCTGGTCACTTGGTACACTGGTAATACGTCCTCCTCGTTTTCACCAGGAGCAACGCTAACATCTCCTTATGAAGATTATTTCTCTGATATGGGGCAAAAGCTTCTTTATCTTTAAGCCTAGTGTACCCCGCGGTCACGATAAGTATAAGTTACAGATACTTACAAAGTACCACGTATACTTCAGTCCATATCCTTCGTCCTCTGATTTTGCTCATAATGAAACCCTCTCAATACTATCATATGTGATGGACAGTGTCCCCACTGCGGATGTTAAACCATTTGCAAATGCTAGTAACGAGGAAAATCTGCGGAGGATAAAGAGTTCATCTTGAAAATAATGGAGCTTGACCCTCGAGATAGACCTAGTGCAAAAACAGCTCCTAGGCGATAAATGGTTTGAATAGTATATAATTTTTCATTCCCGCCCGTACTATGATTACTTAGTTTTGCCAGTCCAACAAACCCAGGATGCGTCATGTACCTCATAACACGTACACATTCCCTAAGCTAAACATTGTCAATAACCGTTCCTAGTTGCTGATATAGAGATGGATGGAACCGAACCTGCGGACGGATGGTGGTTTACTGATAAAGTGAGCTTGCCTAGATGGTCCAAAGAAATATCAATGTTCAAGATGCAGGAAACTTTCCCGAGACTCTCACAACCCATAGAACCATTTAAACAATCCAGGCTTCGTCGGGAAAGTTATGTCGCCGGTTAGTACGTTAGAGCTGTGCTCTGGAATTGGAGTGCTAGGTTCGTGAAGTAGATCGTTGAACTGTTTCTAAAGGAGTGCATGACCACTTTAGTAGATTTTAGTGACGTAATATCATCGTGAGACTTGCTCTAGTAAGGTAGGCAATTGCTGCGTAACTCACAGTTTGGAAAGCCACACGAGGCCATGCATTTAAGAGCAGCCAGGAACTCTAAAATTACACCATGGTTCTACTACGTATCTTTGCCCTTCACTGTCCTAAATAGCGATTGTAGATTGAATAAAATCGCTGTGGAATAATTATTGCTCAATTGATAGAAGATATTATAACCGATATAAAATTGCCTAGGCTGACTTTGTATATATATTTATGTGCTCTTGCGACGTGACATGGGTCACAGCTTACTTTTAGAGACGCTGGAGTTGGCCTAGAAGGAGTCTCTTCTCAGCTTTTATACGATTGAGATATTCCAGCCTCGTCTTCAAAGATTCGTTGCCCTTCTTAAGGGAGTCTGTTGGACAGGGATTCACAGCTTGATCCCTGCTCTCAGTCATCTTTTCCTGCAGGATACAACTTCCCTGAATTGCACTCAACATCCTGACGTCGAGTAATTATCAAGGACGTGGCCATATCGTGCTGAACAAGAGTTAAATTCATTAAACTGCCTCTGGATCCCGTCATCTTAACACCCGTCACACCTTGTCTCGCGTTCCCGATGACAGCAGGGTAAACCATTGTTCGCTAGCAGCACCCCGGGCAAAGAAACAGGCTCTGGAATCCTCCGAATGATATGTCAATGAAGATTGACATCAGATTGACGAATACTAAAGCATTAGTTAGCAGCTCCAGTCAGAGGATGGAGACATGTTGAAGTAAGCTCAAGTAACAGAAAGCTAAAGCCGAGAAGGAATAGTAGGAGCGAGGTGGCTTAGAAATCCAAACAATGGGGATGATTGAACAAAGTACATTGTGAAATATATCTGCGGATTGGGATATCAAATGTGAAGGCATAAGATATATCAAAAATTACTAATCAATGCTTCCTATCTTCTCCATGCTCCTTTAATGACACTATGAGGTTGTCGAGGCGGCCTGCACAAGGATATCTCTAAGACTCGCCCAAAATCCGGACGGGACTGAATGATCTTAACTTGAGAGATTGTGACATGCTTGTCACGTCCAAACAGCTCAACCATTCAGCTTTCGTTAACTGGTGGGAAAGATGGCGAAGCATAGCTGCCAAGAGGCTGGGCGTCTGACCAAACGGGGCTATGCACCAATCAGAGATCTGGGACAGACGTGGACGGGCACGAGTGTATGTTCTGGCCCGTCACTGCAGGGTGGTGGATGTAGCAAGTCATCACCCCCCTCTAAAACACACCCACGCTAAGCGCGCGACGACTTGGCATCATCACCTGCGGTCACCCTGCAGGGGCACACAGTGACCTATTGACCGCGCAGAAGCCACACGCCGGNNTGGGTGACCACCAGCGAATCCCGGCTGTTGTATGTCCGTGTTCACCGGTTCTTTTTGATTTGTTGGGTTTAGTGCCCTTGCCGCTTTTCTTCACCCCTTCACCCTGAATATCACCTGAAGCCACCTAATGCCACCTGAAGCCATCTAAAACTTATCCGTTCCTTCCCGAGAGCTGACGTGTCCTTTACTCGTACACCACCTAACAAAATACTTTCCAATTTTTTTTTATTTTCCTTGATCTGCCAGACTCTCTCTAACCATTGTACCTGCCGTATGACACGCAGCTCTTTTATGCATACTTAGCCTTTTATGACTTGTATACCATATTTTGTCTATTTTTTTTTTCTGACAGAGCTTAGACTGTTGAACAGGTTGCAAGCCTATCTTTAAGCACACTGCTTAGCCTTGTGTTGCTGTTAACATTTTTCATGGTGACTAAATTACCACTAAAACAAACGATCTTTCTACCAATAAATGAAATATCTATAGGGAATGATGTAGTTCGTAGCTTTTTAATCTACTCTGTTCTATCCAATGATAACTAAGAGAACAATCAAGTGATATATGTATATCCACTGGCTGGTCGGGCCGTAGCCGATAATAGTCTTTGACACTAGTACTCTTGGCAGAGTTTATAGGAGCGGGGTTCCACTGTTACCCCGTATTTTCTTTCAAACAACAACCTTCGTACTAGAAACTCATTATGAGCTCCAGCGAAATTGAGAACGCTCTGACAGCATTCTCCGATGCCTGTGAGGCGGTAGAGAAGGCTCATACTGGACAAGTTCAGGATATTCTGTTCGGTGAAAAGGTTAGTGTTTCTCCCAAATAAGATGTGCGGGTTCTGATCGTCAATTAGTTTATTAACTCTCTTTCAAAACTGTGGAAGCGGCTCCCAAAAGAGGCGAAAAACAAAATAAATATTCCAAGAGATGCAAATGTTTCGAAGCAGAAATACCGTCGTTCAAAGAAACCATCGATGATCGTTCTGACGAAGAGTCGGGAAGAAGATATCTTACATTGGTCAAAGGATTATACATCATTTCTCGAAGACGAGAACGGATACCAGATTATAGACTTCGCCTCCGATCCTATAGCCAAAGTCTACAATGCGCTTTACTTGTCAACGACCCGCCTTGACCGAGACATGCTGCGGGGTCGCCTTCTTAGGGTCCTTCTTTATCAACTAAAGGATAGGCTCTGTTGCAAAAGACTTAACTTCAATAACCTTGAACGGATTACAGGTATAATTCACGAATCCGGACTGACTAAACATGATTTAAAGATAATTTCAGCCGATATCAAGTCCTGGACTGGAGCAGGGAAGAAATATGATGGTCTGTGCAGGGATCTTGCTGATAAGGAGGACCTCCAAAGTTATAGATATCTCGGGACTCTTTTCTGTTTACCGGATACTGTGACTGATAGATCGTGAGTTCATCCGAATATTACGGCATACGTGTACTAAGATATTCTTAGTCTGAGAGATATCCCTGACGAAGGCGAGAAACGACCTCCTAAAATCAAGAATTTTGTGAGCCGTGGTATTCGCAACCTTGTCCATAAGAATACCATGAACGAACTGGCAAACAATATTTTCCTACACCTATGGACTCAAATAGAACTTTTCATATCGCAGATAGGGGGTGGAGATTCCTTGTTATCATTGAACGGTAGAGTCCCGCCACCATCGACCGTGGCCAAGTAACCCACTAACAGCCATACTCGCTAGACTGGAGACTTAAACATCTTCAAATGCTTCGTGTACAGAATTCGGGAAGCGCCGTCGCAGAGAACCCGGCGATATCAACCAGAGATACATTTACACGGGACTCAGCTCATCCTCAGTCCTCACCAACGGTCGCTCCCGTGAGCCAGTCAAACGCAGCTCCTGATGTTGACAGTTCGCCAGGCGTTCCACAGAACCGTAGCGATCAATCGGGTTACAGAACAGCTGGAGTTAATCAACCTCCAGCTACTACACAGTATACCTTTAAACCATCCACCTTTGGTCAGCCCCCGATGCCGCCCACTTCGGATACTCTGCCCCAAGAGCAGCAGGGCGGATATTCCTATGACCCGTCTATCTTTGGTCAACCCCCGATGCCG
>NVQI01000150.1:0-15804 GCA_002894705.1 Aspergillus sp. ATCC 12892
TCACCATCATAGAGGGAGGATGGGTAGTCAGAGTGCTGACTTTGCGACATGATCAATCAGCCTGGTAGGCAACTGAGAAGGTAAGGAAGAAGGTAGATACCCAACAAGTAATAATATCTAGGGATAATAGAGAGTAAATCGACCTCGGGAGTAGGGAGTGAATTAAGCAAAAGCGATATATCAACTTCAGAAAGGCAATGTATAAACATAATAGGGTTTGATTGGTTTATAAGATCCACCTTTCTATGGGTCTAACCCAAAAAACCCAAAAAACCCAGTAATAACCCAAAAAACCCAGCAATAACCCAGTGATAACCTAAAGAACCCAGAAAAAACCCAATTCCCACCCCAACTTCCCTTTCAGATCCTCAAAAAATTTCAACCTACCTCACTGTAAGGACCTCGCGGGAGTAACTCGTTATTTTATCGCAACTTTCATCCGGGGACCGGCCCCTCCATAAGAACATCAGACGAAAATGCATTATTCAGTATTCTTCTTATGCTTTCTTCGTCTTTTCCCTACCCTAGGTCTCCATAATTAAATAGACTCTCTTCCTTTGAATTGAATTGCCTTACAATACATTTTGCGAAAAATAATAAGCTTTTAGAGTGATACCCTTTAGCCCAGGAAGATCCACCAAGTATTGCATATAGTAAATATATATTTCTATAATCACTAGCTAGAACATCGAGCTTCTAAGTTCAGCTCCCCCAACCTACTTAACCTTAACATTTTAATAGGTAATTAGTTATAATCTAGGTCTAGCCTAAAAGAATATAAAGTTATTTCGTGAATTTTCAAGAGATTCATACTATGAACATATGGTGATAGTTAGTATAACCTGGAACATATGTAAAAAACAGTCTATCATTTTGATGACTGAGCAGCTTTATGATTAAAATTATGCAAAAGTTGGGTCAAGTTGGGTCTGAATGGGTTTTATTGGGGCCCCAGTATTGGGTCCGGGTTGGGTTTTGGGTCGAAGGTCTCGACCCAAGTTGGGTTATGCGGAAGTCTACTTCGTGTTCACCAGGTGTTGGTGAGTGGGGTTGCATATCTGGTAATTGAGCCTGCTCTTGGAAACACGGAGTATAGTTCTTGTCCACTAAAAAGGTGTGGTTACTGTAATATGGCTTTCTAAATACGCTATTTTGGGGGATGGGGCTCTTTTTAACTCAGAGAGTAAAAGTTGGTATTCTAACCGTGTTATAGTTGTGCAATTGACATTTTGGGAGCAGCCCAATCTTCAGAGATCGACCATCGTTCCGCAGAATAAATGTGTTCCTGACAGTGAGCGGTACGTTCCGGTGAGCGTCAGCGCTTCTGCAATCCAGCTCGATTTTCGTAGGAAATCGGGACCTACTCGTGGGGTAGACTAGGAGATTCTAAATTAGCCTGGACTATCGATGCAGAAAAGTACTGATCGACCCAATTCTCTCTATCCATGCAATTCATAGGATCATGAGTGTCGCAATCGGTAGCCATAATTCGCAGATGGCACAGAAAACTTCCCTATTGGGTAGCCAGGCCGTTTTCTAACCCAAAAGCGAATGGGTTAAGAAAAAGAGAGTGTTACAGAAAACCTTCATTACTCCTAACAGGCCAGATGCCTTGGTTGCATGTATTATTGTAGCTACACATACTGTTTTGCGGGCGCTTTTCACTGGTGTTAGCCAGCCCAGGGAATCGATGTAAAACTTTCCATTCCGCCTGAATAACACGAGAGGTCGGCAGCGTCAACACATCATTTGAATGACGTGCAGTATTTACGAAAGGGGAGGAACGGAGTGCTGGAGACGCAAGGCATAGAGATAGTTCTTACGAAGCAGGGGCAGGTCAAGCAAAACATTACCGGATGGCTAGTTGACCAGTAAGTCACCACTATGGAAATTGAATCTAACGATAGTACGGGCAGCTTTATGCTTTATGCCTTGTACAAGAACGCTTGGGGAAGGGGACAGAAATGGAATATACGTATATAAATAATTAGCCTATGATATATAGGCTGTACACATTTGTTAGGCGGCTACGTGCGGCTTTCAGCCACCGAAAGTTAGAGGACTACCACTACTATTATAATGCCTAGAGCCGCTTCTTAAACCTTCGCGTTAAGCTAAGAAAAAAGGGTTTCCGGACAAAAGGAAATAACGTCAGTACCTTAGGATTCACTGCGGCTATGACAAATCATATATGTGTCAGCTTCCGCTGGAGTGGCTCTCGAGAAACTCATCAATGTGATAGAGGTATAGACCCATGTAATGTTCATCGTGCCCCATGTGCGTGCTTGGCATCCTAGTGCAACCAACGTAGCGAGTCGTATGAATAGACGTGCATATCGGTATAATATAATACTCACCGAACATCTATTTTATCGGTAATCCAGGATTTGCGCTTATTTCTAGCCCCCAATCTGCTAGTAGATCCAAGTTGTTCCAGCCCTCTCAACACATATTAAACACTAAAAGGTAATACCGGGTGGAGGTCTATATACTAAAACTAGTATACCTAATAGCAGGAGCCCATTCCCGGTTTTCCTAGGTCAAGGAGAATGGACTGTCCATGTATTTCAGGCCAATCAGACGCAACCTCATATGCAGGCGAGTGCAAGTAGATATATATATGAACTCGCTGATAATGTTGGAAAGTAGACTCTATATAAATGTTCCTCAAGCTTTGTCTTAGAAAACACCCCACAGCAGAATAAATGCAACAAAAAAGAGAAAGGAGAAGGACAATAAAAAGGCGGGGGACCAGGGAAAGGTGAAAGTGAGAAAAACGATTTTCTCTTAGACCTGTACCTAGAACAGTTCCTTAACAACATGATCGAGGTCTTTAGCTTGCCCATAAGTGTGGTGGCGTCGATGCAGCTGGACCCGGGTATCAAGCAGATCGGCATACTGGATGCAGATATGTAGCGAATCAACAGCATTTTCGCGCAATACCCTTGCAACGTTGGAAAGCATATCTAAATATGCATCCGTTTGCATAGCTAGTGATGACAATGAGACGGCTTTCAACAACAGCGTGGATGCCCCGGAGATTCTGGCAAACACACGGTCAGGAGCATACTTCAATTCCCCGCTTTCGCCTAGCTGACAAATCATTTGGAAGAAGGTTGTTGTACTGGTCGCAATAGCGTCAGCGATCGTATCTGCTGAGGATGCTGGATGATTGTGAGACGATTGTACGGTTGCTGCTCTGCCGTGGCCAGACATAATATGTATTGAGTTATCTGGAAGCGTCAGAGAATAAGCGTAGGCTCGCACGTAATGATATTCGAGCATGATAGCTGACATAATGCAAGACTCATAGCAGGCTTAAGAGTGTTTAGTATTCGTTAATTATGTTCAACTGCATAAGAACTTACAGTGGAACTCTGGGTGCTCCGAAAGCCATTCCGCAAGAGACAATTCTACGTACGACACCAATTGGATTCGGGAAGGGTTGGCGGCTTCTTGTGATTGGCTGTCACCATTGGGGACCACGTGGTATTCCGTGACCCATCTTTCAATCTGATTAATATCAACCCAGGCTGTCAATATCTTTAACTGTCGTGCCAGTGTATCTTCTTCTAGGCCTTGGGGTGCAATATAGCCCATAAATGGAGATGTATCCAGATTTAGGCCTTGGCGGAATGCTATTTGGTGTTTTAAAATGCGAAGTAGGAGATTTGCTCGGCTATAGCGTTCTTTTTGCCACGGCACGTCCGAAGCTTGGTTAGACACAATGTTCTCATTCGTCGGGACCCCAAAGTCGCAATTCGCTGGATGGTTCAAGCCGATTTCTTGACTTAAAGAGTCAGCACACCCAAGCAGCATCCATGACATGCGACCTGAACTCCATATAACGTCTGCAACCTCCCGGTCTCTCGCACCTGGGCTGACCAGGGAATTTGCTGTTACATCAAACTCACTTTCCTGGCTCACGTCCGTGTCTTCATTTTCTATACCATAAGTGTGCAATGACCCTGGGTGCCATTCGATCATCAAAAGCAGGGCTTCAATAGTGCCAGTAGACCTGGTTATGCCCTTTGGGCCTTGACCGAGTACAATATCCAAGAGCAGATTCCGGCAGCGCTCCCACAGTTTGTCATGAATGAAGTTTGCCCGCGCTTGACCAGAGCTGCCTGGTAACAAGTGATAGCGGGATGAGATCATTAAGACTGTCGGGGCCAGTAATGGCTCCTCACCCACCAGAATCCCATAGTCTATAGGATTTGCTAAGCGCTGCATCGGGACCATTGACCATGGTGCGAGATTCTGGAAGAAACTAACGATGGGTTAGTTATTTTTATTATCGATATAGTTACTGGCCCAATGTCGTACTAGTTAACAAAAATCATAGCTTCTTCTGCACTGAGCCAACCCATCCGTACACCAGGGAAAGAGTTCCATACGCCAAACGGTGTAATGCTGCACGAAGGGGAGGGATATTTGAAAAAAATATTCCTGGCGTAAGGCTGCTCGGACCCCTCTCGGCTCTCTGTGGAAGAAAATTCTGGAAGAGTGTCATTTGAGCTGAGTCTGTCTGCTTCGATAACTTGACGGACTAAACGGGCCGAACTGCCCCGCTGCTGGCGGCGTGTCGGTGCTCGACCCCTGGGTGACCAGTGAGTAAAGGCAGCTCAAACTGCAAGATATGGGGCACGGCAACTTCCTGAGGGCTGGTTCCGTACCGTTTTGTTTCGGGTCCATTCCAGTACCTTTCTGGGGGAAACACACATTCGCGTTGTTGGCGTTTGCACCTGCGGCATTGTAGGCGCGCAGAGTCTGAACTGTCTTCGATAATAATACACCTGTTCTTGGTTTCACGACACGCGAAGCAGGCCTTATATGCTCGCTGATATAACGAATTACGCGACTCAGCCCTTTTTGGCATTTGTGTTTGAACTTTAAGCGCAGAGTCGCTAATCAGCGAAGAGCGTTGGCGGAGCCTAAGGGAACAGTACATACTGGTCAAGATCAAGGGAAGCAGGAAGGTAGAGGAGTCCTAAAGGCGTACTATTATATTTCAAGCGAACGTCGTTCGTTATTATTCTCCCTTTTTGCCCTAGAGGCTCCTATGCAACATAAGCAGACTGTCAGGTTGATTAAAAATCAGTTCTATTCTAGTCGGAATTTTTTCCGAATATAAAGTACGATGCGCTACTGATCTAACTTTGTTTTCCCAGCGATTCTGAGCTATCATTGCTCTTGGCTTCGCGCGGCAAGATGACGCAACAGATTCTTCTAGCTTTCCTTGGCCTTTGTGGCCGCGACTTGTACCCAACGCTCGTGCAATATTAAAGGCCTCATTTGCCACTAGCTCTAACCTATTTGCCAATAAGCTACTTTACTGAGCCAGGTCCGCTCCTGTTTGCTTCAGATCTAAAAAGCAACCTGGTTTCATCCTGAATCAGAGATTGAGCAATGCTTTAGTTGTGAAAGATTTATAATCATGGTGCGCTCCTTTTTTACCCCTTGTTATATGTGTTTCGTCGCGCGTCGAAACCTTTGGGTATTCACCCAGAACTTGTGGTCTTTGACTCGCAGATCTCAGTAGCAAATGATTAAAAAGCTGTCGCGGCTTAGTTGTGGGACAGGCTAGAATAGACTTTCTCACGATTGCTATACCTCGACTGGCTTAGAGCAATATGGACCGCGTGTCAGGGCATTATCAATTGATCGTGAACGACTAGCTTTAAGCAGTCAGGGCTGCACGTGCACCCTCGAAATATCGTTGGATATATTTCTCAAGAGCTTCACCGGTACAGATGTAGACTCCACCTTTCTCACCTGACGCCGGGCTAGCAGCAAAGAAACGTGCCCACTTCAAATTTTACAATATTAAAGATAAACTTCATTGGGCTAATCTTTATTGTTTCATCTTTGGTATTTGACTAATACCACGCTTAAGAATACCTATCTCTATGTATTTCTCGCTCCATGTAACAAATTCCGAGTTATTGTACCCATGGTTCATCTTTCATCGGGACTGACCTGGGACAAAACGCACCTTCAGTAGCAAAATTTAGTCAAGTTACATTACAGTAACTTTCAGACATGGCGACTTGCTCCCAAATGACCAAAAAGCCGCGGCTACCGTAAGGCAACGGTAACTGGGTACGATTGCTTGGCCCATATCTGACCTATAGCGCTAGGTTTCAGCTACATCGGTCTTCACTTGTTTCAATTCTTTCCCATAGAGGATATAAAGCACAGAGGCGTTGTATCGTTGCTATAAAGTACTAACCGCGACTGATGCGTAGATGTAGGAGATCATGCAACATAAGCGTGCCTGCAAGCGTTACTGGAAGGTTTGTTATTCAATTCAAAGTATTACATTCTGAATCGTCCTTTAACTGACTTACAGATTCTCCCGTTCTTATCAATTACGTGACTCAGAAAATATCTGGTTCCAGAAGAATCCGAGTATGTTCTGCATTTGTGGCCCAAGGTGCCACTGTATGTCATCACTAACGAATGTGGACGCCACGTAAGAAAGTTTAACGACTGCTTTGCCAGCTAGGTTAGCAAAGGCTTTAGAGACTTGGCAAAAGCGTTGGTCCCTGGTCTAGGCCTTTATTCCTCAATGGAGATATATACACTCGGACATGGTTGATAGGTGAGCACTCTTCCATGAAGATATCGGTCCAGGCCAGCGTCTGGCTCATGTCCTTTTAGGAAATGTACGCGACAGAAAAGGAGCTTCACTCTTTCTTAGTTTGCCAAATCGGCTCTAAAGTTTGGTTTGGCTAACAAATTCATGGTAATTGTCTCACTGCTATAAACGTCTTCTGTTCTAGACATATAGTGACTTCACAATGGCACTGTCATACTACTCATTTGTGGACTTCTAAGTCAGACTGGCCGAATGTGCAGTAATTCTCGATATCGGTTTGACAGACAAATATATGAATATTCTTCTTAGCCTAAATTCCCGTCGTTAGTGAGTTTGGATAATTTGGCTTTGGGTGATATTATTTAAGCCGCAAGGGGATCCTCCAGAAGCTTGATCAAGCCAGATAATTTTACCACACTAGGTACTTGGCAGCGGGTCCCAACATACAACGATTAAGATATGAGTCAAACAGATTTCGAGAATGGCTGTGCACAATCTGGGAATTAGGCAACATACTGTCCAATGCCTCGCAGATCCACTTAAGAACGTTCCTCCATTTAATCCCTATATGATGTGTTACTAGTTGCAGGCGTTCGCTTGTGTATCTAGCCGCCTCTACATTCCGTACGTGTTTCCAGGGAGAATTCGATGGTCTTCTTGCGTTCCTTGACGGCGACGTACCTGGATATCTTGCAGGGAAAAGAACTCAATTCTCCTTGGTTGACATATATCATCAAGAATATCCCCACATTGCTGATGTAGATTAGGAATTGAGGAATATCTCACCTTTTCATCTATCTAGGAGGTATGACTTCTGTCCTTGAATGCTCTTCCAACTGGTACGACAGGCTTGGGACCACGTGTGTTCTATTCTCTTAGTAGGTCACTAGGCCGTCTCATATGTACATTGTATCGCAATAAATATATATTATCTTCAGGATTCATCGTGAGCCTGTTGGTACCCTACAGCATACCATGAAGGATGGCGATTTTCTAAAATTGATTACCCTTTCGCAGTTGCCATCCGGTATTTAAAGCTTACTAGATTATCAACCATTTCATAGGACAGCCTTTCTGAACTAGCATCCTAAGGGTTCTTGGATCAATGTAGGTTGGCCGTGTCACTTCAGAAGCATGGTGTATCCTCGACCGCAGTCTCTGCCGTCGATCACATCGCCTTAAATACAATTAGCATAGAAGCAACCGGCAAAAGTTCAAACGGTCTGGCATGCCAGCATTTTACATCTGGCTGACACTCTCCTGCAGCGACAATTGTGAACCGACATTTAATTTGTCGAAGTACAATGTCCCTTTTATGCATTAGCCTCTTTCCATGGAGCATTGTATCCTGTTGCTCTTATTTCATCCACAGCTCTAGAATCACCCTGGATCAATCGCTTCTTCAGTCAACCTGTAATTAAACAGGCAGTATCACTAAGCGGACCGCTTACCGACTACGTTATACTATCTTGGTTAGTAGGCAGCTCCACGATTACAAGAGTACAAGGTTGTTGTTTAATACGAAATGGGTTACCCACGTGGGTAATGGGAAGGATTGTGTTACAGGAGGTCGGACCGATGATGGGTTCTACCAAAGGGTATTCAGGCTGCCTTAAAGCCACGCCAGTCATGGGCCAGAACCCCTATATCGACACTTGAATAGAGCGATTTCTGAACCAAAAAATAAGGCTATAGGCATAGATTAGGACAAGTAAGGAGCATACTCAGGCGAGTCTTTCTTTACGCAACCTCTCACTATAACTATTGCCCCAGTATCACGCTACAAACCCTTGTATAGCGTACCTTGCCAAAGGCAAACACGCAAGGCAGAAAGCCATAGGACTACGACAGCCGGAAAAGGGCGACTAGCGCCCAAAGGATTATTTTAGATGTAAATATTGAGCACTGGCAGGATATTACCGGAAACCACCGGAAACTGATGACGGCGGTTACTCCACAGCTTCCGCCACAAAGCGGATCCAATGGAAGAGCGCGCGGATCGTGGTGCTGCGGAAACCAGGTAAACCAGACTACTCAGTACCCGGAGTCTACCGGCCTATCTTGCTACTGAACAGTCTGGGAAAGATATTGGAAGCAGTCATAGCCCGAATGCTGTTTATTCTATTGGTGGAGAGATTTAGTCGGCCACCGAACACCATTTTAGGGGCCAGGTCAGGGCGCAACACACAGCAAGTGCTTCTAGTGCCTGCTACACCCCCTTTTTTTTTTTGTATCATACGCTGGCCCCTCGCCTGAGCGATATGGAGGGTACCACTAGGTGTATCCTCTATGTACATCCGTACACCGTAGACTATTACTTTCCTGACGAACTTGGAGCCTCGTCAAGGCCTGTGGTGGCCAGTGCCTTGGGTTGTGTTCTGCCGCCCTCATGGCGCGCGACTTCGAAATCTCTGCGATGCCTCCGCAAAGTCCAGTACCGCTCCGAGGATGCTACTGTCTGGCGGAGCATCTTCCAACTTACCTTTCTTACCTTGACCTGCTCCTCCCAGCATCTCTGAAATGTTGAACGCTCTCCCAATCTTCTGCCGCATGCCTTGGCGCAGCCCTTTTAGTTGCGGGCAGTCGATCAGTACATGGACCACTGTCTCTATCCCGCCACACTCGCATTGTGCGTGGTTTTGAAATCCGTGCCGCTTGCCGTGCATTGCGAGCCATGAGTGGCCGGTCCGGAGCTGCGTGAGGAGGTAGGCTCGGTTCCGGGGAAGTGGGCCGTACAGCCGGCGTGTGCGGCTTGTGGGCAGGCCTTGATCAATCTGACGGAGGTGTCCTCCCTTTGGGGAGGTCCTCCACTCATGTTCCCATTCTTTGCTGATCTTGTTGCGGTTATAACCTTTCTCGTGCGAGAGAAGGAGTCGGAAGGGGTGTTTCTTTTCCAGGCCAACTGCCTCCTTAGCCACGCGATCCGCGGTGTCATTGCCGGGGTCGCCGCAGTGTCCCGGGACCCATTGTAGTCGCAGTGGGATTCCACGCACTTTCAGCTCTCCTGCCGACTGGTGGATGGCCAGGATAATGCGCTGGCCGGACTTGTTCCACGAGCTCGCGATCACCTGCAGCGCTGACATGCTATCGCTGAGGATGGTGGCTGGGCCTCGGGTCGTTGTTGCAGCAGCTGGACTTTTCTGTGCTCGTTGGAATACCAGCCCGATGGCGTAGTAGATTGCCATGAGTTCTGCTGCATATACTGGCCAGTAATCCATTGAACCGATACTGATCTGTCGGGATCCTATAATCTGTTGGTTGTGGTCCAGGGCTACTGCTGTTGCGCCCAGTTGGTTCCGTTGTCCGGAAGCGTCGGAGAAGACAGCAATTTCAGTCATCGCTTGCCTTGTTAGAGTACTGGCTTTGGCCTTTTCCGGATCTGGTTCAATGTCCATTTCCCTGAACGACGGAGTCCGCCATGGCGCTAGCGGTTTGGGATCGATGATTTCCAGGGCCTGCAGGCGGCTGAGATCCATCGTTCGCGTGGTTTCTGCTAGAGGGAAATGCTGGCCAGTCCCAGTGTGTGTACTCTGTGCCCTCGCTCGGGCTATCACGGTCTGCGCCCGCTGTTTGAGCCGCAGGTGGGTCGGTAGTATGTAAGCTTCCACTTCGAGTGCGGCTGTGATACGGTGCGGAAGGCTGAGAGTATTCGGATAAGAGCAGCTCGTTGGACTTTCCGCAGAAGTCTCAGGTGCATTTTGTCCCGAAGCGGGTTGTGCCAGACGGTGGATACATAGTCAACCACAGGTGTGATACAGGCCTGATAGAGTTGGCGCATCTGTTCCGGTCGCAAGTGTCTGAGCCCACTTAGGACCAGGCTGACTTTAGTTGCTTGTTTAACTGCTTCCTGAACATGTTCCTTCCATCGCATCTCTTTGTCGAAGATGACTCCCAAGAGCTTGGCTGTATCGGCTGGTTTGATGACCTGGCCGTTCATGAGGATTTGTTTTGTTCCATGGGCCGTTTTACGCCGGGTCAAGTGGATCAGCTCGGTCTTTTCGGCGGCAAAGGATGCGCCTGTTCATCGCGCCCATTCCTCAATCCGCGGGATGTTCTCTTCCTGGATCTTCTTGATATTTTCCTCCGCGGACGAGCTGGTGCGCCAACGGAAGTAGTCGTCAATAAAGGCAGATGCGCCGCCGTTCCTGTCGACGGGTTGATCCACTAAGTCTGAGTTGTAGAAGCCGAACAGGATCGGCGACAATGGTGACCTTGCGCAAGGCCTGCATTTTCCAGGGGAAAGCTGTCGGTCTCAAATTCATCAAACGTGACACTGACTTGTCGGTCTGCCATGAAGCTGCTGATCCACTGGCGGACCTTCAAGGGGATACCTTTGGTCCTAAGGTGAGCATCGAGGCTGATTTGATGAACTCCATTGAACGCGCCTTTTAGGTCGAACGCGATGAGCGTGACAACACTGGAGCACCCCCATGCTCGGTCTACGGAGTTAGCAAGGACTAGCAGCGCTCGCTCAGTGTTTCGTCCCGGTCTGTCTCCGAACTGCGTGTCTGGGAGTAGGCCATATTTTTCTGCCCAGTATGACAGCCTTCGGGCCATGACCGCCTCCTGAATCTTCCCCGGGGTATTGAGCAGTGAAATTGGTCGATATGCCCCAGGGGCTGAATAGTCTGGTTTGCCCGGCTTTCGTAGTACGACTATACGCGCCTGTTTCCACTGGTTGGGGTAATAGCCCAGGTCCACCGACCGTGTGAAGACCGTCGTGATGAATTCATTCAAGTATATCCACAAGTGTTTCCATACCAGCGTGGGGATGCCATCTCTGCCAGGAGCTGTGGTCCCCTAGCAACTCTAAGTGACCGGTAGATCTCCTGTTCAGTAATCGGTTACCACGGCAATTTCTCTGGCAGAGACCCTAGTTCTTCCTCTTCAGGGTCTGCCATCTTGGAGAAGAAGGTTTCTAGGAATGCATCTGCTTTTTCTTGGTTATCTGTCACCTCGGTGGTACCTATCTTGAGGGTCGGGATACTCATGTAGGCATCCCGGGGGCGCATATAGGTAGCCGCTTTCCACAGATGGCCTTCGCCTGCTTTGTCGAGGAATTCTTTCCAGTGCCTACTCTTTGCCTTTTCGATTGTTCTGGTCCACTGTCGTCTCTGTCACCTTTCTTCAAAGAACATCTTGGTCGCTGGGTGGTTGGGTCCTAGCGTGGAGCATTCGTCCTGCCATTTACGTCGGGCTTGACTTACTCCGATCTGCTGGGCCTTAAGGTCTGCGGTGAACCAGCGCTTCGAGTACGGGCATGGATTCTGCACCGGCACCTGCTGGTCTAGAACAGATGTTGTGGTTTGAATCAGATTTTGGACTGCAGAATCTAGATCTTTGGTTGATTGGATCTTTGTGTGGGAGTCCATCTGTTTCCGTATACTCTGGCCTACTCGAGCCCAGTCAGCTCGATCGTACGCCCGTTTCAGTTTGGGTTTCCTCGTTTGTTCTGGTTGAAGGTCACATTCTTCGTTTGCTCCACGGTGATCTGATCTGTAGTCGTCATGATACAGTTGGTATTTAATCAGCCTTGCTGTGTCATTAGTAAGTGTGAGGTCAAGCACTGATGCCTTTCCCGGTGCGTTGAGAGGCCAGAAAGTCGGTTGGTTTGGGGGGAGGCACCATTGGAGCCCATGGGTGTGAAAGAAGTTGACCAGTTCCTCCGCATGTTGTGTGAACCGGTGGTGAACCGGGCGGTGGCTCCAGGCCGGGTGGTGACGGTTCCAGTCGCCTGCCAGAATAAGTTTGGTCGTTCGGTGGCTTTCCTCACTCTGTCGTTCAATGCTAGTTCGAATCGCTTCCAAAGATAAGTTGGGCACTCGTAGCCTCGAAGGCTTCGTATAATGCGACTGGTTGGATATAAACTGAGAACACCAGGTACTGTAGCTCTGGGGTCCAGATCTTGATGCCTACGACATCTGGGTGGTTGCAGTTGATTTGGCGGTGGGATGCAGTTGGGATCCTCCGGTTTATATAGAGGAGACTGCGGAACCCGGTCGATTCTTCGGCATATGTCGGTTGGTAGAGTCGCCATGCACTATGGTTGACGTGGGTGTGGTAGGCGGTTGTGGGTGGCTCTTGGATTAGGAGAAGATCGAGGTTCTGGCTGTGGTGGTCGTTGATGAGGGCTTCCATTCCTGCCCGGGATTTCATCATATTCAACTGTAGAATTCGAAGATTTGCTGTCATGGAGAAGACCGGGGATTCAGCTGTGCCTGGCATGTTCGGTCGCCTGTCGGGTGTTCTCCATTGTAGTCTGAACATCGGGGCCTAATCCTAGGGAAGCAATGGCGTTGGTGATGCGGGCCCGTGCAGTACCCGCACTTCACTCGTTCTTTGTATGACCAGGCCAGATGACCCGCTGGCGGGATCGCCATTTTAGTTTCCGCTCGGCACGCCACCACGGCTTCAATTCAGCAAGGAGCCGTATATGCTTCCTTAACAGTACGGCTCGCCGACTACCGCCTGCTACACCTGATTGCAAAACTGGTGCAACTGTTTATACTTATGATTTCTTTTCTGAAACCTCATTTAAAACGGAGCTAAACCAGAGCTGCCAAGCTTATGGAACAACTATCTTCCGTGTAACCTATGTTCATGTATGTAACTGAAATTTGAAATACTGACATACAAACATACGTAAGGATCCCGTACGGGCGTCCTCGGGAACCTGTCAACAAGTCGCCTTGGTGTTCCTCTACCACCATACAATATTAAGGTGCGTACTGCAGGCTATGCCCGAGCAAAGTGGTGCAACACGAATGACTCTGCTTATCATTCTTCTCAGCTTGTCAGCATCATTTTCCCCAAGCTAAGATAAATTCTCATTGGAAAGCTAACGTACGACGTTTCTATTTTTAGGCTCCTTGGTGGCATCCTATGCCTCGAGGAGGTAACATCTACCCCTCTCAACAACAGTATTGCTTCCCAAGCTGGTGCTTGGGAACGGCGTCCATCATATGCCCCCACCCCCGGCGACTTCGGCTACGAACGTACGCCCTCTGAACTTAGCTTTTCCCCTCTTGGTGAACGTTCTACGCCATTGCCTCAATCCCAGTTTGGTCGACTACGCTTCCTTGACCATGTCGAACCAGATGATAGAGCAACAGACGATGTACATCCGTCTTATATACCATATATGATTAAGTGGAGGATGACTCTTAACAACCGGGTCTTGGCTAAGACACGGAACAAAACCTGGATTCAGCACCCAGTTCATACTGGCAGCAGATTATGCAGAAGGCTGAATGCGTGCTGCGTCAGAAAATAAGCGTAATCGACGTGTCGAGCCGGATGATACCTCAGTCGTGGTTTCTGTAAATGACCGCTCACAACGCGATCTCACGAAGCGCTTTAAAAGGACTGACGTTGACTGGATAGTTATAAATAGGCAAATCCGCAGGTGGCAAGATCTCTTCAGTCTGCCCAAGAAGCCTACAGTCTCTATATATATTAACTATATGGAGGACACCGACGCTCCGTAAATGAAAACTGACAAGAGAGGAAACTCCTCAGTAACCAACAGAAGGCTTCGTGAATGTGACGACCAGATTGGCGCTGAAATCTGCTCTGGACAACCTTCAGCTTGGCGAGATGTGTATCGGAAAATGTGATGCCCAGGACCGCCCTGCCGGCATGAGGATGAGTACTATTGGCAGGACTTTATGGGGAAGAAGAATTACAAACTCAGGACACACCATCTGAAAGCCATTGTCAAATATGTGGAGCAAGGCGTGATCTTAGACACTCATGATGATATTCCCGACTATGTGTGCGAACAACTGTATGCAGAAGAGCGTCAGCAAATCTCAAAGCTCAATAAATCTCTCAACAACCTCAGAACTGGATCCACCACGCTTCTGCCGATAAACATTAATGTCCTTCCAACGCAGTCATCCCAGCCTCTGATATCTTCCTCGTGGGGGACGGAAACAACTTCGATATCTAGCCAGGCTGATTACGTCGACATTCCCGGATGTCTCGAGGCAGCGGTGGAAAAACACGCTAATTGGCATCTATCATGGGTGAGCAGTGAGATCTATAAAGAAAATATTAAGAAAGCGCATGATATAGCAATGGACAACTGCCTTGACCTTGGACAATTTCAAGGGGAAAACCCGGACGTCTTCGTCAACAGGGTGTGAAAATTGGGGTTTTGCGCACATTCGTCAGCGATACTAGACTTTGACTCGAAGAAAGGGAGAACGGTTCTGCTTGATGTGTACTAAAGCTCTGGTCAATACAAGGAGAGCTCGCCTTCATGGCATTTAACACAGCCCAACAAGCAACAATGAATTTGGATGTGTTGTGTATAGTCTCAGTAATCAATAACGGTCGAGCTAAAGAAGGGTAGAGGATGCCAAAACGGGTGAGTGGGTGCGCCTAAGGCACGGCCATTCGAGGACAGAAGTGAAAAAGTCCGGTCCGGTATTATTTCCCGTATCCAAGTGGCGGGGGCCAATACCGGCAACATCACGTGATACATACTTCAGAACCTACCCCAGTGGGAATATACCGGGAGTATACGATGCAACGCACTACGATTGGATATACCCCATCTCCTACTCCTGAGGGAGTCACGACGGGAGTAGAAGGCTAGGGATATATAAGGACACTCATTCATGTACTTAGTTTAGTTCTTTGTGATCAATCAACATTGTTACTACAGAGTTACCTTTAGTAGCACGACCAGTCTCAACTCGTTTGCACTCTTCTAACTATTGGGTATACATACTCAATAGGCCTGGCCCTTTGGACTCAAGTCTAGTATCGACAGCAGTCCTGTGTCGAGTGCATCCCTGTGACAACGGCAGTCAAAGGACGACTTCAGGTTAGTAACCCTCGGAACGTGGTCCGCTAACTGGTCTCAGACTTGACGACGAAGCCCCGGGCGTAACAGTACCTTGCTTACAAAAGTATAATAGGAGTTACTAGAGAATACGTAGTGGTGTCGAGCACAGCCTTGACAAAGATTTAGATTCGGGCTACATTATCACTGAGCAAGAAGCGCCACGGATGCCAGGACGGGCTTTGTTATGGATCGTGTTGCGACAACGGCTGGCTGCCAGCCTCACTGAGCCATTCCGGGTAGATCGTACAATCCGCTTGGGGGACACAACCGCCCTGCAACATATGCATTCAAAGAGGGGGAAGTATGGGGCTTATAGTCGCTAGAAGGCCCCAGGCTTTGGTAAGACAGA
>NVQI01000153.1:287-48990 GCA_002894705.1 Aspergillus sp. ATCC 12892
GTTGGGTCTGCCCTAAAGTCTACACACCTCACGCTAAATTTTCGTAAAAGCGGGCAGCATCGTGCGATCTGGATGAGCTCTTCTTCATCGCGAAACTCACCAAAATGCAGATTGAGAACTTGTAGATGTCGGCATGTTGCTATATTCTCAATTATACTATGGTCGATGAAGCGTATTTCCGGCCCAAGATTTTCCAAGCTGAGAATTTGAAGTTTCTCAAATTCTGGTAATTGATCCAACCAGTCTTCCTCCCCCTCTCGAATATACAAGGCCTTCAGGTTTGGCCATGAAATTCCCTGTTTCCCAAGACGGGGTCCACAATGGCGGACGTTCAGCGCCATTACCTTGAGGTTTTGTTGTTGTTGAAGGCATGATAGGAGCTCCACAGTATCGGATTGAGTTAGGCCTTCAGTTCCAGACGGTTCCTCGAGGCAGAAAAACTGCAAATCACAACTTCTTAGCAACCGACAAAGCTCATCCATCTGGCGGCTGCCTGATTGGTATATCGTGAGAGCTTTGAGGCTGGGGAACTTATACAGCTCGGGTTAGACATGATTTAGGATCATTGCGAACCAGACCAGACTTACCGAGGTTTTGATGAGCTCTTGGGAGCTAACCATCGGTTTACAGTAGTAACTATCAATGGCCAAAAACTCAATGGTTGGGTTGATAAGGAAGTCAGGAAACAGCGACCAATCTTGATCCTTGATCTCGAAAGGGATTGTGAGACTTGAAAGACCCCTTCCTCGCGGCTGTAGAAGGTACTCAGCATATTGGCGATGACGCATTGCGCGACATTTCTCTAAGCATACAAGCCGAGTATGTGGCACTTCGACTTCATCAATGGCGGGTATCTCAGGAGAGAGAAGAAGATGCTTCACGAAACTCATATTGCGGGCGAATTGCTTCCGTGATGCTACAAAAAGGCAATTGAGTGAGCCAATGTCCGGTGTGCGGAACTGCATGTCATTCAGAGAGCCCTTGTAGAGCTTCTTCAAAGCGGCCGCATTCCATATGCTGTTCACACCAGCGCAATTCAGAAGGTCCGGGACATTGTGAATATTGTTGATGACAAGACCAACAATTTCCGGGATCAAAAGTGGATTTCGTGCGTTTCGCTCAAATCTGGCAACCATCCTGCAAAGACGCACCGCCGGAGAAAATATATTAAGGGTTAGTATCTCAATATTAGGCCAAGCATCAGTCGTCACTGTAGGAACTCGATGATGTTGGTGGGAAGAGGCGGGAATGGCACGATTTTTTGGGACATGGGACAAACAGGCTGTCGTAAGATGCCACCACTGTAGGCTCCTCTGGAGAATTATTCAAGAGGAAACGGTTCATGTATGAACCATTGACGGGCGCAACGCTGAGTCATTGGACGCCCACGCCCTGAACCACTAGCGCCTTCAGCGCAACGCTGGCTGCAAATGACGCATCTCTATTGGATAACATCTTACGCCCCGCTTCAGCGCTTGAGCCTCAGATGGCCAACGAATTTACTCTGAAACTGCTCTGTTTCTAAGAGATTATATTGTCAAATTGTACATCACTTTGCATCAGTTCACTGTATCACCACCCAGCTTCCCGTTCTTACGTTTTAACAGAGATCTGAACGGACTCTTATTTCATCTAGAAGGTGGCTGCCTTTTATGAGAAAGCGTCACGAAGTGGAGAGACCCTGCCGCTAAGAGTACTAGCTGTTGTGACTGGCTGCCTTGCTTCAAGGCATATTGTAGCTGGTTAGTGGAGTAAAATAAAAGATTTTCGACCCTAAAACTAGGAGCCCATCTCACGTTTATATCACTCAGGCTTAGCTGTGGTCGTACAGTGCTCATAATACAGTTCTATGATATAACACTTAGCGGCTGAATTAGTTTGATAAATGGGAGTTCCTGCTTAAATAGCGCCAAGGCGCGCTAGTCCAAATATAGGTTAATCATATCATGGATTATCGTTGATCCATCTATCATTACGCGTTGTTTCCTACATACTTGAGACAAAATGCTTCAGATTTAGCGTTTCTCGAAGATTCGAAATCGATGTGCACGTGCTCGCGCAGAATTGGCAATCTGTTCCTTGTCTCAATGACTCCGGCCCTAGGATAGCATCTTCCGTCGAAGAAATACCCTTGAGCATAACGTCCTAGTTGGTAAATGATAAACTCATGAACCTGCTTATCATTCTTCTCAGCTTGTTAGCTACAACTCCCTCGTGCAGGATGACGCCTTGGGCAAGACTAATGTATGAGGGTATCCTAGGTTTCTCGGTCACTATAACTAAGCAATGAGCTCTAGCCCCTGCTATCTAGATGATCCTTCGCAATTTCAGCCTCTTGAATCTTGGGACAGAACCCCGCTGTATGCCGCTCCCACCCCAGGAAACTTCGGTCGAACACTCACGCCACCCGACTGCTTTGCTGCCAGTCAGATACCCGATTAAAGCCCTACTACGCCACCACGGGAGACACAAGACAGGCAGTACCATTATCTGATCGACTGGCAAGTTATACTGAATAACCGAGTAGTCAAATGGGTCATAGAACCGGATTTGGTTATAGCGCCTAGTGCATATTAGCTAGAGACTCTTCTGCTACGCAAGGGCAAGAAGCTCAAATTTGATATTTGCATTAGCTATATTGCAGATGATATCGAGTTGACGAACCGGGCAGGGAATCGTGGTGCAAGTTCGGTAACCAAGACTATGCTTGTCGACAGGGATGCTCAAATTGATGCTGAGCAAATCTCGGGTCATTATTCGCCCTGGCGACATATCTATAATGCGTTGCGATGTCCTGCGTTAGCGTGTGATAATTATGACGGGCACTGCTGGCAGGACCCTGTAGGAAAGAAGCATTACAAACTCAATACCTTGTTGGTTTGAAGAAGAGAAAACTAAATATTGAATCATTGACAATGATTACCCCAGCTAGTTCCCCGCCGTTGCTCTCTTATTTGGATCCTAGCGTTAATGATACAATTATGATTCTAGATCTACCGCTGGATGTAGCAATGTGGGAATATTCAGACTGGCAGCAAACACGGGTGAACTTTCAGGTTCTCAAGGACAACGTTGAGAAAGCATGCGACACAGCCTTGACTAACAGCTTTGATCTCAGACAGATAAACAAAGACAGGGATGTTGAGTTCTTCGTCAAACAGGGCGTTGTAGTTGGGGTGGCCCGACGTTTCGTTGATATAAGGGAGCGGTTAAACGATTAACAACCTGCCTAGATCGGGTTGGGAATTGTATTGTGCTTTTAGCTTTTATTATTTGTCACATTTTCCAATTGTATCGCAATTGAAAAATTCCAGCCATATTAGCGCTCTTTGCATGTCCCCCAGTTTTACCTGGCCCTTAGTAAGACAATCTTGTCTGCACTATGCTACAGTGATATCCAGCATTCGCTGCTTTCGCTGCCATTATTAGATAGCTCTGAGTAGAATATTAAGCTAATTCACATCAGGTGTGGTCTTGTTCAAGCCTCCTCAAGTAAATTTCAGCACATCATCCGTTGCGTTGTTTGCTTCAACCTCATCAGAGGAGTCAGATTCGTCACTGAAGCATGCTCCATATTCTTCAGGCTCACTGCAGCTGCAAGAACCTGTAGAATATGGTATGGACGACGCTTGAGTCTCGAACAAGGCATCTCGTAGCTTTGACATTTTGAATGCCTCGCTATCAGCATCGTACTGGTCATTATGCACCTTGAAAGCAGGCAAGATGACTTGCCCATACCAACGATCGGTTTTGAGTAAATCATCCCATTCCCAGTTTCCGACAACCTCCTCTTCCGTAACTTCCCATAAACAAATATAGTGATTCTCATAATATTCATACGCTTTGTTGTAGGGGTTGGGGACTCCGTAATGACGCATTTCGTCCGCCATATTGAGGACGGGAATGCCTTTGTCAATTCGTACTTTCGGATTCACCACCGTGATTGTTTGACTACCCCTTTTCTTCTTCCTCCAGTTGACATTATCTTGCAGTTCTTGCGGTGATTGGGTGAATGAAATAAATGGAGTAGACTCCCATATCCCGTGGTTAGCATGTATAGCTAGGAACGCCTTTCGGGCTCTTGAGGTATTCAGTCGCTCACGAGGCAGCCTTGCTAACATTCTGCCGCTTTCGCTGGGTTGACTACCTGAAACCCCATCCCACGTTCGTAGCAGTGGTAAATCAGGGTTGACAGAGAAAGCAGAACTCCAGGGGTGCATAATCTCTTCCCGGTCAGGTGGAAGCCGTAGGAGGTTCGACACGACAGCTTGATTAAGGAGGGTATCGTCGGCCATCCTAGATATGAACGGTTTCTAGAGGCTATTTGCAGATTCACTTTCTGTATCTCTAGCGTAGGATGCGGGTCCTTGCTATGGGGTTTACCGGGGTGGGGATTCTACCCACAAGCGGGGCATATTCGGACTTAGGCCCGGGGCGGATAATCCTTGTCCGACCTGGATCAAGGAGTCTCGCTTAATTAGTAACTCCGATACAAGCTTGGTTAAAACCAATCAAACCATCCAGGAATTCCAGTCCCCCGGATCAATATTAAATCCGATCCATATCAGGATCGAAGCCCCCATATTTCTCTTCCTGTTAGTCATTCGTGCTGCTGTGTCGGGAATGGGGTTTGGCAGGAGCAAAAAACGCGCAACTTCTGTGGCTTTTTTTTTAAATAAGCTCTAAGGCTAAGCCAAATTAAGCAAGGCTTCGGAATATCTATAATCCGTATCGTTTACCAATAATGATGAGACAACAAGGTCAAGTAATGGCAGGACATAGCTTAGTACATTATGCTTGCTGTCCCCCAAGGATGCACTATCCCCATTTCCCTCGGATACTCACTTGGCTACTCTAGGAAGCTCATGATGGCTTCCATTCCAGACCCCAAACCGAGGAAACGAGAGCCCCTTGCTGGGACGCGAAAGGTGACATTTCTCTCGGCAGCACAACTCGAACGGAAGCGCGCCAACGATCGGAAGGCCCAAAGGTATATTCGTCAACGGACAAAAGAGCATATCGAACGTCTGGAACACCAGGTAGCAGAGTTAAAATCGCAAGCAGAGCAATATGATTATGTCTTCCAAAAAAATGCTGCTTTAGGAAACGAGATCAGGATTTTGAAATATCAGCTAGCTATGACAAGAAGGGGGCAAAGCTATTCAAATCCAGGTGTGTGACATCGCCCTTGCCACTTGTCTGCGGTTGCAATGCGACCATAACTGATCGTTTCTGAAGCGCCTGGCGGCTCGTGTAATACTTCTTCCAGACCAGCGCTTCCTTCTCAATCCATAGAGTCCTTGATTGTAAATCCAGTTTTTAGAATCCCATCGACTCTTTCAGCATCTAACCAGGTCTCTGTTGCGTCTGACTGGCACCAGAACGGTTCCGCAGGGTCAGAATCCATCTGTGAATCGTCAGACGCAGATTATTTGAACAGAGTAGAACCTTTTATGTTCGAAGACCGGTTACAAGCGTCGAACCCGACGAAGGTTGCAACACCCCACACTAGCTTCAATTCCCCCGGTGGCCATCCTCACGAGCCCGGCTTCCACTCATATTCACACTTGTACCTAGGAGGCAGTCCCAATCTAGTACGCCAGGAGGAGTATTCACACAATGCTCAACACGCCGTACAGTATGCGACAAGTCAACGCTCGATATCCGTGCCAACTATCCCGTCAGAACGGGAACTTCTTGGGTACCCCGTTATTCACGCTGCCCAACAATATCAACAAGGTCCAGAAAAATCTCCAAGGAACGATTACAGCTATGACTATGGCGGCTCACTAAATGTGAGCCCACTTTAAATCGGCTACCTATCTGAACAAAGAGGGCCCGCTCTGGTCTACTAACTCCCGTTATGTTCGCTGGATCGTCGAGCTCATAGTACTGAAAATATATTATCATCCAATTGACGCGCACTACACTATACTGGATTACCAGTTATTTTATTCACGGACAAATATCAGCTTCATGAACCACTGAAGGCCAAACGTGGATTGATTGGCCGTAGGTTTTGATAGGCTTGTCTCTGAACGAAGATATGTTACAAGCCTTAACCCTATAGCACTAGCGTCTTCAGCGTGGGGCTGGTTTCACATTACGCATCCATCTTCTATTGGATATCATCTGACGGCCCGCTTCAGCGCTTCAGCGCTTGAGCCTCAGATGGCCAACGAATTACTCTGAAAATGCTCTATTTCTAAGTGATTATACTGTGAAAATGTACATTACCTTGCATCAATTCACCGTATCACCACCAGCTTCCAGTTCTTACTGTTTAACAAAGAGCTGAACGGACTTTTATTTCATCTAGAAGGAGGAGGCATGTTTGTTTAAATACAATGTATTTTAGTCCTTTAAACTAAGAATATGTTGGCTTCTGGAAGCAATCCTTAAGTGAACATAATTTTGGAGTATATGTGTATACATAGGTTTAGACACTAAGTATAACCAATCATAACTCGTTACCTGGGAATTACATTCCTGAGTATACCCAACATGGGAATCAGGTCATTCCAGGATTAATTATCCCAAGTCGGTGAGAGTCCTAGCTCAGGAATGGCAAACCTGAGACCCAGAGGGGCGTACGCCGCTAGCCATACGGCCGATCTGGCTGGAAGCCCCAGTGAAAGATCGGACCGGGGCTATAAGCCGAAATCAGCCATAGGCTCGTGGTCTGATCACCTAGAAGGTCGGAGGGGGTGGAGCAGAGGCCCAATGTGGTAGGCTCAGATACCGATGACCTCTGTAGTGAGATCGAGTGCGAAGGTCTAGTGGTCTAGCACCAGAAGCGCCAGACCCTGTGCTTCAGACCGACTTCATCATAGGGTGCCAGTCGTACGACCACCATAGACGGAGGACCGCCAACTGGCGTCCATGGCGGGTGCCAGACCCAGACAGTCGTCTGCCTACATGTTTGCGGCCCTTCTCGTCTCTCGACCGCCCCAATATAATGAAGGGAGATCCTTCGCCTCACAGTTCCACGTCACGTGCGATCGATCTCATCGTGTCTTCGTCCATCGCAAGCTCCCCCCCGAAGTGCATAAAGATGGTATTGGTGTTATCCTCAATGGCCGCCTTGAAGCATTGTGCGGGCGTGAGCAGCCGCATATGCTTATCGTAGAACGTTGCCTGCCGGTTTCTCGCTTCCTTTCTCGCCACCCGTTCTACCTGCGATGGATCCGACCGATCAACGACCACCTCGTGTGCCGTCTTCCAACGCCCGTCGGTTTCTCGGACTCGGAACACGATCGTCACGGGCTGAGGGGTTGCCTCTGCCTGACGGGGCCGCACATCCTGCGCCCGCCGAGCGACGATCCGAGGCGTGAGTGTTTTGCGGTTGCGTCGCTCGCTCACACTCGAGGTGGGTGCGCTGGTCGCCGTCGGGGCTGGATCCTCCGGCGTTTGAACGGGACCGGCCAACGCAGTGCCGGCGTTGGCTTTCACCCGCTTTCCAGGTTGGTCCTGTCCACGTGCTGGCTCATCACTGCCAACAGCCCGAAGTGGTGCTATAGACGCGACAAGCTGCCGGGTCACCACGAGGTCCCTTCCAAAACTCATCCGGACGGTGAAACTACCATCGTCAATCGCAGCGCGAATGCACTCATCGACGGCAACTTTGCGGAGTTGGCCATCGTAGAAACGCGCATTCCGGTTGGGGTCCCGTGCATATCCGTCGGCGAGAATCTGCGCCTCGGCAAGGTGATCAGGACTCACCGACACCACATCCGTAGTGCTCCATTGACTTCGCTCGTAGACCTGGAAGGTTATCGTGACCCGCCGCTGGGTCTCTTCCATCTCTTGGGAATCCGTTTCTTCCAACGGATGCGGACTGTCAAACAGGGAATCCTCCTCTTCCTGTCTGTCAATCGCTTCGCGTTGAGCCTGTTCCAGATCGGGTGTATTGGCTGGGTATCGTTCGGTATCCAGTGGAGAGGGGCCCGCGTCAACAGCACCAGTCAAGTTTTCATCCCCATCATCACTATTCCATAATTCATCTGCGATGGCGGCATCCCGAGTTCCTGCCCCGTTAAGATCTTGATGCGTCGGTCGGTTCTTCGCCCGCAGTTTCCGCACGCCATCTGATTTGCGTGGTTGTGGACTGGCTCTCAGGCGCGGACGTGGAGACCGTGGGGCATTCTCATCGTCCCGTGGACTACCACGCGAGCTCTCCATCGCACTGGGCACGGGGGGTTCAGGACGTGGCGGAGCAACTCCAGCCCCTAGTTCCGGATGTCCCTGCGTTGGATGATTGGCAAGGGGTACACTTTCATCCTCCAGCTGGCTTCCCTCGTCCCGCAATCGTGTAATCAGATCCGGCAAGTCAAGGGGAAGCGCAGTCACAGGCCGAGGGATAGCCCCAGGTGTTTGTAGCTGGTCGAGAGCACCCGCGCGCTCCCGGGCGACTAGATCTTCTTGGGATTCTCCACCAGCTCCAGCGATGAGATCCGTTCCGGGCGGAATTTGCTCTCCGACTGTTTCTTGCTGAGCTTCAGCTGGTAATGGTCCTCCAGAAATATGCTCCGTGCCATCCGGCTCGTCGACCGACCGAGTTACTTCCAGTTCAGTATGCTCTGCGATGGGTTGCAACGGACCAAATCCTGGCCGTTGCTCCACGCTTGGCTCTGAGTTGGTCATAGCCCCCTGTGCGACCGACTGGCCTCGAGCGGCAAGCGATCTTTTTGTCACGTTACAGTTGCCTTTCTGTGTAGCATCATATGGTTTCCATGTCGTATCCTTAAGAATTGTGGAGATTGTTGGTGACTGAGCACTTAACTGGCGTGATAATGTAGCTGGCATACCAGCACGATCTTCCACCGACTCGGATGGGGTCAGTGCGGACGAACCCATGTCCATGTCCATGGCCCCGTACACTGCATCTGCTCCCTCGTCTGGCACGCTGGACATATCCGTATCGCGTGGCGCCCCTGAAGTCAAAGAAGCCACAGTGCCTGTGCCCTCCACCCCCGGACTCCCACCCTCTGATCGGTTACGTAGGTCATCTTCATCGATCTCCGTATCTTCCGGTTCCTCACTGCCAGAATCCATTCCTCTGCTACCTGCCGGCTGTTGTTCGACAATCTGCCGTCGAATCTGATCTCCTGCGGCAGACCTTTCGCAATCCATATCCATGATCTCAGAGATAGTAGACGCTGCTCTTATGGAACTTGGTATGGAAGGCTCTTGGGGAAGAGGTGGGCCGTGCTCCACCGCCGGCTGTCTTTCTTGGTGTCGATGCCATCGATCTCCTTGCCTCTGATGTTGTTCTTCGAGGGTTTCCGAACGATCCTGACGGCCATGGAATGACGCCTCATCAAAGCCGTTTATCGACATATTGTCGTATGCCGGTTCCGACTCTGATCTCGGAACATCGCTGGGGATAAACAATGGTGAAAGAGGCTCGCTGGACGATGGATGCCCCGGAGAAGCACGTGGGGAGGTTGTTGGGGAGGGCTTGCCGAAAAAGGCGTAGTAAACGCTTCGTCTCACCTCCAGCGATGAGAGGTTTCTTTGCGACACCGTTGCCGAGTGTAGAGTGTCAAAGAAGATATGCGGACGGTCTAGTTGCTGGGTTTGCTCCTGAGGCACTCCACAGCGCTCCTTTAGCTGAATTGCCCGTCCCGTGATATGCGCCACCGGTGCGGCCTCGTTTGGGATAGCGAGCGCAAAATAACCAGCAATCTGCTCAACAAGAGACTCGAAAGTCTCATGGTCATAGTGGTAGTGATCCGGCTTCCGTGCTTTGAGCAGGGCAGCCCGGGCAATCTGTTGGTCAGGTGATTGTCGTAGGATCGCCTTAATTGGTGGAGTACGAAATCCTAGCTGCTTGGCAAGGGTGGCCATTCCATGAATCACGCTCTCGTCCGCCCTCGCTCGTGCCTTTGCCCGCGTGGGATTGGCCTTTGGGCCGCGCTGAAGATCCTTGGCCATGTCCGGGTAGTGTCGCATCGCGTACATCCAGATTTGACGATAACCAGAGGATATACGTTCATCCCTAGATCCAGGCTGTCGTCGGAAAGAAGTCTCCGATGTCTGGATTAGACAAGATCCGTTGGAGCGACGAGATCGAAAGCTATGGACGAGCGCGCTTCGCACGGTCAGCTGTTGCTTGTTTAAAACAACCAGCCGTTTCACAGCATTGGCACAGAGTTCTAGGTAAGAAATATCGCGGAAAAAGGTATGAAGGGATGGGATGATGCCATCGCACATTTCATGGGTCCGGATCTTCTCCCATATTGCCGCACGTTCGGACCGGCTAAAGTTGGAGAAGACCTCCCCGCCGAGGATTTTCCCCTTCACCGTCTTCCGGTCAACTTTAGACGCACGAGGAGCGTAAAGCTGCAGGGTGTCAACGGTGTGGAGGTCAATAAGGGCCATCCGAGTGCGGTCATGGTTGACAAGGGTTGCCCAAAAATTCTTCACATGTGTCAAGTAGTGAATGAGTTCCTAAGACAAGTCAGGGATAGCCTGCAGATAGTGACGAGTAGGACCAACTTCATCACACTTTAAGGCAAGGACTGTGTTTAATAACCCAAGGCTCATCCCATTCCAGAGCCCGGGGATCGCAAGTAACGCGTCAAATGCTGCACAGAGATGTGTGTTATCTGGAGAAGTGAGCTGCCTCAGCCGCTTGGCTTTGTTCGGCGAGAGTCGAGTCCACCAACGATTTTGAAAGAGCGCGTTCGCCTCATGCTGATACTGGCGGATTTTCCTGTACACTTCTCCATCAGTGGGAGCCTTTTCGTTTGAATATTCATCTATGAGTGCAGTCCTTAGATCAGGGCTTATGTCTACAAGAGAGGATTAGTATGGATTTGGAAATTATGCTTTTGAAATCAGACCATCCAGATATATGTCCACCGTCCACCACCGGTCTGAGGGAGGTAAGGTTTCCTCAGCAGCTTTCAATCTATGTTGCCCATGGAGACATTGTACTTGATGTCTACGAAAAAGGAGGCGGGGGTATTGCGGTTGACAAGTTTTAAGTTCTTCGGGGGTCAGTCCTGCGGCACGGCATGCTCTTTCGAGGTGCTGCCTGGAGACAACAGCAGTCACATGATTTCGAATGTCGAGTCGCTGGCACCCATCCTTAGCAAAGATATCACGTAATCGTTCCACGTTCTTTTGGTCAATCTCACGGCTTATGAGTGGCTGGAGAGAGATTTGGTTGAGGTCGATCTTGGCGGTGCCTTGGTACTTTAGGAGTCGTTCGACGGTTAATCGCCGTTCGGTATCTGTCAACAAATCCATAGCTTTAAGTTCACAAGTAACTTCGGCCTTTTTTTGGTCGATACTTAGAGGTGAGGCAGAACTATTTATGTTCAGCTGAGTCGACGTTATGCGGTACTTGCTTGTACCCTTACTGAGTTGTTGCGGGTTGAGCGCTGAAGCGCTGAAGCGCCAGTTTCCCCACACATCAGCCGCGTCCCTCTTTGAAAGACCTTTTTATTTTCCATAAAGGAGGCCACCATCCGAAACGGATCCAGGAATATTCATCATCTTGTTTTCCTATAACAGCTCGTCTCTCTAGTTGAAGGCATCACATACCATGGACAACCGGCCACTCACACAACTTTACGCCGAGTCTTTTCAGGCTAAACGGCCAATGCCCAAGTCAGTGTCCGCGCAGGAGTCTCAAGGTCAGGTTAACCACAAACCAACCAAGGGGACAAAGCAATGGGAGAAGCAAGAAAGTTCTAAGAATATACTCCTTGGATATGCACCAGACGTTCCCCAAAGCAGCTCCCAAAGAGTGGGTCAGGCAGCTCAATCGCCCGTTATCCGGAGAGGGTCACCCTGGGACACATTGAAAGATCTTTTTACCTGTGATCTTGCAGGCCCCGTATCGATTGCTGTCCATGAAAAGGACCCCTCTACAGTGATTGCTGTCCGTGCATTCTCCAAGAAAAAGGCAGATATATGGCTGCAGGTACTCCAGCAGACCCATCACCCCAACGTTATCTCTGCAAACGAAATCTTCAAGGATCATGGCATGACATATTTTACTGTTGATGACCTGCCTCTGACTTTGGAACACCTGGTCGCCTGTGATATATTCCCGTCTGAGCTACAGCTGGCTTCTATACTTGCACAGGTACGGAATACAGGATCACCACATCAAGAAAAAGGGCGCTAACTGAAAGAGGTGCTTAATGGATTATCTCACTTACTAGAAAACGGCTTTGAGCATCAATCCTTGGCGTGTTCTAATATCCTCCTGGGGCAAGATGGAACTATTAAAATTGGTACAGATCGTTCCCACACCTACTCTTCCTCTTTGCTTATGGTCTTGCATAGGGGCTTTAGAGCACTGCATCGAACGTGAGCCACAACAATCTCAGACGCAGATTCTCCGATCTTTAGCAAATATCACAATGTTTCTTATGCAGAAGTATCTGAAGCCTGATGGTGTGATTGGGATTGACGGTACCCGTTGGCAGTCTGACTCATTAGAGTTCCTGTCAGCAACGGCATCGGTCGCAACCATCCAAGACTTAAGAAAGGTCAGCTGGACGTCCTATCTACATTGATAATCGGTATCTTACGAATAAACAGCATTCCCTACTCACTAAGCACCGCTGGTCTGCAGGCACGCTAGTCGGGCTTGCCCGTCTCTGCCTTATCACTACACGCACTTTCATAACGAAACCATGGATCCAAAATTAAGCGAGATAGACGACAAGGACATGTACTGAATGTTTTTAGTTACTTTATCAGGGCGAAAGCAAGTAGTATTTCGTATAATTTCAAACCGGTTAAATTTAAACATATTATGCAGGAAAGGAGGAACACTACGCTAAGTAAACACAGAAGCAGCGAAATCAGGATGGTACGGTCAGTAATTGGGAAGAAACTCAGACATTTTCTCCTTTGCAATAGACTTGGCATTTATTGCCAGCCATGTCTCGTCCGTTGTCTGGTCTGTCAAGGCTTCCTGGTCCGCTGCATAGACATACGTTAGTTCCTCTTGTCTGATAAGGTCATTATTATCAGCCAGAACAACCGGGCGGAGATCAACTGCAGGCACTCCCAGTATGATTGCCTTTACCACAGGTTCCAGGGACTTAAAAAGACGCACGCTACCCGGCCGGGTGCGCAAGACAAAGGATATAAAAACGTTGAGTTGGCCGACACTGAAAGTGTACTTGATACTACGGGTCTGGGTTAGTTGACGAAAGGGATGTCGCCGGAATACATACATAGTGCGTATGGCATCACCACCGTGCAACAAGACGCCCGCACCCAAGCACGCTGCAAGCATCCAACAAATTTTTCCTCGCCGCACATGATAGGTGGTGATATTGTCACGACGAGACTTTGATGGCTCCTCAGAGCAGGTATTAAGAATTAACGTAGCAACAGAGACCCTACCCCGTTTCATATGTTTCTTCAGCCACTTATAGTTGAGATAAAATAAAGTTTGCGCTATGTGCTTCGCGAAGGGGCGAAGAACAATTTTTTCTTTCTTCTCGGCTTCAAGTAGTTTATAGTAATTCGCAGCCCCTTCTTGGCCCATCCATATAACAGGAAGTCCGAGTGCGCTTAATGAAGAACATGTATCTGCTTCGCCGAGTCCTAGAAAGGGCTGCAGCGGTCTGAGAGGGTCCAGTGCGAGAAGTCCAGCTTCCGCCTCGAGGATTTGTGTGTTTTTACTCTGTTTGAGGAGCTCTGTGCCGTCTTCCCCAAATCTGCACAACTCTAAGCATCGGGATTTTCTGCGTCTCGGAATGCCAGGACTCAGAAGCATGAGTGACTCTACCGCTGGAGGAGATTGAGAATAAGATGTAGATGGGGTCGGATAACAGGAAGTATTAGTATCAGACCCAGGAGGCGTAGCAGGCCCCGTGGGTGGCATTACTAGGGACGAACAAGGGCTACCAATCGACAATGGGGTAGCAATGGACCGGTACGGCGTTATCCTGTCAGCAGGGCTTGTCGGGGCTACCGACTGACCCACTTGGGGCGAATGGACAGAGGGAGGGGGTGTCGGATAAGTTAAAGCATCGAATATGCGAGACGTCCCCGCTCCCATGGGTGTCGCTACATGCTCTGGGATAGCGAATTCGGTGGTATTCCGGTCTTCCGGTAGCGCTATGATTTGGTCCCATATCTGATCCAGCTCGTCGACGGCGTTAGGACGAAGGTTCTCGGGGCTCGACAATGCGTGATCGCTGGTCAGCAAGGAAGGGTCAATGGAAGTAGGTGGTGTGCCGAGCGAAAGGTCTGTGTTATAGCTTCCTATGGGATCAACACATGGTTAGACTGAATAAGAGCGGAAAGTTAGAGATGGGCACAAGCCTAATAATAATCCTAGAGTGTTCACTTCAGCCTTTGTTTGGTTCTCCTGTACCCTAAAGCCTTCGATCATCTTGGCCTCCTGAAGCCACTGAAGAACCCCGACTAACTGGACCCAGCTCAGTTTCCGGATATCGTCAAAATCATCCCCGAGGGCCCGGCCAAGCTATCACAAGTTAAGAATATTCCCATGGTTAGTTCTAGAGGGCTCACCTTGCTAAGCTCCGAGTCGTCTAGAACATGGGGAACTTCCCCTAGCACTGATTGCTGTGACAGATAGTGAGTAGTCAGACAAGCCCCAGAGAAATACCGAACTCACGTCTATCGTAACCGACACATCATATGTCTTCAGACATCCATCCCGAGCATTCGATGATTGCCCAGCCTGGGTTGTTAAGATGTGCCATCGAATATGGCCCCCTTTTCTCGCTCCTTCTAACACGCTTGAACTCTGTACCACGTAAAGCGATAGTAACTGTCTCAAATTCCTACCAAACCGGTTGACCAACTAGACTAGCGTGAGTATCCACTTCAATGAAGCTTAAGGGTAATATACTGACATCAGAGCAAGCGTCCTCATCCAAACTAAGCACCTCCGTCGGATGAATCTGCGACGCGAGATGTGAGCGGTTTGGAACCACGGACGAGGTCGCACTTACAGGAAGGCAGAAAGAAAGAGATGGCATTTCAGCGGGCCAGTCGCAGAGAGTGGGATAATTAAAAGAGAAGAGCGGTGGGTCGCGATTAATTTAGCAGAGGCTATTACGGAAGTGATGCTCGGTCGGAAAGAAGAGGGAAAGCAGAGGGCGGGGAAGAGGACAGCATCGTGGAAAGAGGGGGGAAGTAACTTGTATTTATATGGAGGAGGAGCCACAATCGGCCTCAGAAAGTTGAGTACTGTAAAGATGGGCAGAATGGCTAAAGATGTTAAAGAAAGAGAGCGTTGGGAGCAGAATCAATGGTCTTTTGTCGAGAAATCGTGGCCCTTGGCCCTGGGTTTGAGGACTTGCTTGCGTTGGCCCCACCGTTATAGTGCCGTCACTGATCGGTTCCTGCAGATCCAGGCTCAGGCACATTTCCGTATTAAAACAAAAATAACAGATCCTTCCCCTATATTCCGTTTCCTTCTCTCCACAAAACTGCTGCCTGAGTCATACAGTATCTGGAGGCTACCAATCGTTGCTCTTCCCTTTTTTTTTTTTTCCTTTTCTTTCTTTTTTTTTCTTCTCTAACCTTTTTTTTATTTTGCTCTTACTCTGGGCTTATTTGGGTTTTGCTTGTTTCTTTTTTTTTTTAATTTTGCTCTTACTCTTGGCATTTTTCTCTCTTTGCCTTTCTTTCCTCTTTCCTATTCTTCTCTTTGCTTCCTTTTCCTTTTGCTCTTACTCTCCGCTTTTTTGAGTTTTGCTTGTTTCTCTTTTTTTTTTTTTTAATTTGCTCTCACTCTTGGCAATTTTCTCTCTTTGCCTTTCTTTCCATTGTTTCCCTTTGTTCTAAAACGAAAGAGAAAAAAAAAAAAAATAAAATAAAATTGAGAGAAGAAAGGGAAAGAAAGGAAGGGATAAAAAAAAAAGGCTTCGAAGGCATCCACTGTGACAAGACGTTCCATTTCTGTTGACCCGGAAATGCCCCCAACGGCCTCAACTCGGCTTGTTGACGTTAATCAGTGCTGGGCTGATACTCTAATTCTGAAAGCTTTACGCCCTGGTGCAGGCACTCTCGTACAACGTTCTGTATGTGATCCCGAAGGTCGTCTGTTGTACATACTAGCCAGGACGGTCAGTACGTATCTCACATGGGAACTAGGAACCTTACCCATCACTAGTGTCCGACCTTGCTCATCCCAAGTGTTGGGCAGTCTCTCAACCTGGTCGCCGGATGCCTCGAGAGAAATGATGCTTTGGTAATCAGGCACTTCCTGATAAATATAAACTCGCTTATGTCTGCCAAATGGTAATCCATTCTGCTCAATGCCGTCGCTGACGTAAATCGAGATATGCAGTATCTAAAATGATAGTTAGTGTCAGCCATAGGTAGAATCTCCGAACATCGATCGAATACTAACATAGCCATCATCCATGATATCATCCTTCAGGAGGTTATTGATAAGAGACAATGCGGGGGTCATCTGGTCAACAGATTCTACCTGCCATACCAAATGTAGCCGGCGAACCTGGGAGGTGCAGGTGTTGTAACTGTGGATCATTTTCTTTAGGCATGGAATGGCCGCGGCGATCCCAGGTCCGCTGGCCAACACTAGAATGCTCTCATAGTCGCTAGCTTCCTCACTCACTCCATGAGGACCAGTAAACAAAGCTAGGAAAGAGACTGAGCTCCCCGCAGCAGCAGGGGCATAGCGAAGAAGAGCCGCAGTGAAACCACTGCGTGGCTTTACTAGAAGCTCCACGGTATCTTGCTTGCCTTTAGACCACGATGTAACCGTGAGAGGGTGGGTCTGCATCCACGAACATAGACTGACTGAGGGCATCCAGAGGTTGATATACTGTCCCGCTTCTACTTTCACTGGCCGAGGCAACAAAACGCGAATGTGGACAGCGGTGACCACAGGGCCTTCTTTAGATTCACTTGTGCTGAATGACACAATAGCCCTGGGAGTACCACGGCCTGCGAAGAGACCGTTATGATATAGGAGGGTTATAAGCTCTAAGAGTAAAGTCAACGCAAAAGTCCCTAGCGCAATTAAGAGATAGATCTTTGAAGAGGTGCTCTGTGATGGGAGATGCTGCCAAGCCCCGTAGACGAAGAGTCCGGCGAGAATTTGATGTCCTCGAAGAAAGATCTCGTAGGACCAGTGACGACACCAGGGAATCGAATGCAGGGCAAGGGCACCCAGGGAGATCGCAGCCTATCAGAGGTTAGTTATAGCGGAGTGGCGGGAGTTATTAGGTATACAATCATAGCAAAAAGGTTTTGCTGTTCGCGGAGTGGGAATGTAAAGCCCTGACCCTGAATCGCTGTAATAATGTGAAATGATAGCAGGGCAACAGCCATCCAGCCAGTAGCACGATGGATCTTTCGACAGGAGTTCCATTTGATACCAAGGAGGTCCGCCAGGTAGGCTAGGTGGATAGTTGATAAAGGGAAAACCAAGTTCACCAGGGCCAGCTCTCCAGCCCGGCGACCAGCGCCAGTCAACGACGTGATTCTGAACGAGACAAGGAAAACGTTAATTGCAGCATATGATAAATGGAGAAGCACACCAGCTCTGGTCCATGGACCCAAGAACCGATGCCTACGAATGACGAAGGGTAGCGTCAGATGTTGAGACACAACGAGAGAAAACAAATGTCCACAACTGGCAAGGAGAGAGAGGGCGCGCACTAAGAAAAGTACAGCAAAAATACCGCCAGCGGTAATAGCATAAATGGCTAATGGGTCCATTCTTCGAACATGAAAGACAGTTAAAAAAAGAAGGAAGCATGGATAAAGGAAGGAGGGCATGCAAGCAGACAGCCTTTATAGTACATGAAGCTACATGTATAGATGAGGACATCCCGCGCTGAAGTGCTCTGAAGGAAGGCGCCATCAGCAGACAAACGAGAGCTTCTTATGTAAGTTCCAGTCAATTAGTATGGACATATCCCAAGGCAAGAATACTTAATAACCTTCGATCGCACGACTTCTGGGGCCCGAGAAAAGCATACTATACGGTACCGCGTTTGCAATGCCCGAAATGTCTAAGAACGTTAAGAAATCTTCCTGGATCAAAAAACGTTACTCAGAGAGCAGTCGAGCTAAATCACAACAACGTCAGCGACGTAAGAGTAGCCTCTTTAAGAAAGCCGCAGAATTCAGCCTGGAGTGCGAATCCGACGTGGTTGTCGCAATTAGGATCCGGAAAACCGGTCAGGCGTATATTTTTGATTCATCATCGCAGGAGGCGTGGTTAAAGACACTCCCGAGCTTGGTATGCACCGTAATAGTGCGTTTATATACTATCTAACTCGCACCCTAGGCATATTCCTATCCCCTTCCAATTCATCAGACAATTGAGGATATCTTACCCCAGCTCGGGGAGCGTTCGCCATCATCTCCGGTTGCTTGACCCAAGGCGACTTAGGAAACAATTGCGAGGGCTATACCATAGCAAAGGAGTCAGTCTCTATTTGGTTAGATTATTCTTTTTTTGTCTGCAGCGCTTCAGCGGTTTCGCGAAAATGATTCGTCAGATGACCAAGAATTCGGTGCTAGGAGCACCTTGGTAGCTCATATAAACCAATCAGAATCACTTTCAGCTTCAGCGTAAACCAAGTAGTGGACCTACTAATTCAGTGCATAAAATATATTATAATTTAAAGCAACTACAAAAACAGGATGCTACGCTGAAGGAGCTGCTTAGAGCTAGTAGAAAGAGCCCTGACTCACCTACAAAGACTATAATAAAGCAGTCTGTCAAAGGCTGTGAACGAGCTTTGAATGAGGCTACCATTGAAAGGCAGGAAGTCGGGAACTACGCGCTGCGCGTGTGAAAGAATGCTTTAAAAGAAAAAGCTCTTTACTGGAAAGATTCCTATAGAAGCAGGCGCTTCTAGTTGAGGAAGCTCAGAAGCTTATAAAAGGCAGGATTTCCACTGTAGAGCCTATAGCTACTGCCTCAGTAGATATAGACGCTCCGGTAGAAAGCCAGTGCGTACGCCCTCCGCCAAGGTGCTCTGGCTGTAATATTATAGGGCATAAAATTAATCATTGTCCTAATCGTCGGATTATTTAGGACGCGTGGAATTCGGGAGGGGTGGAACGCTCGGTTACGTGGAACGCTCGCTTTCCGAATACGTTATATACGTTATACGCTTAGACCCAGCTTACTAAGCCGTCCTAATTCAGGGCCACTCTCCTAATCTACATTGATTTAGTAGAAGACTTAACGAGGGTCTTTGTCATACCAACTCTGCGTGACGAGTAATTGCTTCAGCGAGTGTCGCCACAGCCGTAAGTGAGATAATCATTGGATCCGAAAAGAAATGAAAAGGACAAGGGTCGCTGTCTTTGAAGGGGAGGGGGATCTGGTTCCAGTCCGAAGCAGACCTCAACGAATCGTGATTGGGGTGGGGACATACTGGTTGTGTGATCCACTAACCCCTTCATGGTCTCCGTTTCGCGTTAGCCTGTTTCCTGCCTTGGAGGGGGGCCGTACTCCGAGAATCATAACGGGTGGGGAATAGTAACAGTCACTGAGGAGCGCTGAGAAGCGCTGAGGATCGCCCGGAGGCTTGCTCCATGGTCCCTTCACTGTGGATTTCGCATCCACTCAGGCCATAGTCGCCATTTCAAGTTAGCGTGTCCAATGGTATTGCTGTATTGGATTTACTGCCCCTTCTTTGATCAATGAAGCCGCAGCCCAAGGAAGAAGACATCAATGCCCCTCAACGCCCCTCAATGCCCACCAATGCCCATCAACGCCCATCAACGACCCCCAACAGTGATTTCTATATTTATCTCGCGTAGCACCAGTGTTTGACATCGTTCAGCAGCATGTCAAAGACTGGGCATTGGAAGGAACGGTCACACTGAAAAGGAGGAGCACTGACGCTCCTAGCAAGGTCCACGGTACTCTCAAGAGCACCATTGTCCATCCCAGAGATATGGCTACACCTCCTGCAATAGACGTTAATCCTGAACATGGCTAGGTTCCTCCCAGGAAGGCTCTAATTCCTCACACGCTTGCTTCCTTCGCATGCTATTCACCCGTACCTTTCTTGACCTCATCACCCCCAATGCTGCCGCCATACATCGTGAGCTTCGCCAGAAAATCTTGAGCGTACGACCCTGGTATTGATAGTGCTAAAATACGTTAGGTCACACTGAGATATGCCGTCCTGATTCAGTACCGCTTACCTAATCTACATTGATCTGGTGTGAAGCTTGTTGAGGATCCTTGATGAAGGTCTGTCATACCAACTCTGCGTGACGGGTGATGGCTTCGGTGAATGTCCGCACCGCCGTGAGACAATTCTTGGAGTCAAAGGAATTGAATGGACATGGTTGCTGTCTTGAAGAGCGATGAGGGTCTGGGTCCAGCCCGAAGGAGACCCTCGACGAATCACGATTAGCGTGGGGCAATGGTGGTTGCGGGATCCACCGATCCCTTTATGTCTCCGTTTCACGTTAGTATGTTTACTACTCTGAAGGGGGCCTGTCTTCGTGGATCATAATGGGTGGGGAATAGTGACGGTCGCTGAGGAGCGCTGAAGAGCGCTGCAGAGGATCGCCTGGAGGCTTGCCCCATGATCCCCCTTCACTGCGGGTTTTGTATCCACTCAGCTCATAGTCTCCATTTCAAGTTAGCGTGTCCAATGAAATTGCCGTATTGGGTTTAATGCCCCTTCTTTGGTCAATGAAGCCGCAGCCCTACGAAGAAGACATCAATGCCCCTCAATGCCTATAAACGCCCCTCAACATTCATTGTTCTATTTATCTCGTGTAGCACCAGTGTTTCAAATATCGTTCAGCAGCGTGTCAATGTCCAGGCAGTGGAAAGAACGGTCATATGGGAGAAATATATATAAAGCCCGACGTTCCCGCCGCTCTATCTGGAACCCATCGTCTTTTCTCTACTCATAAGTTTTATCCTAGCTCAACTCTTGGTCGTCTATCTGAACCTCAAAAGGCTTTTCAATTTCCATATTATTTTTCGCATCATTGTGTTGTGTTGCCTTCCTCTACAAAGGTGAAGTTATCATGGTGTGTTGGTTTATTCCTTACTTCCTTGTTCCGCGGTTGGTTCCTATGATAGTTTTGTTCTCTTTATACCGACTGCCAACATGTTAGATTCTTTATGCACCGTATTGTGTATTGGTTGTGTTTTATCTGACCATATCATACTTTACTCCATGTGCTGCCTTCCTGTTCCTGGCCTAGGTCTGCTGTCAAGTTGAAACACTCTCTTTTCTTGATCGACCGCCTGGCAGGTCGAGGGTGCCGGCCCATCCTGCAAAACATCAAGTCGGTTGCCACCAGCCCTGCAGCCAGCTACCATAGTACTGTGCCGCATTCTGTTGTGTGGTCCACGGATTTCTTTCGCTGGATGTCATTTTGCGCCAGTCTGACCCTTAGGTGGTACATATGAGAACACGACATTATTACTAACAGTTCACTAGGGGTTCTGTAGGCCTCATGGGCGTCGTGTCCTGGAATGTCGCCGCATTATCAGCCGGCTGTCTGCAAATGGACGGCCCCTAGTTGTGGTTTACACTAAGCGGACCTGGCAAACTCATCTTTTCCTTAAACCCGTTCTTTATTTCACTATACATACAGGCTGACCCAATCTTACTTCAATACGAGCTGGGTGGATAGTGCATGGTACATGGCTCGACGGCCTATCGGATTTGGAGCTCGTTTATGTTGGCCAGGTCTGATGTCTCCTTTGTTGTTCGTTGAATTACAGTACCATTCTGACATGGATCGAACATAATCTAGAATCCCGGTTCGGGCTAATATGTCCCATCCAGAACTACACACTCACCATCAGCACTCCCCGTATGATACCATATCCCACCCGTTTACTTTTAGAGAATGCTAACCTGGGTTAGCTGATACCGTTGCGAAATGGATTAACATGACTATCTGACTAGTTACCCTCGCAAATCCCGACCTGCTGCGGTCATGCATTATGGCTATGATTGCTCTTAACCTCGGGAGCGCGGAGGCCGAGCCCTTCTTAGAGCATATGTCCGGTCATCGGCATTTCCACTTGCTAGCCCAAAGTAGTGGTGCCCATTGCCACAAATGAAACCGTTCAAAGCTGATGATACCATGTCCGCAGCACTGCCCCATGACGCAAAGAAGCACTATCTGGCCAATTGCTGCTTGTTGGATGTCCCTGCTGATGCGCAGTACGAGTAACAGTGACTGCAACCATGCCATATCATGCTGGATTGGAAGGGGGCCAGAAGGGTATAAAAGGAGCCCAGCCCCCGAGTCCTCGATAAACTAGCATGCAACTTCCACTTTCCACATCTGAGGGCTGCTTCCCACATCACCTTGTACCTCGATAATGACAATCCCTACCCGTGAATGGCGAAAAGGTTTCGGACACAAATGTCGAACCTCCATTGAAAGGCCGCAAGACTATTCTATGCTGGGTTCTGCAAGTCGGCCCATCCTCATTGATTGCGAGGATGACAGGGCCAGTCGACCGGATGACGCGGATGGTGATGCCATCCCAGAAACACCCAGCCATCGCCCACTGAGCTCTGTCTGCTATGGCAGCCAGTCACATTTGACTTTAGGACGTTCCGAGTCAGCCGCACCAACTTCTTTGACGGGAGGGTCTATATCCTATGGCGAGATGGCGGTGCAGCGATCAACCCACTGTGAATGCACCCCAACAGTTTCCTCGTTTGTGGAGGACCCGAAGAGCGCCTTACAGAACACACACTTAGGTTTTTGAGCTGTGCTCTATGATGGACGAAAAGCTGACAAAATCTAGGGCGTGCAACCGAGAGTGAAGGAAAAGTGGCGTCTGACGGGGAGCATATCCATGGTCGCTCTGATTGTAACGATGGCATGGCATTCCCATCAGCTAAACAAAATAGTAACTGGGCTCCAGACACAGGTGTGTTACATCTTCACTATTAGGATTGTTCCGCTGGCTGAACGAGTACACCAGGCCCCTTATTAGATTGCCCTGGCTCAATGCCCCTGCAGCCACCAGGTAGCCAAGTCGATTCTGTGACGAGCGTCCTTACACACCGGTCAACTAAAGAGGGTGACTTGGAGTTTCTATGTCTCAAAGTGGAGTGGCATTCCTACTCCGAGTTGAAACGGCATGCTCCACAGCTGCTCACTCACTATGTCCATCATGCCAGCTCCCAAAATAGTCCCAGAGTACGTAAACGACGGGCTGTTTCGGAAGTGCCCCTAATGTCAAAGCATCCAAAGAGAGTTAGGGAGCAGTAGGTCAGGTCACATTGTGTCTCTTAACATTTCTGTATGGCCAACTCGATTTATTCAACTTAATTGTCTTATAAATTTGAATCCGAGCTTTGGGAATGGCAGGCTCCTCCACACATGCAGTTATTGGCCAATACGAAGCCGCTTGCGCCCGTGTACCTCAGCCCCACACGAGTGCTGCTCTCGTAACCTCATCCGCTTTTTCATCGGCCGGCTATCCAATTGGGAACGATGAAAATCAATGATCAACACTCGCTCTAGCTCGGCGTTCCACAGCATATTATCCGCCCGAAGGTCCTGGTGTAAGACCCCAAGTGAGCGAATCTTCTTCTGCGATCGCGAAACTTCATGCCTGATCGCCTCAACATCTTCCAACTTGTGGATGGGTTCACCGCCCCAACCCATCAGGAGCATATGGCGGATCTGGCCAGCCCCGTGCAGGAAGTAGATCATGGCCAGGTCGATTGTGCCGAGAAAGACCGGGACGGCTCGCCCTTGGGCTCGCCAGAGGATACGATAAATATCCGCCTCTCGCTTGACCTCATTCCACAGGTAAGACGTGGTTCCTTTCCCGACGACCGTATACCCATATGCGGTGCACGTGATTTTGAAGGGCGCTCCCGATGCTCCACAGCCTCCCATGGGGGTGCAGTCGACGTCGAGATTTTGGTCCAGTTGCTGCTTAATCCGCCGAACCAGACCGCTGGCGTCAATCAAGTGTTGGTTGCTGGTACCACCCTGTCGATGGAGCTTGACATTCGGGCAGCAGTCATCCAGCGTGCCTCCTCGCTGCAGGCCCAACAGACATCGCTGGGTACAAAATTGAGCGTTGTGTTGGTACCGACCGTGTTCGTTCGGCCGGGTGCCCGTCTGACGGGCTGATCGCTGCACCGATGGAGATGATGGAGATGACGTAACCTGGCTGAAGCCACGCTTCCGCCCGCCGGGAGCGGAGTCCGTATCCGAGTCTGGAGAATCCTCGCGCTCCATGGTATTCGGCGCGCACTGGGCTCGAGACCGGGTCGGTATTCGACGTCGTTGTGTAGGAGATTCCACCGGAGAGGACGACGGGAGGTACTCGGAGACCGTCCGTCCGGAACTCACCGAGGGACTATATTCGGAGCTCGGCGGGTTTTGTCGTGATTCTCTTTCCGGGATTTGGGAGCGGGTATGATCGAAACTCGTCTTCCAGACCGGCAGCTGCTTCCGTGCCTTATTTCGCCAGGCCTGGTCGCGGACCGGCGCGCCAAAACACAGCAAACACAGACACAATACCCGCGCAATGGTCGTCAACGGCTGATCAAAGCTCTGGTCATCATTTAGATCGATCTCCATGTTTGGCTCACACAGGTGGTAGTACAACGTGCCCGGCTCATCGTAAGGGACACGTAACAGAACCAATGCCAATCCGTTCGTCAAATATGAGTACTCGAGACCTTCCTGGATCATGACATGGTACTCTTGAGTTATAGCCGATCCGGTCAGCCAGGCTGCATTATACGACAATTTCGCGGATTCCTCCGTGGGGATGGAATTGGGCTGGACCACCTCTTCCCAAAAGTTCATCTCTCGCAAGCCGGCGCGCAGGTTCTCGACGGACAGTTTATGAGGCGGCTTATACTCGACTGTGGTAAGAAGCGTATTTCTCTCACCGTCAACGCGGCGGATGCAAAATTGATCCGGTCTAGAACGCCGGTACGTCGAGGATTCAGCCAGTAGGGACAGATCAGCCTCAGTTTGATCGAGGGCGTTTGCATGATTGTCAAACTTGACCCCATCGCCCAAGCCAAATTGGTCTCGGGCAGCAGGGTTCTTGCAAAGTTCTGCGATAATGTCATGAACATAGTTTTCCACACCAAATCGTTCATAGCTTTCTAGATCCTGTTCACTACTTATAGCTCTTTCACCAAACCTTTGCCCCAGATCCTCCAGCACAAGGCGGGGCGAGAATAGTTGCGCAGCGGTCTTCTCTGGAGGCTCCAGATAGGCGCAAATAGAGCGGTAAACCTCCTGTTGTCTGGCGGCACAATCTTCCCAATGCCGAAGCCGCAACGGACAATATTTCCCGGTCGGCGGGGGTATTTTACCAGTCGTAGAGCGAGACGGGGTTTCAACTCGTAGCTGCAGCGAGAAAAAGGAGTGGCACAGGCGAAGGAGCTCGAGAAAGGTCGTTGGCCGTGTTCGTTCTCGTCCTTGGTCCCGCTCTTCCTCTGCCCTCTTCTGACTCTCCTCTGCCTTTCTTTTGTCTTCCTCCGCCCTCAGATAAAGCGCCTTATAATCTGGAGAACTGGAACTATCCATCTATTCGATAAGTCGTGAACATGTACATAATCGACGCGGGTTATTCCGACAAGAACCTAGAACAAACGGGATGTCAACAGAATCGACTGGAGAAGTCTGGCTTGGAGTCGGCAAAAAGTCAATATGAGGGAAGTTAAGAGACATAGGACAACCTATTCTGGCTCAAAGTGTTCGTACAGCATCAGCTAATTCGTAAAGGCGGAATCTTCCAGGGCATTTTTTAGACGGGGGACCAAGGGAAGGTGATATATTGTTCTGGGAGAAAGGGCTGACCAGCGCTTATTTATCACGTGATATACGAATCATGTGGACCGACTCGTGTGGAGACACATTATTATTAGTGCACATTGGCCGTGCCAAGCATTGATCCATGACACATGCTAACCTTCGATAGGTCCCGCAACTCATAAAAACATCATCAACCGATATTTACAGTTAAAAGCGAGAAGAACCCCCAGGTCAAAATTTTAACATGTTTCCAAATCGAGTCCGGCACCTTTTACTCCTGGCGTTTCCACAAGTAGCCAGAATACCCCCACGAATCAAATAAACAAAATTAACTAGTGCCTGATGGAATATTGCATATAACACCGCGAGTTGCAGTTCGGTTTGATACCAGTCATTACCACGGGTAGTTAAGTACCCTAAATAGTTCAGTCGGTATTTCTGGACCAGCTTACTGCTTGTCCTGGGAGTAAGCTCAAGAACAACCTGGCCACCAGAATGGAAGGAAACCGAAAGGTTTGTTTGGATGAGTTCCAAAGATAGACCCCGCCGCGGAATGGAGAGTTAACCACGTGATAATGTCATATGGAGAGACTAAACATGGAAGTTCATTGACCCAGACAGCTTGTATTGGCTTTCGTTGCTTCTTTCTTGGCTGAGCCCCTCTTCTAATACATTCATGAAGCCTATCCCGAAATCTGCAATTGATCCTAAGCTTGTCGAGTTTACACCTTTTTCCCGTGGCTCCCATCATTCAAACCACCCAGCCTCATCTTCCAGCACCATACCATACCTGTACCCTATCCGCCGACATTGGACTTAGACTGAGCAGTTCTGTGTCACTATTGCAAAAGCCTTGAGGATAGTCTCCTTATGGTTTCCAAACATTTTATACTTGTCGCATCGCACCTCTTTCTCTGTTGCCCATGCAAAAGCTTGGTGTTCCTTAGGGTTCAGTTGTATTACATCCTTCCGTTCTAGTGCCCGCCTTGACACAGCTTGCCTATTTTCGTGGGGGATAGAAGGTTCGAACTCGGAGACCTGAATAATATATGGAAGGCCAATCCATTCCTGCTGTTTGCCTTCCCTAGATCGCGTCCAGGTCTGAATCGGGAGAGCGTGAATGACTCGGGACAGTTGCAGACCAGTCTCTTCCTGAACCTCTCGCTCCAGGGCATCTCGCGGTGTTTTGTCCTGTTCTTCGGAACTCCCACCAGGTCCCTCCCAAAATCCAGCTTTGCTATCGCAAAGAGCGCGTTCAATAAGAAGGATATAAGGTTCTGACAAGTCCCACAAGAATATAAGGGCACTAACTCTGATACAGTAGGCAGTGTCGTGGAATCTATATTGATCTGGCGATTCTGTGATGCGAAAAGTCGATAGGTCCGTGTCGCACTCAAGGCCGAATAATAACTGCTTCACGTTGCTCACTGCGGCAGAAGGATCATGCTTGTACTGCAAAAGATATCTCTGCAATTCCGCAGCTGTGAACCGGCCCGAAGGCACTTCGCTGGCGAATGCAGTGGATAAGTTATCAATATCTTCCAGCCTCCAATCAGGGTTGGCTGGTATGGAAAATGGTGTGATCTCCATAAAAAGAGTGTCGGCAGGTTGCAAATAAACCATGAGAAATATCTGCCGAGCTTCTTGCCATTCAACTGGACCCATGTTAATTTTCATGTCCACACGCCCTGGACGCACGAGAGCGGAATCCAGCCGCTCGGGGTGGTTGGTGGTCATGATCAAAACGCGGTTCTCTTGCGCTGCTACGCCGTCAATAGCGTTCAAGACGGCAGAAAGGGTGACACTCCCAGGTGACCACTGGATACGGTCGACTCCATTGTGATCTGGCTTTCCGCTCGGGGGGCTATCGCTGCTGCGCTTCTTGATGCCGGCTTCGTCGATGTCTTCCAGGAGAACAATGCAATGTTTTGGTAGGTCCCGGAACAAAGTAGCCAAGACGGTCTCATCAAGGCCAACTGCACTCAGGCTGAGCGCGTATATATCCAAATACGAAAAGCTGGCAAGTGCTAGTGACAGGCTTGACTTGCCAGTACCCGGCGGACCATAAATGAGATAGCCTTGTCGATACGGGATCCCGTGGGACACGTACCAGCTCTTGGTCCTGGGGTCTAGAAATTCCTGGAGATCTTCAACAACACGCCTCTTCTTATCTTGATCCAAGGCTACAGTCGATAAGAATCGGGGCTCTTTAGATGCCATTTGCATCCATTGGAAACTGGACCCCACCTTGAACCCCTCGTACACAGCGACTTGTTTGGGATCTCCGTTAACAGGGGTCTTATGAATCTCATCCATGAGATCATCGAGAACGTGTCGTTTCCACGGCACTGCATAAAAATGAAGTCTCTCCATATTCGCAAACCAGGGGCTCACTGCTTCCTTATACGGCTGACGATACAATGCAACCCAAGAGCCTTTGTACGTGAAAAAATGGATTTTATCCTGCGAAGGTGTATACCGGAGTGTACCGAGATGATGATGACATTTTCTTTTGAGCCAAAATTCCCTTGGGCTCTGACTAAACAATCGGTTATCCGTGGGAACGTCTTTCTCATCATCGGCCTTGCCATCGTCGCCATCCCATGGCGTGGACAGACTTGTTCTTGTACCTGCTACCAGCTGACGGGTCCGATTCAAAGCTGGCTGGAGGGATATCCAGCGCATGGCGCTCGGATACAATTTGTTATGGCTCCATATCTCAGTCGACGTTGCAAAATATAGGAAGAGAAAAATAATCCGGTTCCAACATGCTGGGAGAGCGAAGGACAAAAAGGCCAGGGCTGCTGCAGAGATACGTAGGTGAGATGAGATATCAATATTGAAAAAGAGAGAAACTAAATGAGAAAAGAAACCAAAGCCCGGAATCAGATCCTCGATCATTGATGGCAGCATGCCAGAGGGCAGACTCGTGGAGTTGATGCCGGAAGCCATTTGAACTTGAATTTGATGGATTTAGTACTCGTCCTTTGGGGAAAGCTCTAGTCCTCTTTATACAATCTACTCTGGGTCAAACAGCCGCACTGCGTTCGGTGATACGAGGCACGCCCAGTGCACGTGTCGGAGACAGTCCGGCGAAGAAAGTTCCTGATCTAGGAATCTGACTGCGCGGTCTTTTGCTGGTGTGGCGTCATTGGGTGGGGAGAAAAAAGACAATAATTACAAAAAGGGAAGGAGTCCGTGCCGCGCTCCCAGCTGCAACAGAATACTCTCAGGTGGGTACTGGTGCATCGATAGCTGATTATGGCTCCATGAGACTATCCGAGGTATGTTCTAAACCATGATGAGGGAATTTCTTGAGAATTTGAGTTTGGTTATGTCTTCATGCAATTTTCCATGTCTTGCAGCTGTAGCCGACTCGTGGAAAGGAGAACGGATCAACGCTGCCTATCCAAAGAACATATTGTTGACTCTACCGTTTTACATTTAACTTTCAAAACACCAAAATACGTCCAAACTGGGTCCAGCTAATTGTTAGTCTACGCAAGCAGACAGTTCCTTTATGGTACGATTGTAATATCAGCAATACAGGGATTGTCGTTTCTTAGGTCGGATAAAAGGGGCTTATTCTTGGTCGACAAATGCCTCAATACATACTCTGCCCATGGCTTTTCGATAATTGGATTAGCTACATCCGCCTACCCGAATTTTTTATTCCGTCTTTCCCACTCATTTGCCCTTCCAGGCAGTCACACTGAGAGTGGGAGTTTTCTATTTTCGTGTTGCTCTCTCCGCATCCCTCCATCGTGTCATTCGGGCTTGCATTGCTATCATTTTGCGTGTGCCTTGAAACCCTCTGGTTCTAAGGCAACTTGGCTGTTCAAGGGTTGCCACAGAACTCGGTTCAACTCCGTCTTGCACCTCCGCTTGTCACACCGGTGACTGCCAGGCAATTTGTCTACGATACTGTTAATTGATAATTGTTCAGGGTAAAAACAAGCATATGGTAAGAAGAGTGGATCTTACCTATTCTGACTCCAGAGTTCGAGAGCATGGCAGCTGAATATTCCACACATAGAAAGAATATAATCTATAATGCAAAAACAGAAAATGAAGGAAATGGTAATCACGTCCCACATCGTGCGAAAAGGCCTGTGAGATAGGTTGTGGTAATGAGGATCGTTTCGGGTCTCCTGATTGAGATGGTGCTATCACAGAATTACAGGAATCTCTATTCTGTAATAACCAGCTAATATTTATTTATCTTCCCTTCCCCTAAAGGGATCAGACAACTAGCGAGGTTCTGTTCCAACCAATTAGTTTTGGCGGACTGTGCAGGTCTACAACGAAAGAGGATTTCGCCTGACTCGTAAACCAGCTCATTCCCTGCGTCTGTCTCTAGCCAATGATCACTAGTCTGTGGTATCTATCCCGAACTAAGCGCGTGTCCGACCACTGTTCAATGATATGCAGCTAGAAGATGCGAGGCAACCAGCGATTGTGATCTAGAAGCCAACTTTGCATCATACTCCAATACCTAGGTTTTCAATACAGCAAGTAATGTGCAAAGTGGGGCCGAATGGAGAGTCCAGGGGGTCTCCGCAAACACGGAAGTATGTACTGTAGGTAAGACTAACAAGGATTCATTCCTTTGATTCCCATGCCAGGGTTGCACGCGAACGAAGGACTGATCTTAAGAACTATGAGATGTTGTAGGCTATGGGAAATATGAGAGTATTTTTTGACACCAAGTTATCAACGAGATCGCACTCTGAATTGTTCTTAGCCATACGGACAGTTGATGAAAACCATGGTTTGTTTCCTAACCACGATTGTTTATGATCCTCACTAAAGTGTTATACATCAAAGGCTCGCAACGTTGTTCCCACGTCTGAGTCCATTCTCTGCAACGCTGCTCCCCTGCCCGAATCCATTCTCCGCCTTCCAGCCCAGACAGCAGTGAAGGCTTTGCAAGTACGGTGCTTAAACATCTTGGCGGATGACTGCAACCGCCTACGGTATAGGCTCAGTCATGATGCCGTGAATCTCTTAGATACTTGCCAGGCTCTCAAGAAAAGTGGGTATAAGCAGGAGTGGGTAGATCGCTTAGCAGGCAGCGAACTGCTCCATAGCTACGCCGAGACTTTGACAGAAATACTCAGCTACAACGATCTTCTTAAGTTGGCTCTCCTTACTTGGCACTTTGATGGATCGTTCAATGGCCCAAAGGCACCGCCACCATCTCGAGAGCTCCTGATATTCTTATCGCCACCAACATACGATTGCGAGCAGCTGTGCAAGACGCTCTGGGAACGATACAACCACCGACACGCGCGGGAAGATACATTGGAGGATTTCGGCGTCGAGTTTGTCAGGCTGTTAAGCATTCTTGAGTATGAATTTGGTCTAGTATTTTTCGTCCGATAGACTGTCTAACAACAATCGCGGGTGATATGTTATCATGAGAATACACCCGGCAGATAAGGTAGTCTGGCAGCCAACTCAGATAGATTTGCTGAATGTAATGCTCGTATGACCAGTCGAGCCAAACCCGTTTACCCGAAGTGCGGTGTAAGCGGCTTGAGAGAAACTGTGTGCTGGGAGGGGGTGGGGGTTGTTTGTTTGTACGTCCACGGAAGAGTGAATGTTCCGATATAGTGACTTTTATCAACAAGCTTGGTCGACAGTTCGAATAATATTGTCTTACTTCTTTGTACAATGGCCTTTTTAAGTGTATTGAGCTTTCTCTCCAGGTCAGACATAATCAGCATTTTAAGCACCATATGAAGCAAACAGGATACAGCATTCACGGCCCATTCAGATACGAGTAGGTTATAGAAATAATTCTATGGTATGGCTCTTAAGCCAAGCGGAAATGCACTGGCTCCACCTGAAACCGTCCAATGAAACTCCGGCCAAAGCCAATCAGAGTGCTTCGAGACTCTTGTCAGTCAGGGTCAAGTGTGTTCGTTCCTTACTTTGGTTTTACACTTATCACAGTCGGAGGAATGAATTAAGGATGCCTCAAATAGACCGTTGAGCAACAAGGTGGAAGTCCGCACGAGTTATGCTAATTCATAAACCAGTGTGTGAATATATACATACGAAATGTTACAATCACTAAAAGAAGAGGAAGACGCATCCATCCACCGGCCAAGCTAGGTTTGAACAAGGAGCGGCAACCGCAATCCCGATTGACTCTATCTCAGTTGAAACCATCTTCAAACCCTGGATTGACGTTTCCCCAGTTGTTCCACACCGTGCTTTCGTCAAGTATCGCTCCTTGCGGTAGATAATCGGAAGGCAGAGCCGAGGATGATGGACCTGTATAAAAGAGTGAATCTGCTTGATGGGACCACACTTGAAAAAGAAATATATGCGTTAGAGCGTGACATCAATTCTGTTTGGACATCAACCGTATTGGGAAAAAAATCACTAACTGGCAGTTTGACTATAAGTGGCTGTATTCGGAGTTATATGTTCATGCGTCTCAGCATCCTCCTCATAATGCTCAACAATATATGCAAGTTCAAAGCATTTTGAATCCTTTGGCAGCTGCTCTGCAGGGATGGAGGCCTTGAGGGCCTTTTGATAACATAAAAGGAATGTTGGATGGTCCGTGTTTCTCATGCTGAGGCCCTTATGGGTGTCGTCCTGCTGCTCTCGAAAATGGCGGTATAATAGATAGGTGCGCGGGAATCCTCGAAGGCATTCTGGACAAATAAACCTTATTGATGTGTGCTCAATGATTTTATTGAGAGTGTTATGCTGCCTTTGCAAGCTAGCCATGGTGGATTGAAAGAAAACCAGGGGCTGGTCGACATGACCATGCTTTAATATTTGGGCTTCAACAGAACTAAATACTTTTTTGTATCAGGTTTATTCTGCACACGGCGGGCTTTTGACAATCACACCTGCCAACACCTCCTAGTACTTATGCGTCGCCTGTTATATCGAGTGGACAGGCACCGTATTCATTACCTACTTACGAATACTACGTACAATGATCGGCTGCATCTATACATGCATGGCTACTATTGCTAGTGGCTTAGAGCAATTGGCCACCCAATCCTCCGACCTAGTCTATTTCGAAAACGCTAACTGGATCCGAAGGTTTGCGAATGGAAATCCGCTTGTGCTCGTCCCTGGCCTCATTTCGAAGTTTATCCAGTTCCTTCTCGTCGAACCGCCTTGCGCGTATTGACTCCGCTATCTGTTCTAAGGCCACAAATTTCCACCCAGCTTTGACAACTGCAGTTGCAGCTGGTGGGCCAAGCGACTTGAACTCATTCCATGGAAGGCGGTCCTGGAATTGGTTGTGATGAAATGTCACCACCAGGTCGTCCGGTCCTCTCTCGGCGTCCACGAAGATTAAGACCTGAACTGTTGTTAGACCTTGCGTCCTGCAATGTAGGTGCGAGATTCTGACCTCGTCTCTTTGGACACTTCGCCCCGTCGGCCATAGCCAAGGTTTAATACCACCCCAGATGCTGGCCAGGCAATCCATCATTTGGTGCAGACAGATAAGGGAGTACAGATACGAGAAGACTTGGTAGATACAATAGTAGTGACGAATACCAGACTAGGGAAATCTGCATGATTAAAGTACACAAACGCAAGACCCTCTTTATACTGCATGAGGGCCGTGTTACTGCCTTGCTTAGATCGGCCAGGCCGTCGATACATGATGTAGGACAAGTGCTTAGACGTAACATCATGGTTTCGAGAAGTCGAAATGTATGCACTATTCTATATGCACCTAAAATCGTGTTTCCAGCCTACGGTGTCGTATCGATTGCTTCGTTGATGTACGGAGCAGCAATGCATTAGACAGTGCTATTATGAGCTATCTGGTCAGATCATCCAGGGACGGGCCTCAACAAGTTCCAGATCATATGTGATCGTTATTGTGGTTGGCGCCGCTGGATGCCATCACCACATGTGGCCCCATTTTACCCCGTGGTGTCGACAAATCAGAGATCGGACAGCGTCTCACAGCGACGATACTTTTGCTGACCTGCATAAGTTGAGAAGCCGCATAACTTTTTCCTCGTGACTACCCCTCCCCAAGCCTAGTTCCTCCTCCACTTATTTAGATTGCTGCTCTCTTCCTTCCTTCCTTCCTTCCTTCTCTCTTTCACTCTTTCACTCTTTCACTCTTCCATGTGGCCGGTTACTTTTCACTCTTCGAATTACCAATCATGTCTGCCGCTGCTGTTGTCTCCCAGCTACGAGGGCTCTTGGAAAAAGCCAACTTGTTGATACCAAAAATATCGAAAATTTACCCCAATGAAGAGCAATGGGAGGCTCTTGGCGACATAAGCAAGAATCTTACAGTAACTGCGACCAGAATAGAAAACAAGATTCGAGAGTCAAAAGAGTCGCGTGCAGAAAGAGCATGGAAAGAAAGCGAAAAGCTTCGGTCTCATGCCTTGGCGTGTAAAGGGGAGCTATTGACTAACGGGCGGTTGAAGCAACAGCCAGTATTCAGGCGAAATATTACGACTATATTCGAAGGCCCGAAGGTCTCCAAGTTCGACTCCGAGGACGTCAAAGTCCGAAAAGCCTTAACCCGACAAAGATGTGAGCAGATTCGACAACTCAGTCCCAGCGGCGTGATTTCATGGGCAATGGCCTACGCGCCAAGCCTTTGGGCGGCAGGTTCAATGTCAATGGAGATATTTACTTGTCTTCTTGACGACATCGAACCTGACCAACGTCCACCATGGCCATCAATCGTTGGGGAAACGTTACACATGCTCTTAGACGACGAAGATTCTTTGTCGTCATCGTTAGAATACCGTGAGTTTCTGAAAGGTCCTTCAACCAAAATTGTTACCTTTTACGGGGCATATATTGATTCCTTCTGCAGCATATGACTGTTTATCAGGTGTCTGTCTAGACCGTTCAAGGAAACGGAGACGATTAGCTAATGGGCACAATGAGGAGGGAGCTCAGACGAGTCAAATTTCCCCTTTTGATGAGAAACGAGGTACGACCGTTTTAGTAGCATTTGTCGCATGGCTAATAATAATAATAATAATTTAGAAATGAAGCATATGTACACAAACCCCGACCATGTCTGCATAGACAGACTTCCAGAGCCATTTCAGACTGCTGTCAGAGAAAGCCGGCTCTGGAAGTGGGAAAGGAGCCAGGGTATGAAAACAACAGGTTGTTTAAGCACACTATTTCCAATGGACAACACGCAGGATGTCTCTTTGACCATCTGGTGCGGAAATGCGGAAGCGTATAACATAAACGATGAATTTGAGTTAGAGCTTGCAGCTTCATCTCAGCATTTGAAATAAACGGTTCCACCTCTGATGAAGGTTGTGTAGCCTGCAGGCACCAAGTACTCGCAAAATTCAGTCGTCGGCGTCTTGTTGTTAATGTGTGTTTTGTAGTCATCCGTCTTCTGGTTGTATATTGAAAGATAGTAGCCCTTGAAAAAAATATATCTGTCGTGGTCGACTGGTGGAAACAGATGACTCGGAACGGCTTCTTCTCGTCCAGCGACTGCGTCGTCTCCTCTCTGAATACGAAGCAGTGTGTCAGCTATCAGCAATGTGAACTTAAGAGAAGGGATATCTGACTGCCATGACTTGAATGAATGGGGTTTTTGGGACTGAAAGCCGACTGTCGTTTGGCTGTCAACAGTGAAAATCTTGAGAAGCAAAATTCGTTGGTTGCGACGACTTAAGGAAGTGCCGCGCGGCACTTAGAGTACCGTTGATAAGTTCGGAAGTGTAGAATAAGCGATCCGTAGAAGAAAACGGGGCTCTGGGTTGATATTAGAATAGGAGAGGGCACGATGTTGTTGGGTATCAAAGCGAGGGGTAACGAAGTCTCGTGTGGTACCAAATGCAACCGATGTGCCCACCCCACTGCGTCCGGTGAGAGCCAACTAATTCAGGCAGAAAAGTTTCGTCATAATGAGAGCTCATTCTCCAGAATCGGTTTACAGCTGTGAAAGAGGCCTTATAACAATTATTGGCCTATCACCTTTCGAGAAAAAAAAAGGCGGTGAATTATCGACTTATCCAAGCTACTTCGACCTGGATGGTCACCCGAATGCATAGCTTTTAGTTTCCAGATGCCCAACCACATGCGATGCAGCTGTCAGATCTCTTCAATCATCACGTGAAGTTGCACAGGGGAACTTCTGGGCAAGTATGTGCGAGATGGAGTGGGGGAAGAAGTTGGGAAGAAAATGAATACAAAAGAGTTTTGGGGGGGGAGGGGAAGGAGAAGAAAAATTAAAGCAAGCCCCCGCTCAAATGGTGGCTTGACAAGATACTCACCGCTGGTAGGGAAGACAACCATTGTTGCTAACTCACCAGTTACGTGCCTCAAAAAAGTTGTATGTCTGCAGATCGTGACAATATTATCAAGGTTAACGCTAGTTAAAAGTAGGATAACACACTTATTGCGGTCTTACATGGTCTCTCTCTCATACCTCCCTTGTCAGTATGAACAAGGCTGCAGCAGTTTGCTACTCCTTCGATTTATGCAGGTTCGCAGAAGTGTCGCCGCGAGTGTCGTGTGCGATTGGTGCCGCTCAAGGTTGAGTAAGAACAAATCAGGAGCACCAGCCATCCGCCACTCATTTTCGTCGCCAACCTGGCGTAGTCATTGGCAGGAAAAGAGTAACACAGCCCCGCGCTAATGCATTGTCGTTCAAACTAATGATTGGATAGTGAAGCTTGCTACGCATTTCTTACTTGCGCCACTCAATGGTGGAAAGTGAGAGCTAAAGTCCGTCTCAGCCTTAGCTGCAACCGACTCATTAGATCGCGCTTTCCGACCCTTATGGCATCACTATTTTTATCTGCCTATCAAGGTTGACAAGCTGTTGAAGCTACACTAGGGCGCCTGGACATGTAAATGGCAAAGAACATGTTGTGCTTACTTTCAACGTTTCTGTAAGCGCTGAAGTGTAGTGCTAGAGAGGTCCTTTGCATGTCACGCCAACTTACAGCCTCTCATGTTTTTTAGAAATGGCTCTTTCTAGCTGAGGTGCAACAATCCACGTTTCACTCTGACAAGGCTACGTGCGCAAGGCATTCACGGGCTGTGTTGCATGGGGTTCGTAGGTTGTAGGTACTTGCCATAAGTGCCTAGTGTGTATCCTTCCTTTTAGATGATTCGATATAGAAAAAAAGAGGCTGATGTACTCGGAGCAAGTGCCTAGAGCCAACCAATCCCACATCGCACCACACCCTGAAGCGCCGTGACCAAGCTTGCATGGCGAACACACCTGTACTTTATGATATCACTGGAGGCTTCATCTACTCCTAACTCCTTATTGGATTGCTTAGCTCCTGCCTTACTCCGCCTGAATATCCATGGGCGGTTATTTCGTGGGCTAATTACTATATGTTTTATGAGCAAATGACCCTGACCTCAAGGTATAAATAACAAGTGATTTTTTGGTATTTCTGATGAGACATATTTCCCAGCATCCTCTAGTCCTCAAGATCTATATTATCTTCTTTCGCTATTAAAACATCTCTTCTTGAAACATCGTCGTCATCATGTCTGTCGAGACAATTACCTATAATGTTTACCGAGTTGTCTTCAGCCAGAGACGTGGCCCAGACCACGAGGGCATCGCTCTGGTCCCTGCCCAGAACGAAAACCAAGGTGCTGGTAGATTTTACCATGTTACAGGAGATGTTGGTGTGGGTATGGATTACGACTCAAGACCGGCATACCGTTTCAGCGACAGCAAATCCTACAAAAGCTCCACTCTGCAGTTTCAACTGCCAAAGACCCAGCTTGCACGTTTTGAAGAAATATTGCAGAAGCACCCTCCTCCCCACGATCCGAGAGTATTGACCGAAGCAAGCCCCGACCCACCAGCACGGAATTGCTCTAACTGGGTGGATGACGTCTTGACCGAGGCGAAAACACTGGCCTAATCAAACTTCGTGCTCAAGTCCAAGTTCGGGTCGATACATGGAAACATTGGAATGATTATTTTTAAGCAGATTGGGAAAGGAGTGTATTGAGAAATAACTATGGTCCTGTGGCACTAGTGTGAACGAATGATGGCGGACATGTGAATTACTATCACCAAAGTGTTTCAGTCAAGAACGAATGGACTGCATATTCGGAATAGTAGGGTTCAAGAACCCGTACCAGGTAGTCAATCCAATCATTTTGCCACTTCCAAACATAAAGAGCCTTTGAGAACTCCCAGTATTCTGGATACCAGCCACTAAATTCCCAGTCCAAAATCCCACTGACATTTCCATCATGGACCATGATATTCTGAAGGCGTAGATCTCCATGGGTGAACACAATTTTGTGACACCTTTGTGAAAGCATGCCAGCCAAGAAGCCCCTGATGTGACGTTTTGGTGCCTTTGATTGATATGCCTCGATGATTGCGTTATTGAAGTCTCCTTCGGAATCAAACGGCCCTTGTCTGTATTAGCATTATTGGATTTTCTGGTGTAGACACTACGAACCCTTTGTGTGATGACTTTCCAAAATTGGATCAGTAACGGGGCCAAGTCCAGCCGAACCGATGTAGTTCCCGTCGCTTATTTGGCGAAGCTGGTTGAAGTACCCTTTCAGTTGACTAGTAATATGATTTTTTGTAGCGTTATCATAAGTCCCCCAAACTTTATCTAGGCTCTGACCCTTGACATAGCTCATGAATATGTAAGTATCGAACAGACTACCGTAGTCTTCGATATCCCGACGTATTGGGCCATAAGAGTAGCAAGCAAAGACTTTTGGTACCGGTATGGTTTCCGTGTTTTGCTCGACAAATATCATGTTCTTCGCTTCGCTGGATGTAACATGGGACCCGAATTTCACAATAATATCAGGAGATATCTTTGCTATCTTCACACCACCCCAGTTAAAGATCGTATTACTGGAGGTAACCTTTTTATTGACGCTGTCTGGATCAGGCACCACAAACTCTGGGGCTGAGCAAATGATATTTACCTGTGGCCCCGAGTCAACAAAGCGAGTATTCTGCTTATCATCTGTATCAAGCATCCTTATGAGACTAATAGGGCAACAAGTCTAAGGGAAGCGTATACTGAAGACAAGCGAGAGCGCAGAGAGTGGAGATAACAGTATTAGACAATAAATGGAAATGGTGCGGATTATGGAGGGGAAACGGGGAAAGAACAAATAAAATTGAATGATCGAACGGTGAAATGTCGCTTTATATGTCCAGGTGTGCATAGGCTTCAAGACGACGGGCCTATCGGAAAGTGTCTTGACTTGTAGTAAAGCTAACCATATTAGGCAATTCAGAGTTCGTCATTTTACCGCGATTTGATCTGCCTTGAAAAGGCTGATTGATCAAGATTTCATGCAGCTGACGTAATACATATTTCCTCAAGGTAAGTTACTAACCTTTTTTAGAGGATAACTGGGCCTGGATGGCGCAATGCTCAAGCGCCATCTGGGAATTCTTTTATCCGAAATTCAGAGTGTTGTGTTCATAAATTTGGTTCATGGGATCGAATACCAGAAGGCACCTGCGTGCGGATGAAGCTCTAATATTGAAAAAGACCTCCTCTAGACTTGTTAGATTTCGTAGACATTGCTTGAATGATAGCTACAGGGTCGTTACTTCTTCCTATTATATCAATAGAATTTTAAGTAAGTGCCCCTGGTGTTGATGAAGGGGTTATATGGTGAAGAAGATCTGAAAGGAGTATAATAAAGCACGTCGATTTTACCCAGCCGTCGTGCCAAGCAGAACATGGCGGTCGGCCACATCCACGACTTTATCATTCTACAGCTACATATCGCACTATGTAGATTGATTTTGAAACAGGGAATGAAAATCAATTGATGAAAAGGCGTGCTGTATTAAAGTTCTCTCTTCTTAAGGGTCGTGCTTCAAAATACTTGAATGGAGCCCCGGCTCCGGCTTGGAAACTAATCCGAAAATAATCTTGTCACCTCCGACCAAGATCGTTTCTCGTCCCTCCTCAGCCTTAGTAAGAGCCCTATTTCTTCAGATGACCAAGGCAGGCACTTTTTCGAGCTGCCATGAGGCTCACTACTATCGGACCGTTGGGTCAGGGGACTTACTGGCCACGCATCTCCGTTCCCAGTTGTCAGTAGATCAGGCCTAGGTATATGATACGGCAGGGCATCCTCCAACAACCAAGGGAGGAATTGCACACGCTTGTCAAGCGGCAGGGACAGGAAGTGGGTATGGAGCGCCGCAAACGAATTCCCCTCTGCGACGGACGCATGAGAGCCTCGAACCCGTTTGGGCGGTGGTCCATCCGGTCGGCGCAGCTTTCGCTTGCGGGGTTTAGACTGTTTACCACTGTGGGCGGGAGTCGGAGGGTTGCCGGCCGCAACGCTGCGACGGTAGCAGTAGTAATTTGGGAATCAGGTTCAGAATCATGCATGCAGCAACCTAGCGCCGCTTCAGACAGAAACGAAACAAGCGGCAGGCGGACTTTTAAGGACGAGGACATAAACTGAGCGCGGAGTGACGTGAAGGTGTGCTCATCGCCGCGGGAAGCAGTGTGGATGCTTACACTGCTGTCCGAGGCGCATTCAAAGCATAATAGATTCTAAATTATAATTTATAGTATCCAACGGTACATGTTACTCTGGAAGGTCATCATCTGGGACATCCTCAAGTTCTCGTCCTGCCTCCCAACCTTCTAGCCATTCCGTCAACCTTTTCGGGGGACCAGGTTGATCTGGAAACACTCCATGGAAGTTCTGAATCTTATACGGAGCACCCTTGAACCCGCGTGCTGGATACCAGGTCGGATCAAAATCACATCCTTTCCACTGAGCCTGATATTGCAGCTTTCCTCTCCAGATCCGTGACGCCAAGATTTGCTCCACTTCCCATTCTCGCTCGTCGATGGGGTTAAATGTCACTGGTGTGTGGATATCGTTTCTCGAGGGACATCTTCCCTTCTTAGATCTTGGAACATTTTTCGATCTACGTGTGGATAAAGGGGCCGTCAGGCGGCGCGGCTCGTCAAGAGCGAACCGAAATGGCGGTGCGTCGAGCTCATTTGGTGAGTTTGGCTCGAAAGAGAAAAAATACGAGGTCCCCAACGCGTGATTCTCGACAGTAAGGACGGCATGCCCAAAAATATCTTGACTACCGTAAGACTTTGCTGACTGCGCGGACGCTGAGCTATGTAGCAACTTCCCGGAAGGTCCGGAAGATGTACGGTTGGTCAATGTTCCCACAGGTCGAGTTGCACGTTTGCGTCTCTTCGTGAGACGCGGGCTCTCTTCCTGGTCAGAGCAGTCAGGATGGCGGTCACGCTGACCAACATCAAAGCCCGGTTGGCAGTTGCGGCGTGGTCGATTTCTCCCTCCAACAATCCGTGCCTGGGCAACTTCGAAGGACTTTCGCCGGGGCGGCTTTGTGATTGTGGATGGGGGTTCTGGACTGGGGGTAACACCTGCTACCTGGCGAGGAGGCATCGGACTTCTTTGACGAACTGATGCTTTCTTTGACTCCGCGGATAGAGAACTACCTGATTCTGAATGGCGTTGGTCTTCTGGGCCAGAGTCCACCACACCGATCGAAGCCAGTCGCTGATCGTTTAGAAGTGGGTCCCCCTGACTCAAGGCTGGTATTAAGATATTTTGCTCCAGCTGGAGTGGGCCAGCGCCCAAAACAACCCGATCGTTTTCTCGCTCCTTGAGAGGCTTGTTGGCTACATCGCTCTGTGCTCTTTGGGTGGACGGGGGGGTCCCGCACATATTCATGCTGTGGTTGTCGTGATGTGGAATATTCGAACAGCGCCCGTGGCTTACGCTGGGCTCGTCATGTGAGCCGCAAGGCTGTATGTCTGTGAGATTTAATCAGAATGTTGTACAAAAGGGAGAGTGCTTAGCGAAAGCCCTTACCTCGGGGCTGATCCCGCTCCTGTAAATCCGGAGATGGAGAGCATAAATGATTGTCGGGTTCTGTGGGGATTTCGATCCCCTCTCGGTTTGTTGTATTTCCAAAGGGGCTAAGCAGATCTGTTGTTTTTGGGAGGCTAGAGAGAGAGGGAGACGAAGCCAGGGCTGCAGTGCGAACGTTAGCAAAACGACCAAATACAGAATACCGACCTTCCAAAGTGGTGACGTACAGAAAGTGGAGGCATCAAGGGTCTCGTTGCCGGTTTGTCCCTGCGTGAGTTCGTTGACCGTATGGGAATCTGTCGCCAGCGATGCTGCGTTGGCGCACCTGGCCAACTCGACATCAAATGTATTGAGCGACGCAGGACTGCATGAAGAATCCAACCCATAAGGACGGTCAAAAGACAGGGCACCATCGCCGCGAGGGAGGGTTTTGCGGGCAGTCGCACCTGGGAGGATAGAGAGGGGCGGCAGGATCGGCGGGATAAGAAGAGCCGATTCTGGCCGTGGTGATTTTAAGGGCTGGGGCCGGTAGAACTCGATATTGTCCAGATCTATCAAAGCCCTTCTGGGCGCTGGCTGGGTCATCATGGAGGGATGCAGGATAGATTTGGGAGAGCAATGGGAAGCGATTAAAGAGACGATGGTCGATAGTTCGCTCAGCTTTCGGCACAAAAAAGGACAGAGCCAGCTTTATAGCAGGGCTTTTGGGCATCCAACGAAGGTCTCAAGACAGCCGGGCGACCAATAGAACTCCGGCAGATCCGTGGAGGATCCCTCGAATTCCAATACAGTCCAAATTCGACCATCGCATGCGAGCGAATGCTAGACATCTCGCCGCCAATGAGCTCTTCGAACAGCGCCTCAAGATACGGAGTCCGCACGGATTTCTCAGGTCCAGAGCCAGGGGTCCCACAATCGGCTGCGCGGTGCGATGTCGACCAGTAGATGCTGTATGAGGCAGTGCCGTTAGTCGGACGCGTCATCGGCGTCGAAAATAGATAGGCTGTCTGCCTGGAAGGGGGGACCAGCTGCAAGAAACGATACCGCCCCTGTGCCCTTCCCTCGCCATACAGGGCGCAATCCTGATGGCTAGCAGCTCCTGAGGCATTTTTTTGATTGGCCGCTGTGATAACCTTCGGCGAGGTGCATCAAGAGGCTTTCAACGCCGATCTCCGGACTGCCATTCCGCGGGCCAGAGGGAAACTGGTCTTTTGGGGGGGGAGTTCCAAGGCTTATTCCTCCAACCACCGAAGTCGAAACTTCACAGAGACCAAAAAAGGAAAAAGAAAAAAGGTCCAGAGCAAGGAAAAGCGGTGCAGTCGAAGGCCTCGAGAGCAGTCGTTCAAGTCAAGGGGCCGTGAATCATAGTGTAAACACAGCCTGGTTGAATCGTTCCCCGTTAGATGCATGAAACCCCCTCCTCTCCCCACTCTCCAGGCAGCAGCATTTTCTCCCTGCACCCCTGAGATCCTTCTCCCGAACGCAACGCGCGTTGAGCGCCAGGAAAGGGGGTTTGCGGCTTCCACAGAGCGAGTCAGAGAGTTGCGATCACCCGAGGGGTGGAGACATCGGGTCGTGTGACGGTCAAAAATTTCGCAGACGGACTGGGGCAATGGCGCCATTTGGCCGGCGGTCGGAGATCAGCGTTCCATCGTGGTACGGAGGCGAAAAGGCGCGGCGTTGCGAAGGGAAGATGGAGACGTTGTCGTCGAGCGACGCACTCGATGCTTATATAGTCGCGGCGGCCCAACGACGGGCGGTGTACGACGGCAGTTCCTGTTCGGGGATGGCGTGGCGCGCCAAACCGGACTGGGACACGCTAAACCGGACAGGGCGCGGGCACGGCGGCCGCTAAACCCCAACGGGGGGGGCGACCGGAAACGGCGGCGGCGGCCCAAATGGAAATTCTCCTATAGATTTAATTATATTAATAAAAATAAATTTTTAAAGATATATTCTAAAATTTATATAGAGATTTTTATTAGTAGTAATATCTATAGTACTTTTAAAGCTATTAATCTAGTTTCTCTATCTTTTAAATATATTCTTTTTTAGCTAACAGTTTAGCTTAATATTTCTATATATTTAAATAGTAGATCTAGTAGTTGAGACAGCTTAGTATTTAAAATATTTTAGATAATTAAATAGTTAAAAAAGTTAAAATCTATATTTAAAAAGCTACTTAAAAATTAATCTTATAGTTTTGATTTATCTATTAAAATTAATTTAAATTAACTGATTAAAAATACTAAATAAGCTATAAATAATATAATAATATTAAAGTATTAATTAAAGTAATATTAGATTATATATAAAAAATAGTATAAAAAGTAAAAGTACTTTACTAAATAGATTATTTTTAAAAAAAATATATTAATATCTAAAGTCTAAATTCTTATAGAGCGCTGAAATTAGATAGATAAAGCTATATAAATAGATAGATCTCTGTCTACTAAATTAACTTCTAGATATACTTTATCTAAATATTCTGACTATAATATATAGAATTATAAAATTATACACTATTTAAATTAATAGAACTACTTATTTTTATATAGAAGTCTAAATTTATGGTGTTTTGACTATTTTAATTTTCATATGGCGGCGCGTTGACCCGCTTATTTGCGTGACCCGCTTGTTTACCGATTACGTTAGCTTTAACTATCTATTATATAATCTCTAATTATATATCTATAAATCTAATTCTAATTCTATTATAGCTCTCTATATTCTATTTTATCTATCTATCTATATATTAGTTCTAATTAGTTTATTTATTAGAGACTATATTTTAATATTATATAGCTCTATTTTACAAAGCTAATATATCTATTTAAAAATATCTATAATTTTATAATATCAATTAAATTATTTATAATAAGATTTAAAAAAAATAAAATAAAATAATAATTTAATAATAAAATATATTTAATAATTAATTAAAGCTATATTTAAAAAATTTTATTTTAATAAATATTTTTAGATTTACTATCAAAATTTTAATATATTTTGCTAATTAAATAAAATCTATACTTTAAATAATATTTATATTTAATTTTAATTTTAAAATCTATTTATAATAAAATTTAATATCTTTTCTATATATTAAAGATTTTTTTTATAAAAAGAATTTTAAATATATAGATATAAAAAAAATTTATAGATATTTTAAATAAAATCTTTTATAATACTGTTAGCTAATCTAAGTATATAATTTAGATTATTTTAAGTAGACTTTTACTTTTATTTAATTTTTTAAATTAAGAAAAGTCTAAAGTATATTTAAAATTAATAGTATATTTTAATATATAATATTATAGTCTAATTATTTTTTATATTCAGATTTATTGTAATATAGTCTATTTTTTTAGTCTTTATAATATTTTCTATAGATATATTATATTTAAAGACTTTATAAAAAAATCTTAATATTCTGTTAAATTCTTTTAATCTAGAATTAAATATTTAAACTACTAGTATTAAATAATTATTATATTACTATTAATATATTAAAGTTTTAAAATACTATTTTATTAAAAAATAATATATTTAGATTTAAATTAGTATTTAAAAAATTTTATATATTATAAAATAAAATAAAGATATTAGTATATAGAGTGGTACGGTTTAACCTCTGGACCCGACCCGAACCCGCCCCAAGCCGGCTGCGGGTCGGGGGCGGTTTCTAGATCTAGGAACCGCTCCGGGTTCCGGGTTCTAGGGTCAAAACCCGCCTAAATTTAGGGGACCCGAACGGGTTCAGGCGGGGCGGGTTTCCCGGTTCAGGTGTACCCGAAAAACCCGCTCGCTTATTTTAAGCGAAACCTTAAATTTCTAATTGTATTTAGAGATATGTATTTAAAAAAAATATAGATATCTATAAAAATGGGTGGGAAATTCAATATATTAGGTTTGAATTGGAATATATATATTTTAGATTATATATATATAGGGCACCTTTTCAAAAAAATTTAAAATTAAGCTTTTTCAGGAACTAGGCATTTTAGAAATTTCTAATAGGTAATTTATATATTCAATATATAAAGAAATCTATATATAAAACAAAATCGATATATTTATATATAAAAAATGGATTTAATATATCAATATAGTGGTGGTAATTTTGATAAGCAGGCAGTAAAAATAAATGACAATACAGCGGGTTGAACCCAGGAACCCGGTTGAACCCACCACCTTACCTAAATAGGTAAAGCCGCTGCTTGGTCAATAGCGCTATACCTATTTAGGTAAGGTGGCGGGCCCCAGCGAGTTGGTTGATCTAGATTGGCCCGGGTTCGAGTCGGGGGGCTGTTTCTAGATCTAGGACCTGAACCTGACCCAAATACCACTCTATTAGTATATTAAAATAGTATATTTAAATCTATAATAAAGATATATATATATATATATATATTTAATTTTCTATCTTTATAGTTTTTTAATATTTTATTCTTTCAATTAATCTATTTTAAACTATATTCTTTTTCGATTTATTATTATTATTATTTTTTATTTTTAAATAATAAATTATCTTTAAATTTAAATCTATTATTGAAGTTATTATTATCTATTATAGCTACTAATTAATTATATTAAAATAGATTTTTTCTTTTTTTTATATTAAAAATTTTTATATATATAGTTTATACAAAAATATATTTATATTTTAAAATAATTTTTTTTATTTTATAGATTTTATTTATATATATAATTAATTAATAATAATTAATAGCTATTTTACTATATCTTTTAAGATCTATAAAATTAACTATAAGTTTAGTATTTAGAATATTTATTTCTATTTTATATAGATTAATAATATCAATCAAAATTTTAAAATTATAATATATTTTAAGTATCAAAGTTTTATATTTTATAGTTAGATTAAATTATTAAGTATTTTATACCTCTATCTATTTTATTTAATAATTTTATAATTTTATCTCTTTTTATATAATTAATAAAAAATCTTTAAAAATTAGAGATTTTTTTTTATAATATTATTTTAATTCAAACTTTAAATTCTATTTTTTTTAAAACTTTCTTTTTTATAAATCTTTAGCTTAAACAAATATTAATATTAAAATTTAAAACTTTTATTTATTAAATTAAATAATTTTCTAGACCTTTTTCAATTAGATAGACTTATAAACTATTAAATTCTTATAGGAAAAAATTATTAATTTTGCTAGAAAAGAGAATCTAACTATATAACTATTTAAGAAAGATATATATTAGTGCCAGGTCTAAAAGGGATTCTATAGTTAATAAAATAAAATAATATATTAAAATCTAAATTAATATAGATTAATATTTGTGAGAGCTATATAGCTTCTAGTTTATAGTAAAAAAACTAATTATTAATTAATATTATTTAAGTGTTATATTTATATATATAGCTAAAAGATATTATAAATTATATAATATTAAACAATTAATTAAATAACTAATATAGCTTTATCTTTTAATTTTTTCTAGTAAATTTAATTCTAAAATATTTAATATTTTAATTCTATTATCTTTTTAAATAATATTCCAGATTTTTTTAATAGTAAAAAGATCTAACTTTTTTATAAATTTTTTATTATAATAAGTAGTTTAGTAAATCTATCTATAGTATTTTATTTAAATATAACTAGTTTAAATTTATTAATCTTTTTAATAATTACTTTTTTAATAAAGTAATATTATATATTAGTTTAATATAGATATAAAACAATTTAAATATTTTACTATATTAAAAGTATTATATAAATTAATATAGATAGAAATTAATTTTCTATATTAAAATATTTTAATTATATTTATAAACTTTAAAAGCTAAACTATATATTTAATAATAGTATTTTATATAATAAACTCAGCTATAGTTAAGCTTAGTATAATAATATTTTATTTTTTTAAATATTTAGTAAATTAGTGCTTCTACTAATTTAAAAATAAATATTTTAATTAAATAATTATTTTTATAATCTTTATATAAGAAATTAATATATACTTATAGTAATTTATTAAATTATTAATTAAAATCTAATTTATAGTTAAAATATTTCTTTAAATATCTAAATATATATTTTACTATTCTAAAATTAGCTTTTATAATCTATTTAGTATATTTAGTAAAATAGAACATTATAAATATAATATTAGATTTAGTTTTTGTTATAATTTAATTTAAATATCTAATAAATTTTTTATATAACTTTTTATTATTAAAATTAAAGACTTTTTTAATTTTAATAGACTTTTAAATATTATTAATATTTTAATTTTTTTAAAATTAATAAAAATAATTTCTATAAATATCTTTTTAATATATATTTTTTAAAAGATTCTAATTATTTTTATGTTATAATTATAAATAATATTATAATTTAAAATTAAATAAATTTCTTTAAAATCTTTATTTTAAAATTAAATAAGAGTTTTTTTAAAAAGATATTAATAATTTTATTTATAAAAGCTAACATAATCGGTAAGCACCCTGCACATGTAAGTACCCTGCGCACCACCCGCCATATAAAAAATTTAAATAATCAAAACACTATAAATTTAGACTTCTATATAAAAATAAGTAGTTCTATCAATTTAAATAGTGTATAATTTTATAATTCTGTACATTGTATTTAAAATATCTAGATAAAGTATATCTAAAAGCTAATTTAGTATATAGAGATCTATCTATCTATATAGCTTTATCTATATATTTTTAGTACTCTATAAGAATTTAAGCTTTAGATACTAATATATCTTTTTTAAAAGTAATCTATTCAGTAGAATACTTTTACTTTTTAAACTGTCTTTTATACACAGTCTAATATTATTTTAATTAATACTTTAATATTATTATATTATTTATAGTTTATTTAGTATTTTTAATTAGTTAATTTAAACTAATTTTAATAGATAAATTAAGACTATAGAATTAATTTTTAAGTAGCTTTTAAAATATAGATTTTAATTTCTTTAACTACTTAACTATATAAGATATTTTAAATATTAAGCTACTTTAGCTACTAAATCTACTATTTAAAGATATAAAGATTTTAAACTAAACTATCAACTAAAAAAGAATATATTTAAAATTTAGAGAAACTAGATTAGTAGCTTTAAAAATACTATAGAT
>NVQI01000156.1:0-35221 GCA_002894705.1 Aspergillus sp. ATCC 12892
GGATTAGGGCAGCTGACAGTAATTATTTATTTAAATTAAGTATACTTAATTATTTAAAATAATAGTTAATAAATAATAATAAATTAAAAAGTTTAATCAAGAAATTCTTAGTTACTATAAATAATAGAATTATTTTTTAAATAAATACTATATATTAGTATAGCTGAAAGTAACTAGACTATAATTAAATAATAGACTTTATTAATTTATAAAATATTATTTTATTAATTAATCTTTTAAAATCTATTAAAGAGATTTTCTTTTTATAGTCTTTTTTTTAATAGTAACTTATTAAACTTATTTTTAAACTATTAATTAATAAATAGACAAGACTATAAAAGTAGTAAATATAGAAAATCTTTAAATTACTACTTAAAAACTCAGTACTTTAAAAAAAATTATTTTAAATAAATAATTTTTATTTTTTAGTATTTTATTTTAATTAAATCTTAAAAATTACTAATTTCTCTAATTTAGTAGAGTACTAAATAATCTACTTCTACTATTATATTTATATAAGATTAAGTTATAAGAAGAGTATAGAGATAGATAAAAATAATACAATTTTAATTATACTTTAAATATTAGCTATAAAAATTTAAAAAGTAGATAAAGATAGTATAATACTATCTTCTAATAGTAGAATAGATAATATAATATATTTAGATATAATTAATCTAGAGATTAATAGATAAAGAGTATATAAAATATACTTAAATATTAGAAAGTTAAAAAGAAAGAATTAATTCTATAATTATATTTTATTAAGATATATAATAGATTATATTCTATTAACTACTACTATATACTACACAATCTACAATTCTATACTGCTTATATAATAGTATAACTATAAGTTATCTATCACAACAGCTTAAGTATTATAGTTACTTATAATAAGAGTAAAAGACTATAAAATATATAGTATATAGTATATTTTTTTAAATAAATAAAATAAAAATATATTAGTATTTATCTCTATACTAGAGAAAGTCTAGAATCTCTATTAGTTATAAAGATTCAGAACTCTATAATCACTATATAATAGAATATTATTTATATTTATATATATTTCTACTATATATTCTCTATATATAGCTACTTAAAATAAAAATTAATCAAAATACTATTTTAAATATAGAAAATAACAGTTCTAATTAGATTTTTACTTAAAAATATACTTTCTTTTTATATATAATTAATAAACAGAATATTTTAATATTATTAATAGAAGATTCTTACAGTTAATTAAAATAGTAAGATTAATACTAGATTAATTACAGTTAATCTAACTTACTATCTACTATACTAAAAAAAATTAATAATCTTAATATTAAGCACAGTTAATCTAGATTAACTGTTTAATTTTTGACTTAACTGTAATTAAATATAGAAATTCTATTAATCTAGCTATAATCTAGCAGTTAGATATAACTGACCCCATTAACCTAACCTAACCTAGCCAAACGCCAGTCTAATTTAAATAAATAATTTATAATAATTTATTTTAAATTCTTTTTGGATTTTATTATAGATAGTTTTAATTAATATTATAAAATTATAAATACTTTTATAATATTTAAATTATTTATTAAAATATTTAATAATATTTTTAATAAAGTTTTATAAAGTTACTAAATTAATTAATAATTAGAAAATAGTAAATATTTTTAAATAAATATATTAGCTTTATAAAAAATATTATATAATATTAGAATATAGCTTTAAATAGATAGATTAATTTAAACTAATATATAAATAGACTATAGATTAGATTATATATAAATAGACTATAGATTAGATTATATATAAATAGATAAATAAGATATAGCTTAAAGAACTATAATAGAATTAAGATTAAATAGATAGATATACAGTTAAAGATTATATAATAGATAGTCAGAGCTGGTAGAACAGTAATCTAGGATCGCACTGTAACACTAATTATTATTATATTTATTAAAATCTTAATTTACTTTATATTATATTTTATATTTAGACTTTTTCTATTTAGAGGGAAGTATTATAATATAATAACTTTAGTAGTGTTCTATATAACTAGTTATTATTAATATCCCTAGAGAACAATATATCTCTACCTTAGTTATCTTAGAAAGATAACTTTATTCAATATAATAGTCAGCCACCTACCATTCGTAATAATCCCTGTATAAGCTACTGCTAAGCTATATATAAAATCCCTAGAATAGAGATTCAGCTCAATTTTCTTTATTCCATTAGAATTTATTATACCTAGAGGCGTTCAGGGAGCCATTTGTGAAATAAATAAGAAATAGGTAAAAAAAGGTGTGATCGCGGATCACGCATTTTACATGGAAACTAGTGGTGGGGACCATACTTAGGCAAAAGAAGGGTTGTGGCTTTTAAAGATAGAATGGATGTATTCGAGAAAGAATATTTTCACTTGACTGCTGCTGTAGCCTGGGCCCTGTAGGGCCAGATTAAGACTGTATAAATACATTCCAATACATTCTGCCCTCCTGGCACCCGTGCGTGAAAGCCCCTGCATAACCGGCTATCATAGGTTAGAATTTCTATTGGCTAGAGACATGTTAAATATTCGTCGTTGACTCCAAGCTTATCTTGGCCCTTGACGTCACCTGAAAGCTCATGTGTTTTGAACTTGTGAGTCATGTGCCCTCTATCTGACTCAATATGAGTAATAGACTCTTATCTATGGACACTGTAATTATCGCTACATACTTAGGCAATCATTCTGCTGACCGTCAATGCTTGAAGAACCAAGTTTTGTTTGCAGCTTTGAACTCGGATGCTAGAGCCTAGCCATATCACATATGTTAGGATTAGACAAAGTTGAAGACCTCTAATACAGCGCATAGTTATACCATCTGTACTACTTTGCTGGTTAAATCTTACTGACACACACAACTCCGAAAGGCAAACTGTTCGTGGCTCCCAAGCTATTGTGGGTATCAAGCTACTATGTACTCCGCAGTATAATATGGATTCATATATGGCCTCTGTCTGATACTAGATATAGTAAACTGTCCACCATGATAGTCCTATGAAGTCATAGTTAGGCTTACCGAAAAGAACCGAGTAAAGGATCAGGAAGCCGTCAGATTAGGCGGGGTAGGCAGTCGCTGTCTCGGTGATATACTCCGTATACAACTGTACATATTGTGAGAGATTGCCATTGTTAGGTCTGACCGTCAGGCAACTGCAAGTTGTGGGGCTGAAGATCGCCCATGATTCATCCACCAGAGGTAGTGTGATACTACAGGTGATCTGACTCTTACCCACCCTTTCAGCCTAACCTGCTGAGAAGAAAATCCAATTCTGGGCTGCTATTGGCGGGTACATTGCCAAATCTGCCCCTCGATGGATGCCACACCGTAGGTGTACCCACACCACTGCCCCCCTTGAAAACTGAATTCACCCCCGCTCTCCCGTGGCAGTTGTCGTCATATGGCCCTCAATACCGGAGCACTACAAATATTAGAAAACATCAACACCTCCTCCTTAACTTACTGTAGAGCTCTTAACACCCGGGAGGCCTTGTTTACATATTCAAACCATCCATACATGAATATCATACCTTCCAATGCTTTCTGATGACACTGCAATTGGTGTGTGGTTGGCAGAGGGAGCCGTGACCTTGTGATTAGGTGATGTTTCTACTGCCACGCGCCAACCCCGCATGTCTCATGAGCATCATGGGTACTGCGCTTAAAAGCATGAGCCCCAGTCATTGGCGCATTGACTCATAGTTCGATCTCTTCTCCGTTTCGCGTCCACCTTTCTCAGGGGCCTTAGTGTATTTCCTATATTCCGAATAGGAATAGACTCGCCTTGTTGATAGTTCCTTAAATACATCACGGCATTCCCCCACCCTTTCCAATTGAGACCTTAAATCTGTAAGAGATATCGCCCAATATTCGTATCAAACACCGCGCGCTCGGTCATAGTGAGCCTTATCGCCGAAAGGGTTCTATGTCATCTGCCTATTGCCACCCATAAGACAAAGAGGCGGCCCTGACAAATCACTTTCACGTGTGCCTTGCCAACATTGCCCAATCCCTTTTCCATTGACTTCCATAAACACATACATCAGTGTTCGTCAAATATCGCCTTCTGGGCACTATATCTTTAGCAAAACATCAGCAGTGACTTTCCCTATTATCCTCACTCACATCCTCATTTTTTGTTGTTGTCTGTTGTCTGCGACTGACAATCAGTCTGTTGGGATGACCTCGTTTACTGTTGCCTCACCTTTGGGCCGAAGCGACAAGACAAAGATGAACCGTTTACCATCCGTTTCCAGCCTAATGTCGCCCCCAGAGTCAAAACCCTTCGATAGTTTTAACCCTGCATTTTCACCCCATCAAGTGTCACAGAATCCCTCATACAGCCATGACATGAAACTTCCTCCCATCTCCGTTGACCGGAAGCGAACACAATCGGAGATGGACTTGCCGTCGCCACCTGTCACTCCCTACACAGGCAACAAAAAAAGGAAGTCAAATACATCAGAGCAGGTCGAGGGAGACGCGGTAGTTGGCTCTTCAAGGGATCCTGTCCTTTTCCCTCGCCACGATTCGCTCACAGAGGTTGCCACTGATGAGCCGTTGTTCGGTCCTATGCTTCCGACGGCGACGGAAGCATTGGTTGAGCAACATATTAATTCCCACATGGCAAGGTTTGAAAATAAATTAAATAAACCGACACGCGATGAATATCTTCTAGCTCTTTCGTGTGTGCCAATCGTTTCAGCTCAATATAATCGCAACCCAGGAGCATGGGCTAAAGAAGAGCGAGAAACGCTCGAGCGCCAACTGGTCATGATGAATCGTTGTCGTCCGCACACGTTGGAAGCGAAATTAAAGAGAATCGCCCCCGCGCCGGCTAAGAGGACAGTTCCTGCTCAAACTCGTGCGCAGCGGACTCCCAGGGCCAAGCGTACACCAAGATTCACACCAAAGCAGAAAGCTTTGGACACCTTTGACTTAACCCCACAATCCAGTAACAAGCAACCCCGAGCTATAGGCACAAATCGGGATGACACAGATTATAAATCGATTATGGATTACTCCCCTCCTTTAGAGACTCTCGGAAGCAATGCAAAGGCCTTGAAGGCAGACTGGAAAGGACAGATGCTGGATCTCAGCAACGATTCTGATCGACACTTGTTGAACGCCGCTGAGCTCAACCTTGCAGCCACATTAAGGCTTTCCTGTGCAACATATCTATGCAGCAAGCGTCGCATTTTTGAGGCTCGTGTCAAGGCTTTGAATGTTGGGAAAGAATTTCGGAAGACAGATGCTCAACAGGCTTGCAAGATTGATGTTAACAAAGCAAGCAAGCTTTGGACAGCATATGACCGAGTTGGCTGGTTCAGACCGGAGCATTTCAAACAATTTCTTAAATGACGTTACAAGATATATCACCCAAGCTTGCCTTGCAAAGTTGTTGCATCCCATCATGTCATCTTTTTTTAGTTGGTTAATTAGCGAGTCCGTTTCTAGGTTCATGCATAGTATTTCAAACCTTTTGTTCTGTCACTAGGCATTGCTGGTCTGTGTACAACGGTGACTTTTACACTTTGCCCATCCTTTTGCGGAATCTCATGTCCTTTGCTTTTGGCGTTGTAACTGGAGTATGTTCGCATTCCTCTTATGCATAGCTGTCGTTGATGCTTTTTTCAAGGCACAATGTTTGGCAGTGAGACACATTCCAGACGTGTCACGATGTCACCATAGTGTTTATCATACTATATCTACCGTGGTTTGACTTTTTCACCATTTGGGTGCGATTTATATTACCTAGGATGGCAGATTCGGGTTTGATGTTAGTGAATTTTCGATGATTGACCAGGTTTGGACAGAAGATCCCAGGACCTCGACGTTTAGCTGTATCGTTAAGGTAGATGGCTGACCTTCCTGCATGCCCTTACATATCATTCGCAAGATCTCGCTCAGAGAACTTTCTGTTTATATTGTTTTCCTTCTTTTCTATTATTATATGAGAGGAGTGCTTATGGTGGAAATGAGGGTAGAGGGAGAGAAGGAAGGGAGATGGACCTCATGAACGTACGGGAAGCAATTCACCCTAGCTGATTATGTTCATTGCCTCTCGTATGTGATTACCATGGTTTTTTGCCTCGAGATAGAGTTTTCCAGGAATAATGTTTCTCTGCTGCCGCTGATATATTAATCGATTATGCACGTGATACATTCCAAAATGCTGATTTTTATCATTACAAAGGGAGGCTGTGTCCATAGTAAACTTAAATGCGGTAAGCGGGCGACGCCTGGCCAACTACGTACGCAATCCCCGTTACTTCCGGTCCGCGCCACATTTAATGTGGTAAAGTCCGACCTCTATTGTTTCCTACATCCGTTCCTTTACCGTCTTCATCCTGGCATCTGATTCTATATAGTTAAGTTTCAGTCTTCCTCTGTGTTGCGCGCTTGAACCGGTGAGGAAGTCCTTAGACGATGATGTCTCATACCGAGGCCGCTCGTACAGATGATTCCTTGGGTGAACAGGAAACTCGGGGTGATGTGGAGAGCGATAAAAAGGCCAAAAACAGGCGACCTGCAAGTATGGATCTACGCAGTCCTGTGTTTATTACAACATCAGTATTTTAACCAATGCTTATGTCGTATCTAGATACTGCTTTTCGGCAACAGCGCTTGAAAGCCTGGCAGTGAGTTTAATTCCAACGGGTTGCATGGTATCCGTGTCTCATCTTGTTAACACTTAACAGGCCTATCTTGACACCGAGGAGTGTACTGCCTTTGTTTTTCGTCGTTGGTGTCATTTTTGCACCCATTGGGGGCCTTCTTTTATGGGCAAGCTCTGAGGTAAGATCGAAATTATCGTGATGCGCTTGCTGCTAACGGCAACCGTGCATCCGTGAAGGTACAAGAAATTGTGATAGACTACTCTGAATGTGCTGATAAAGCACAACGGACCCCTGTCCCAATCCCAGACAAAGTCCAATCGTCTTTCAAATCTTCTAATCAGCAGCCTAATCCGACCTGGATGAAATATAGAGATGAACAGACGAACGAGACCATTTGTCGCTTGAGTTTCAAGATCCCGGAGAGCATCGAACCTCCTGTGTTTATGTATTATCGTCTGACAAATTTCTACCAAAACCATCGGCGATACGTGAAATCGCTAGACATAGACCAACTTAAAGGAAAGCCAGTCGACAATAAAACCATTGATGGCGGTTCATGTGACCCCCTCAAGCTTGATGACAGCGGCAAAGCATACTATCCATGTGGACTTATCGCCAACTCCATGTTCAACGATACAATCAAAAGCCCCGAGCTCTTGAACGACGGAAACGACGATGATCCTGTAGTATACGTCATGACTAACAAGGGCATCGCATGGGATAGCGACAAGGAACTTATTAAGACCACACAGTACAAACCAGGACAGGTTGTCCCTCCCCCAAACTGGCAGGCCCGCTATCCGCATAATTATACCACCGAGATTCCTGACCTTCACGATAATGAGGAATTTATGGTTTGGATGAGAACAGCTGCATTGCCTAACTTCAGCAAACTGTCCCGGAGGAATGATACCACGGCAATGTCACCAGGCACTTACCAATTGGACATCGCTGACCGTAAGATTCATCCTTTACGCAGTATCCGTTCTGTGTTAACTTTTGTTCAGACTTTCCCGTTACGGAATACGGGGGAACAAAGTCAATACTCATATCTTCTCGGACCGTTATCGGTGGGCAGAACCCTTTTATGGGTATTGCGTATGTGGTTGTTGGCGGTCTATGCGTCCTTCTTGGTGCGCTTTTCACCATTGCTCACCTAGTGCGGCCCAGGTAACGATGCTTCCCCAACCTAATGCTCGTATACTTGATGGGACTGACAATGCATATAGGAAGCTTGGAGATCACACATACTTGACCTGGAATAACGAGCAGGAAAGTAGCGCCATAGCAACCGGGAGAGATAATAGGTTTGGGCCGAATACCCATTAAATAATACACTCTTTCCAACCACCCCCACCGTGCGTTTATTGTACACCATTGAATGTTTATCAAAGTTGGCCAATTTGCATCGTTCCATCTATGGTTCCTGCCAAATCATGCGTCATAGTTCGAGGCGTCTGCGGCTGGAGTTGTGGTGTCTGTTAGTTTTAAGCGGCCCTTCTCATGCTTAACTGTTGGTAGGACTGTGTTTGTTGTTACGCTAGTGTCATCTCGATTAGGTGCGTCCTCAGGTGTAAGAGGCCACCTGTTTACGAAGACTAATCTTAACGACGGTTGTCGCCAGATTGTTTTTTTTTTTTTTTGGAGTTTCCCAGATAGGTTGTTTACACCCCTTGTTAACATTCCCGTTACGTTATGGCATTCTTGGATTCAAATCATGCTTCTCTTTCGGCAGCATCGCTGGTTATATTCAACCGGTAAGCTAGTTCTGGCGAAGTCCTATGAAGCCACTAATGCTGGAAAAACAACATGTCGCATTTTCCCACTTTACATATTTTGATCCTTGTGATAGCCAATCTACAAATTCAATGCTTCGCTTTTGTTTCGCAGAGTCGTGGCTTCTGCGCGACCGGCCCGCCCACTGAATCCCTGAAGGCAGAGTATAGGAAATTGAGCGCACTAGGTTCTCAGAGTTACAACCCTGTTGATTCTGAAAGTCGGGCGGCAATCACCCCGATTGAGATAGATACGTGGTTCCACATCATTACTGGTGAAGCGGGAACTGAATCGATCTCAGATGAGATGATTGCTGATCAGGTCAGTGGTGACATCTTGCATTAGTTCTTACTCGGTGTGCTTTTTTCGGGTTCTGAAAAACCATCTGGTATTCTCGATAAGTAAAATAACAACGATCGTCTGACTTTCATGTGAAGCTTTCTTACCTTCAAAACGCATACTGGAATGCCACAATATCCTACCGCTTACAAGGTGTGACTCGCTCGGCAAATGATACGTGGGCTCGCAATGAGGACGAAATGGCAATGAAGACTGTCCTTCGCAGAGGGAGTTACCGTACGCTCAACGTTTATTTTCACACAGATCTCCAGGCGTCCCCCAATGCGGGTGCCAGGGCTTTTGACATCGTCCGTCGCGAACTGGGTGCCTCACAACAACAACAACAACAACCTACCAGCATGCTTGGTTTTTGCACATTGCCTGACCCGAGCATAAACGCTAGCAGCCCTAGGTCTGCCTATATCAAGGACGGCTGTAATGTACTTGCGGAGACCATGCCGGGTGGTTCTCTCGCACATTACAACAGAGGTGGTACGGCGATTCATGAAATAGGTCACTGGAATGGCCTCCTGCACACCTTTGAAGGAGAGTCATGCTCATCCGATAACGAGGGTGATTTCATCGCAGATACGCCGCAGCAATCCAAGCCCACAGAAGGGTGTCCTGCCCAAAAAGATTCATGCCCGGAGCTCCCAGGGTTTGATGCTATCCATAATTTTATGGACTATTCATCTGATGAGTGTTACGATTCTTTTACTCCAGATCAGGTCAGTAGGATGCGAAGCATGTGGTTTGCGATGAGAGATGGGAAGTGAAATGAGGAATACATTGTCGTTTCCCCAAGGAATGCACCACCTCTCCCATACTTTATTGTCACTCTCCTATGTGTTGCTCGATATTGCTCGTCATGTGAAATGTGCGGCGTGGTTATGTAGTCTAAGAGTGGGAATAGTATACGTTATATTGTATGCTGATAAATGGAAGTAATAAATAGCGCGCTACTGCAACAAGTTGTCCTTCTGAATCGTTTGACGTAATGAAGTATGCATCTAGAGCCATTCCTAGCAGACTTTTTTTTTTCGGCCGAGTAGAACGCTCAAGTTCCGGGATTTTACCCTCTATAGGAGAGTATTTAAGCTGGGGGTTTGGATTGATGGCACGATTCAAAGTGACAGCGCTGCAAAAGGTCTTTACCGAGGTAGATCGTGCGATAAGACCATAAAATTAATAGGACCGCTGGGAAGCTAAAACTGACTATCCTCTGGATCTCCATGGTTAGCCGCTAGGAAGATGCCATGGCAATGACTATGTACTATACAAGTTATATACAAAGCGGCGAACGCCCCAGGCGCCCACGACAGTGTTACTGATTTGCCTAAACACCCTACTAGTTCTACATGACAGAAACGCACTTATCCCATTCCTAATGTCTGAAATCTGGTAATCATCACCATGAAAGTAGCGAAATCCTCAGAAGGAAAAGATGCGGGAAGGAAAGAGACACAGGCTCCATAAGATGCCCTATGATAGATACAATTACATAGACTAACGTTTTCGCTTCTTACCACGTTCCTCATCATCCAAACCACTTTCTTTGTCTTTCTTCTTGGCCTTCCTTTCCAATTCGTCCCAATCCTCACCGCTGTCCTCATCCGCGCTAAAATCCTCACTTGCCTCAGCACTGGCATCATCATCAAATTCACTATCGTCTTCCGAGCTTTCGTCTGCTGCAGCAAGTTCTGACTCCGACAGTTCGAATGCAGATTCTTCCTCATCGGATGCACCACCCTCGGAATCAGACTCTGCTGCAAGGAATGACCAGCCTCCATCTGCAAAGAAGCCGTATGGATCACTAACGACTGTCTTCATGATTGTAGTCCAGTTAAGGTTTAGTGGTCCTTCTGTGAATGCAATGTCGACAGAATCGAGCCAATCTTTCACTCCTTCGAGAGACTCAACGGGAATTGTGTTAACATGAACAGGTGGTCTGTGGAAGTCTTTGAACACAAACACCAAGTCAAAGTTCTTGAGCCCAAACTACAGTCATGTTAGAATATGAAGCGCAACTCTGTCCAACCAGTACATACCTGAACCCGCTCTAAATGAGCAATTTCAATCTCATTTAGGGTGATCACAAGAAAAGGGGGCTCTGTTAACTGAACCAGAGCATCCGTGGTTGGCTGAATTAGGACATTGGAGCGGTTTGGTACACCAGTGAAACCAATTTCTCTAAACGGGATGTCAACGTCCACTCCTTCGTCTTTACCCGCATCTGCTATTTTTTCAGCGAAGGCCTTAAATTCTCGATCTAAGGCTGCTCTCCGCCGCCTCTCTTCTTGTTCTGCCTCGAACTCTTCCTCATCGCCGTACCGATGTTTGCGCCTACGATTGCCAGTCTCATCAAATTGCATCTCAGTCGCCTCACGATAAAACTGCACGTCCCTCGTCTTGCGCTTCCCAATCATGATGGGCGTTTTCAGGTGAACGTGAATTAGCACAATCAACTCGTGTGCACAGGGCTGAAAAAATAGGTGTTTCACATTGCTGAAAAGTACGTCGACATGCTCGTTTCGGAAAGGTGACATATAACGAAGACCATTTTGGTGTATTTCGACCTCTCCGGGGACTCGTTTGCCATCTAATGGAGGCCGAAGATAAACATCGGGCAATCTCACAGGACGGCGATCTGAAGAACCATTAGCTCATGCTAGCAAGATTAAGGTTTATTGTCAAATACTTCTGATCTCGACGAGCTTATCTTGCTCCACTACATCTTCCATCTCTTTCTTTTCCTGTTCACGCCTCAAGGCATTTTTTCTGAGCTCTGTGATATCTTGAGCAACCTGTGCAAGTCGTTCGTTGTCTTTGGATCTGAGGGTTAAATTGCGCAAAAAGTGTGCTGATATGTCTTCAAATGGTTGGTCATCCTTCCGACCAACACCTTGCCCTGGGGAAAGGAAATTAATTCGGAGATAAGCGTATTCTCCTTCGTCACTTTTGCTAGCATTCTTGATTGTGTTGATATGGAAAGGTACTGGTCGACCCATGATTGGAACAATTACCGTTGATGCTTTGTGATCCACATAGATGGTTAGATCTTTAACCTTAGTAGGCAACTGGTTATCCCTCTTGTACGATTCGAATCGTTTGAATCTTTTCTGGGTGACTCCATTATCGTCACCAGTAGTACCGGCGAATCGATCGAGGCCTTCCTTTGTCTTTTTTGTCGCCAACTCCTTCTGGTGTTCGCGTCGTCGTGCCTCTGCACCTTCATTGACCTGAGTCGGTCGCTCCGCGCGAAGTTTGGTGCGAGTAACGTTTCTGCTAGTCATTGCGCTGGATTTGACCTCCTTTTTCTCTTTGGCAGGTTTCTGGGGTTCCTCTTCGTCCCCAAAGTAGAACGAAACAGAATCCATATCAATACCTGCGTCCTTAGTGAATATGTGCGGACCATTTTCTCCAACACGTACAGTGTCTGTTATAATCATTGAGTAGACAGCATTGTTTTTGTCTTTAGACTCCAGTTCTTCAACATCCGTTAGCCCCACCGTTATAGAAAGCGTCATGCCACTCTTCAAAATTTTGTTGTTTTTGCCATTCAGAACCATATTAGAATCTCGGAGCTCAATTCCAATACCGGCTCCAACGCTTTTAACAAAGTGACTTTCAAGCTCAGGTTTTTTGGCTCGTACCAGCCCGATTGCTTTGTTAAATAGATCTTTGGCCATCGTCCCGTCGCGAACGTCTTTCATGACTGCATCGTGAAGGTTCAGTAGAAAGGCATAGTTGGCTTCCTGGGACTTGCTCGGATCTACCAAATAGGTACGTGCTATTATGGAACTGTAAGTTTTGTAGCGGATTCCAAACCCAGCGACAATAATCCCTGCCTGAAGGTGACTATTATCAGACGTAGCTGTAAGTCGAAGGTCATACTTTCCTCCACTCTGGATGACAGGGCCATAGGCCCAATCAATCTGTTGAGGATCAAATTCCGCTGGGAGCTTAGCAAGTTTCTTAAAGAATTTTGCATCATCGATTTTTGCGTCGATCCGCATCGAGAGTGCCTTGTGGGTCATTTGCTTTTCTTCGTCCAGTAGGCGGGACATCTCGTCGACGAAATATTCCGACATTAGACCACTACAAGCCCTTGACGCGTTTCGTATAGCCACCTTCAGAAGATTAGCTCACAGATCGCTCGTTGCAGCACCAGGAAAAGAACTAACCAACTCATCTGTATCCTTAACGGAAAAGGCAGCCGAAGAAAGAGCGGGTGATATGTCGACTTCTTCCACATCTTGTGTTATGTTTGCAAACGCACGCTTCCAATCTTCCGCGAACGGGCCAGCAGCTGTATCTTTTGGAAGTACGCCAACTCTTTTCTGTTGCAGGTATTTGGTTAGCACGTATGACGTATATTCGGGTGTTTGTTGTTTGGGGCAGCACTCACGCCGGCACTTTTTATGACTTCTAAGCATTTTTCAAAGGATCTAGTTTTTTCGTCTGGATCCTTTGAGGTGACAAGTATCTCCACTGGGATCTTGCCACCTTTCAAGGGTTCAAGGTGTTTGGCTACATTTAAGAGGCCAGTGTTAGCCGAGAGATATGCGGAATCCGTATTAGGCCAGTCCTCACCCTTTTTGGCTGTAGTCACAACATACATCATATCTGTTGTGAAAACCATAAGCGTAGCCGGAAATTCATAGCCAAGAAGCCAGAACTAGAATTGACGATCAACAATTCAGAGCCTTGTACGTGAAAGGAGCAGTGAGCCATACATGCATCGCGTTGTTCTTTTGAAAGCTATTTGCTTCATCTGTTTTTCCCATGAGGATGACGATTGATCCTACGCCGCCAAAAACAGCATGGCCAGGTCGTTTGTCTGCCTTCCATGCTGCGAAGAAGCTCGAAAGACGGTTGAAAAATGCGATTTTATCGATCACGATCTCTTCAGCCATGATGTATGTTGTTCGGGATCGAGTTGAAGATCTGCAACCTCCTGGGTCTTCAACCAAAGTCGGGGTAGGGGGACGGTAGTATGAAACAAAAAGGAAGCAATATATCACTGGGCATGTATCAGACAGTCACCCAAGTAGCCACTAATGGCACGGCTACTTTAGGTTGGTATGTGGTTGTGGAAGCAAGCGACATAGGTAGAAGCTTATCAGGAGAAGCTAGTAATAATTCTCGGGATCTCAGGGCTCCAGGCTGTTACGAACGCGAGTCAAGAGCGGCAAAGCGCGTTTTGGGCAAAACCTCCAAGTGTTTGCACTGTTTGATTCATCTGCTGCAGCGACATTGCAGCACTGAGAGTTTATCACATATGGGACCTCAAAAGGCGCTGAGGTACGTCCGCAGCCACTACTAGTACAACTGCCTGATATTGCCAAATAAATTTCTGGATGCTTTCTATCCATCACATTCTCTCATCCTATCCTCACAAATCTTGGTTCATTGTTTCGGGGCTTATTATTTCTTTCGCTTTCATTACTTCTAGTATATAGATACGGTCACCTTCCTGATGGAGCATATCAGTCTTGATACAGCAAAATGGATTCTACAAAATGTTTCACTCCTGGTCATACCATAGACCATGGTTCTTATATTATCACTTCAGATACTGAAGGCTCCCCCAACAAGAAACCACGAAATAACGCAGCCACCGGGGCTTCTGCTGCTGGGGTTCGTGCTCTCAGCGCGCAGTTGGTTGCCTTCTACTTCAGAGCGCCAATAAAAGCATTCTTTCGCACTCGAGTTGAGTATGAAACCATGGCTTATTTCTTCATTTTACTTTTCTCGGAGAACTCATATTGACTTGACTTCTTTTCCTTCAGTTACATGGTACTTGACCTGTCTCCGAACATCATATATTCTCATTACTAATGCGGGCCGTCTATCTATGTACTTCATAACAGGCATTTGCCAGGGCTGTTAATCCGCACTCATCTGAAAGCCGATGGTCTCTCCATACTACTACCCCGGGGTTACTTGTCCATGCTGTTCGCACATACGGTTGGCGCTTTATTCCAAATCAGATAATGCCTCCCCTTTTGGCAAATGCCGGGTGGGTTTATAGAGAAAAATACACCCCTTAGTATACATCTGACTTTCCGAATAGGGTTGGTGCTGTACTATATACATCATACCTCCAAGTTCTTGGAGCCTTGTATGAGCCAGTTTCACGTGGGGTCAAGCGTATCTATCCACCTGCTAGTCCCTTATATACATTTACAGCTGGATTTGCGGCTGGAACTATGCAATCGATAGTGGCTGCTCCTTTAGATGCTCTCCAGGTTCGTCTTCGGGCGAATGACATACTTGAAGGCCAGTATCGGAGCATGTGGCATTATGGCCGACATAAACTCAAACAGATCGGCATCCGTGGTATCTTTGCGGGTTGGAGTCTTTCATTCTTGCGTGACGCTTTCGGCTACGGCGTCTTTTTCTCATTCTTCGAGTACATCAAATCGCAGGCATATTATTCATTTATCACTGGATACTATGGTTCTTTGCGCATTCACGATGTGGACGAGCTATTTTCTACTCAGTCCGATGGCCGTGGTGTTCCACTTATCAAACCTCATTATACTCTGGAGCCATGCTTTTTGATGGCCGCAGGCGTTGCAGCATCTATAGCCCAACAAGCAATACAGCACCCGCTAAGCATCATACAGAACCTTCATGTTGCTCGACTTGAATATTTGGATCATCAGGCAAGTCTCCACCCTTCCAGGCGGCAAATGCTACGTCTTTATTATCTTGCCTATCAGGAGACATACAAACGATGCAGGAAGAGGGCCAAGCGAGCTGGTGGCTGGCGCCATTGGTTGTTTCGCGGATTTGTAAGAGATGCCATACGTCAAGTGCCTAGCACTAGCGCTGGATTGGTGATATTCGAGTTGGTGCGTCGTAAATATGCCAGTTTGGCTGATGCCGTGTATATTCAAAAAGACGGATATGATATTCTTTTGCCATAGTGCTTTCTCTATTCCACATGGTGTATTTTGGATGAGAAGATGAATCAGCTAAGGGGCTAGTAGCCGAATATATCTCTGTGGTTGGAATATGACGCAGACGCAGTACAAAGACTGCGTCATGATGTCAGTTGGCTATCAAATATGGAAGCTAATGTGCTTGTCACGCCCAACAAGGGAAAGGACATCTGCAATTTGTCTACTGGTGGTTTTCTCTTTACATATATCTTTCTCCTGTGAGCCAAAACCCCTGGTACACTTCAGCAAGTTAGTAGACCAGCACAGGTGTATCTATAAATCTTTAGGGGTTCCTACCACTTGAGTTTTAACTGCTTTCCCGTAGAGAGATTTGCTATCAAGTGATTGTTCCGCGGAGGTCCCCTTAAGCTCGGCCGGGCCATCTCTGACGGTTACCTAACAGGAATAAATGGTCATATGTAACCGGCTAAACATGACTGCTCTAAAACCGCCGTCGTATATATGTCGGGTCGGGGTACTTTCCAATCGACTGCCTAAATCTGGGCAGCCACCCTCCTCCGTATGCGCCAATGGAATACATTCATGAGGATAATTTTTTTTTTTTTTGGTTTTTGAACTACATAGTATCAGGACTAGGTATGTACTCCGTAAATACAGTCAGTACCTGTACCAGGTAGGTGGTTCTGATTGCCAAGGTACCTCTTTTAACTTCGTATAAAGTCTACCTGGAAGAGGTCCTACCTGGTTCATTACCTCATCGGAGTGGCCTATCTAGTAGTAACTTAACATATTGGGCCTCAGGATAGTTTAAATATGGATGGACAATTTACTAAAGACTAGGCCAAGTGGCCCATATTTTTTTGGATCCACCCTTCCGCTGGTTGTGGAGGTTCCCCAGATACCCGACCTCCAGGCTTAATCCAGCAAAGAATAATCAATACTACACAGTATTACAGTCACTGTTACAGCTGTTCATCGCTGCCCCTAGGCATTTCAGAGCACTGTTCCTTAATTTTTATTCTGTATGAAGCCCCACACCTGGCCATGCCGTTTGAAGCACATAAACTTCGCTCAGTGATCAGCCGTACGTATTCTTGGTTGTAATTCATCACCTGCTAACGTAAATATGCCCTTTGCCCAGCCTGTTAGCAGCCTTATTTGATTTCCTTTCCTTACTTCCACCTGACCGTCTCTTCTCGGCTGAACGACATCAATTTTCGTCATTTTGCATTGTTGGTCAACTGCCCGTCTCGTGAACAGAATTATCATCACCGCTTTCTACTCTCGTTGACTTGTCTATTGGTCACTTATCAGTCCTCCGCCTCAGCTTGTTTTTCGTCGCCCTATCACAGTGCTGTTCTTCTGATTCATCCCTTCGAGCGGCAGTCATCGGGGCCAACCTGTTCGTTCGTATGCCCCTTGATGAAATTTCCATAGTCCATCTCTCTGCGGAGGAACACGGGGAGTCTCTACCCGCATCACTTGGTGATCTACCTAAGTCAAACATTACCTACTCACCTCTCAACGCAAGAAGGGCTGGTAATTGCAGCCCATCACGACCGGCAACATTACTTCGACATCTTCACCACGTACTTCCTCGAGCATACCCTTGCAGTCCTTAGAATACCGGTTTCAGCCATCTCCTGTACAGTCTGTGAGAGCACGCGAATCTGCTAGCGAGAAGGGTAGCCGGCGTTCTTCTTTATCTGCACAGTCTGTCGAGTCTGAGTACTCTCTCTGGACAGACACTGGCGACTTGGCTGAACAGCTCGCTAATGAAGAAGACCCTCTCCGGATCCGTCTCGGAGAACCTCTGGATCGTGAGATCTCTAGTCGATCTGGGTCGAGGGCGCGAGTAAAACAGCTAAAACGAGTACATTATCCTAACGAAAGCAATCTCGCCGCTGAGCAAGCCGAACCCGAAAAGACATCAATAGAGATACCCCGCCCCCCGCCCCGGCATATCTCGCGGGTTGAACGTCTTCTCGCTGTCATAATGTCTCCAAGCAATCGGCAGGCGGCACAAATGCATGGCTTGGTTGGGAAGCCGCTGCTGTATGTGAATCTTATATTCTTACATTCCTCTCTGGTATCTGTATTCTCGCTAACCCCACAAAGGTACTTTACTAGTGTCTTTGTATCTTTAGGTGTCTTTCTGTTTGGCTATGACCAAGGTGTCATGTCTGGTATTATCACGTTCGTCTCCTGTCCCAAAAAAAGGTTCCAGGGGGTTCTCAAATTAATAACGAGGCAGTGGTTGGTATTTTAAGGACTACTTCAACCAACCGTCACGCGCTGCAATTGGTACGGTTGTTGCAATCCTCGAGGTTGGAGCCTTTATATCTTCGCTACTTGTTGGACGTATTGGCGACTTGATAGGGCGCCGCCGAACGATTCTTTATGGCTCAATAGTCTTTTTCATAGGCGGAGCGCTGCAGACATTTGCAAATGGACTTGCCATGATGATGGTCGGTCGTATTGTCGCTGGTTTAGGAGTTGGCGCATTGTCAACGATCGTGCCTGTTTACCAGTCTGAGATATCGGTAAATTCTTATACCACCAGCCTTGTCCACCACTGCTAACAGCTAGCCTCAAGCCCCCCCACAACCGAGGGAAGCTGGCGTGTATTGAGTTCACCGGAAATATTTCAGGATATGCAGCCAGTGTCTGGGTTGATTACTTCTGTAGCTTTATCGACAACAACTATTCGTGGCGTCTACCATTACTATGCCAGTGCATAATGGGGGCTCTTCTTGGACTAGGAAGCCTTGTTATATGTGAATCACCAAGGTATGCCTCCTGAGAGCATGCCGAAATATGCTTATGCTTACAACCATAACATCTGCTAATGTTTTGCTCGATCAGATGGCTGTTAGATAATGACTATGATGAGGAGGGTATGGTAGTTATTGCTAATCTTTACGGACAGGGAGATTTGCACAATGACAAAGCAAGGCAGGAGTACAGAGAAATTAAAATGGATGTTCTTCTGCAGCGGCAAGAAGGTGAAAGATCCTACACTGACATGTTCAAGCGATATCGCAAACGGGTCTTAATAGCCATGTCCGCTCAGGCTTTAGCCCAACTGAATGGCATTAACGTCATCTCATATTACGCCCCGCTCGTTTTCGAATCCGCGGGGTGGGCGGGCCGCGATGCCATTTTGATGACCGGCATCAATGCAATTTCATACTTGGCATCTACGGTTCCTCCATGGTACCTTGTTGATCGCTGGGGAAGGCGACCAATCCTCCTTTCAGGAGCAGTCGCTATGATTGTCTCTCTCTCTTTGATATCATATTTTATTTTCATTGATGTTGCAGCAACTCCCACACTCACTGTGATTCTCGTTATGATTTACAATGCTGCTTTTGGCGCATCCTGGGGACCTATCCCGTGGCTATACCCACCCGAGATCTTGCCGCTAAGCATTCGTGCAAAAGGTGCCAGTCTTAGCACAGCTACAAACTGGGCTTTTAATTGGCTTGTTGGAGAGCTCACACCCGTCCTTCAGGCCGTGATAAAATGGCGCCTCTACCTAGTACACGCCTTTTTCTGTGCGTGTAGTTTTGTGCTCGGTTAGTATCATTCTCTACAGCAAGTTACTATATCCTGACATGTGCTTTGCTTAGTTTACTTCCTATACCCGGAGACTAGTGGCGTTCGTCTTGAGGACATGGATACTCTGTTTGGGGACGCAACAACCGCCATGCCAACACCCGCCTCCCAAGGAGAACATGGATCTCTAATGAGTGTTAGTTCGCCTGTGCCTTCACTTGACATACGTCGGCAATACGGCCAGTTTGGACCTGAAAATGCCATTCCTGGTCTAGATATCGACCCTCCAACCATCAATGCTGGCGAGAACGCTAAAGTTAGCCAGCGTGGTCCTCGAGATGGCGGTGGTGGCCGCCTTGAAGGTCTTGGCGGTTGGATTTCGAACATGGTCTCTCGTCACAAGGGGTCATCTGGACAACGGCTTCAAGGTACTCAGTATAGACGCCTTGGACAAGATGATGAGAACGAGTAATGGGACGGTAGGGGTATCATCAGATCACAAGGGGGTTCCTATATATCATCCACTGATATCGAACTACCTTAGTTTTTTCTTTCTTAACTCCTTTTTCTTCCTCCGAGGAGTACGAGGTGGGGGTTTTTTTTTACATGTCACATGTGCCCTTTTTTCTGGCCTTTGCTTCGTGTCCATATTTCGCTGTTTCTCCCAGTACGCGTACGTCTACCGTTGTCTTACCCCACTGTTGCATAGAATTACAGTGCATTTGTCTTGACACGGCCTCTTGTGAGATATGGCGGAGTTATCAAGAATTTACCCATACTGAGATATCAGTTCGAACTCGATCTCAATGGATGTGAGCTAATCACTATATACTGGGATAAAAGAGATCGACATATCCTGTCCTGGATGCTCACACCCTTGATGATAGCGCTCAGGACAATGGGTATTACTGAGACTTGTGTCCTTCAATTCACTGCGTCGATCTCTTGTGGGAGTGAACGCTGGGGCTAGGGGGGGGGGCTCCAGTAGGAGGAGCAGGCTGCTGCTGCGGGGTGATATGTGTATGCACATTTAAATCCATGCATTCACTGGTCGTATGGTGTGTAAAATAGGTGTCGGTGGTCACGTAGGACTCAAAAGGATCTTCATAGCATTAATTGCGGTAGAGCTTCTCTCAAAGCACGCTGCAGGAAGAGCTTTTTCAAAAGTTTTAAAATGACAAGACCGAACGGTACTAAGCTTGACCAAGCTAGTGACTCTACGCCTATGACTCAATCTCCTATTGCTATTCTCCTCAACCTAGAAGAAATATCTTCCTAGATATACCAGAGTTATTTGATGTTATGAATTGCTCCCTGTCGCTAGGCATGGGTATAGTTTATCTCTACGTCACGCTGGGTAATACCGCACCATACATCATGTAGAACAGAGATAAGGAGAGGGAGCTTGGTGGTCGTGGAATGTAAATGCCGAGATGAGGACATTGTCCTCACTATGATTGTGATCTTTATGTAGATTCAAATATACTGACTCCCATAATGAATTGACGGTAATTTAAGATCAGAGGTTTCTGGATTAAACCATGATCTAGCGGCGTTGAGCAAAGCCAGGCAAGCCAATAAGAGATGGATTTTAATGGCACCGATCAAGTGGTATCTTCAGAGGGTGTTCGAATAATCGTCCTTCAATGAATAATTCTTATTGAAGCTAGGAGTATATCACTATCTGAGCAGTTGGTTCGGGCGTTTTACAGTGGCAGTTGTTATGTCAAGGGGGAACTTCCAACAGAATATACTAACACCGAGCTAGTAATGTTCTAGACCACTGTCGGTCTTGTGTCTTGGGTGTGGTGTACTTGCGCCATTAACACCGCTGCTAGCTCGTTACCTGGGTGCGCCATACTTAGAACAACTTGAAGACAAAACTATCTAGCTAGTAGTAGTGTGGTATCGGATATCATCTATCCCCTTTGTCTCAATACCTTCTAGGCAGCACAACAATCACGGTAAATATTCGCCTGAGATGAGCCTTGCAATATCGATAGACTCTGTAAGCGTGAGATGGCCCTAAGAGACAGGTGATTTCCATTTAAAAGAATATATACTGCTATACAATGCTACATACCACCTGGTTTTGGATGCAGGGTAATCTCAAGACCCTTCATCTACTGTACAATGGAGAGAGTTGTGATAGGTATTATTAGTACATACCCTGTACCCATGGCTGGATTTCAATGTGGCCTAAGCGGGGCCGCAGCTTGGGATGACCGCGCCGGTTTTTCCGTGTTATGTCCAGGCCAACTCTCCATTTGCTTCCACTACCTACACCACTGCTCTAACTGCTCTGAACTCGAAAAGTGTTGTCGTCTTTCATTTCCAATGCCTTCCCTGTCCTCCTTCATCCTTTGATTGTTCTCGTGACTCCTTCTCTTTTTCTCCACATTCGATCCTTTCTATTCCTCCCCTTTCTTCAATTCACCACAATTGATTCACTTTTCCACTAGAGCTGTAGACCCGGCCTCCCCATTACCTCGTTTTCACGGAACTCCATATTATGCTATCGGATATGAAACTGTCTTATTGTTGAACTCAATTGCACTTCCTTGTTGAAGATTTTCCTTCGTTCAACCGCCTTTTCTTTTTCTTTCTTTTCTTTTTTGTTATTACTACCTCTTTGCCAATACTTCGAGTCTTCCCTCTAGATATACGCCTCCTACTTACTCCTTTATAACCAAACCGGAAACTTCCAGCGAGGGATCCTCCACTATGGCGGAAATGGACTCTGCATCAAGTACCGGGGTCAATTTAGCTCCTGACATGCGGCGCCGAAATGTCCCGCATACCGAGGGGCTTAGAAGGAAGCCTGATGGCACGGAGGAAAGCAAGCGCAAGCCTCAGCTCAAAGTATGTTTCTTCCCATTATAGCGCCCTGAAGATACAGTGCTCAAGGACTAACATTAGTTGGGCTGGTGTGTAGGCCAACCCATCAGTTTCCATTCTGGATGATTGGGAACCTCTGATAATGCCCATTCTGTTGACGGCTGTGGCTATCTTTACTCGCATGTACCGAATCGGTCGCTCGAATATTGTGACTTGGGATGAAGCGCAGTAAGAGAAACATAACCCCTAATGAATCATACCATGTTGGCCCAGTCTCTTACCCTAGGTTTAGCTTTGGCAAGTTCGGATCACATTACTTGAAACGCGAGTTCTATTTCGACGTACACCCACCGCTGGGAAAAATGCTTGTCGGCTTGTCGGGATATCTTGCCGGTTACAACGGGTCGTTCGAATTTAAATCTGGTGAAAAATATCCGGAAGAAGTCAACTATACTTTTATGCGCGTCTTTAACGCTGCGTTTGGCGTCGTGTGCGTGCCACTTGCTTATTATACTGCACGAGAACTTGGCTTCCGCAGAGCTACTATCTGGCTCGTGAGTTTGATGGTGCTACTTGAAAACTCATACGCAACGATCTCAAGGTTTATATTACTGGATTCCATGCTACTCTGTTTCACGTTCACCACTACCCTTTGTTGGGCAAAGTTTCACCGACTACAGTATGCGAGTTTCTCGATTGAGTGGTTTATCTGGTTATTCCTCACCGGGATAAGCATTGGTTGTGTGTGCAGCGTGAAGTGGGTGGGTTTCTTTTGCACAGCGCTTGTAGGCCTCTATACGATCGAGGATCTTTGGAACAAATTTGGCGATCTAAAGATGTCAGAGGTCAGTTGTGAAAGGATTCCATGTCTCGAATCTGTTGCTAAGCCCACTAGCAGGTCGTCCTTGCCAAGCATCTCATGGCTCGTGTGGTGGGGCTGATCATTATACCCGTTTTGGTTTATGTATTTTCGTTCTACTTACATTTCTTGGTTCTGGAAAATAGTGGACCGGGCGATGCCCAAATGAGTTCACTTTTCCAGGCTAATCTGAGAGGAACCGAGGTCGGGAAAGATAGCCCCCTGGAAATTGCTCTCGGCTCTAGAGTCACACTGAAGAACATGGGCTACGGCGGCGGACTTCTCCATTCACATATCCAGACGTACCCCGAGGGATCCACCCAGCAGCAGGTTACCTGTTATCACCACAAGGACGCCAACAACGACTGGTTCATCTATCCCAGCCGCCGCGAGCCGGAGTATGATCCGAGTGCGCCCCTAAAGTTTGTAGGTGATGGTGATGTCATTCGTCTTATTCATGGACAGACAGGCCGGAATTTGCACTCTCATGCTATTTCTGCACCAATTACCAAGTCACACTACGAAGTTTCATGCTACGGCAATGTCACTATCGGCGATGATAAAGATCATTGGTTGGTTGAGGTGGTTGATGATGTTGCATCGAAGGATAGAAGTAAAATCCGTACACTTACCACTGCGTTCCGCCTGCGACATCCTGTCCTGGGTTGTTACTTACGAGCAGGCAACGTCAACCTCCCCCAGTGGGGCTTCAAACAGATTGAAACCACATGCGCGAAGGAGAACAAACCGAGCGATGTTTACACACACTGGAATGTCGAGTCTCATTTTAACGACCGGCGTAAGCTTCAATCTTTAAGCCCCATGCATTTGCAAAGAAAAGGTATTGACTATTAGTTATACAGTCCCACCTGGTGATCCAGGATCCTACAAGTCACCTTTCTTGAAAGACTTTATCCATTTGAATGTTGCCATGATGACCTCCAACAATGCGTTGGTTCCCGACCCAGATAAACAGGATGATCTCGCCTCGAAATTTTGGCAGTGGCCAATACTTAATGTTGGGCTCCGGATGTGCTCTTGGGATGACAATACTATTAAATATTATCTCCTTGGCAACCCATTTGTTTACTGGGGAAGTACATTTAGCCTTGGCATCTTTGGGCTCTTGGTAATTTGGTATCTCGTGCGCTGGCAGCGAGGTTACAATGAGCTTTCCCAGGCAGATATCAACCATATCCATTATTCTGGCTTGTACCCAGTCATTGGATGGATTCTGCATTATCTGCCTTTCATTGTCATGGGGAGAGTGACGTATGTTCATCATTACTACCCAGCATTATATTACGCCATTCTTACCTTTGGATTCTGCGTTGACTGGCTCACGCAGACGATGAGTGTTAAATCCCGCTGGGTGATCTATTCATTACTTTACGCTATCATAGTTGGAATGTTCGTGCATTTCCGCGTGATTGTGTTTGGCATTGAAGGTTCGAGTCAGCAGTGGGGTCATTTGGACTGGCTGAGCGGCTGGCGCATCGCCAATTGAAACACCTTGCCTCTTCTGTCATTCCCTCTCTACTTATCTTTCCTCTTTGTCTCCCTATAAGGTTCTTTGTCTCACTTTGCTGTTATATTATCGCCTTCCCGTTGTCTCCAACCCCCCATGCTTCCATTGTGTTGCTAGTTAAATCACCCTCACTATAGTCTGTGTAGTATCTCATCGGCTATGCCGGCGATGTCAATGAAGTCTTGTTTACCCCGTCAAATCTAGAAGGACATTTGATCTTTATTGGTAGTTCCAGTACTTCAAACTCCCCTAAAGCCTAGTTCGAGCATTGACGGTCGTGCCTTGGGAGGAATAACCTAGTGGACTTGTCGCTACTCTCAGGTACCATTGCACAATCAGGTTCATCGCAATTGTGGGCGTCATCTAACAACAGTTTCCAGCCCACCCATTTCCACCCCTGCGCATCGCATCGTTCAAGCCTAGAGTAACAGTTGTCGGCACACTAGTGCCACCCCCACCGGTAGCGCCGAAGCCCTTCACTCCGCTTCGGCGGTCATTCAAATCGTACCTGCCCGCCTCGATATTTCGATAAATTCTCTCGGCAACCTCAAGAAACGCACGCTCGACGCCGTCACCAGACTTTGCACTGGTCTCAACGTAGCGTACGACGTTGTTCATGCGGCACCACTCCTCTGCCTCTCGCCTCGTAACATGCCTCTCACTCCGTTCCGGCTCATTACCGGTCAGATCGCTTTTGTTACCGACGAGAATAACTACAATTCCTTCTTCCGCAATTTGCCGCAAATCGTGCAACCACTGTGTGCATGAAGTAAACGTAGATGGTCTTGTTATATCGAACACAAGCAGAGCACCAGAGGCACCGCGAAAATAAGACCGTGTGATGGATTTGTACGTTTCCTGCCCTGCTGTATCCCATAGTGATAACTTCATCTTTTTCTGAGACTCGGCTATTTTTCGTGGAGGGTTAGGTAAACCGGAGACGATGAGCTCCTCTGAGGTATCTGAAGTTACCGGCGACGAAAACGGACGGTTGCGAGGGTTGGTGTTTGATTCTATATTTAGGGCCTGTGAAGCAGGTGGTCCAACTGGAACAATACGCGATCCAAACTCCACACCAATAGTCACATCGTGGGAAGATGAAAAGCGTCCTTCGCAAAGCCGAATAGTCAACTATAGCAAGGGTCAGCATGCTTGAGCTACGGCATTCAAAGAGTGATCAGATACTCACGCTAGACTTTCCAGTTCCAGAGTCACCAATACAGACTAGCTTAGCGATGTAATCCCATGGCTGTGACATGGATACAGCGGACTCTAGGTTTGGAGGTAGGTGATTTCTAATTAACTAATATCCACCAGCTAAGGCGTTTGAGAGACTCATGCTCCGAAAACCGTCGCCGCAAAACCACCCGAGACAGGGTTTAGAGCAAGTAAGCCGTTTATATGACAATAGAGACTATAAATTGATTGTCCTAGTCCCGCTATATGGGTCATATGAGAATTGCCTAAGGCGGTCTTTGACACAGGCGGAGGCGGGCATTTCAGAGCTTTCCTGTGGGGCGGCCTTCAGTGCACGTGATAAGACAGACAGCACCCTTTACCGACCTTTATGCCAAGCCAATTGGCTGCCGACTCTGGCTCTTCTGATGCATAACAGTCGATATTTGATCATAACTCGGACTAATTAACCTGATAGTGTGTTCCTTTCTTCTCCTCCCAAAACTATTCGATTCCATACAATATCGGTAAACAATGGGCCGCCATGCTACGATACCTTGTTAGGATCCATAACCTCACCATGTGATAATTACTGAATGGGTCGCCAGCAGAGGTTTGTGAGACGAAAAGATATGATCTGCCAAGCACTGTGGATCACCTGTGTGGGTCCTCATTTTTATACTTAGTAGACTAGTACATAGTATATCCGTGAATGGTACTGTATCATGGAGTAGTGCTATCTACGAAGGCCAGATAAAAGATATACGGTTAGTTAAAAAGGTTCTTTCCGGAACCACAGCGTTAGGGCGTTAGGTTAGGTTCCTTAAGTGGAGACACTGCCGAAAGCTGAGTCATCTATCAACATGACCTTGCCTTATGACGCTTGCACCTTCTTCACTACTGGTTCACTTTACGCCTTACAGATGCTCTTATTTCTCCCTTCTGATTCACCGTACATTCTCTGAGCGAGTTACTCTCAGATAAATAGTTTTCCAGATGCCCTGCTCGCCAGCCTCCCCGTACCACTGGCTCTAAAACTACCACTAATTATCGGAGCTCACCGCTTCCATATCGCACTCTCGAACAAGCAACATTCAGGGCCGCCGAGGAGCAGCTACCGCTTTGTACCGCAAAGCGGCCTTCCATCTGGAGCTAGTTAGAGATGTTCTCAGAATGTATGTAATATATAGTGTTATAAGAGTTGTCACTGTCTACACATAGTTCCCTGGCCGCTTACTGGACCGACATCGCTCACCATCACACAGATGCCTCTCGCTTCCTTGCCCAGTCACAATCACGACTACTTCCTCACTCTGACGAAACACGCAAGAAAGGCCATGGACGGCTGATGCAGCAACCGGGAAGTTCCCGCTTTCCATCCTCACGTTCATTTTTGCAAAGAGCAACACTTGACCCATATCAACCAACGGCATCTCAAATTTCTACTCTTCCTCTTGGTTCTCGAAACTTGGCCCAGCATGCGCCTCTTTTCTACAGTGCTACTGATGATTTTTGTGAAGAGGATGATGAAGCGGAGCATGAGCGTGAGATCGCGGACTTCTATGCCCTTCAGAAATCAAGGCGAAATTTCGGCAGTAGTCATCTGAAAGCTTCTTCGGAGATCGATGAAGATGATGACCATTCAAATAGTGTTGGAGATTACGGAACATCCAGATATGGAAGATACGGCAAGGCGCAAGGCATCAGAAGCTCCTGGCGTGCTGGAACGTCCTATCACGGGGAACGAGAGGTAACTGCGGAGACCGTACTAGAGGCTGCTGAAGTTGAAGATGGACTACCTATGGATGAATATAATGTCAGAGCTAGAGAGAACCTAGTGGACGTTCACCTCGAAGATAGCCTGCGATCTAGAGCCGATTCTTCAGAGACAGGTGATGATAATCCTCCCTCCGTCCAACGATTTCGGGGTGAGTCTCAATCACGGAAGGGCAATTTTGGCATAGGTTCGTTTTTCATGCCCATGGGGGCGGACAGGCAACCGTCAATAAATGATCCCCGGCCACTGAGTCCCACGGACCCTGTTCAAGCCTCGTTTGCCCCGGTAAGAACGGAATCGCCAGTGCACGATGTCTTTTGGGGCCAACTCTTTTTATTATCTATCGCTTGTCTTTTCGCCACTTCTTTCCTTGTCTATCTCCATACTTCCACTCCTTCAGAGGACAAATCGACATGGGGTGACACGATATACTTGACTATCCACGCCTCATTTTACCTGCTTGGTTTCTATACTGTTGCCTCGGTTTTTGTCTCACTGCTCTGGCTTGCACTACTACGGTCCTACATACGTCAACTAGTATACGTGATCATATTCGCTGTTCCCGTGATCTTATATTCCTTCTCTCTTTATCCATTTGTTTCGAGCTTCAAAGGCACCTGGCACGGAACAAGTATACAGGATAAAGTAATGAGATGGGGATCCATTGCCCCATTCATTATAGCTAGCGTGTGGATATACAATGTAATCCGGGGCCGTCATGCTATAGGCAAAGCGATCAGAATTCTCGAGTTTGCTTGTCGGATCCTCGCCACAAACCCGGAACTCCTGATTCTTGGGCTTGGTATTCTCGCCTTCATCGTTTCATGGACATGGTTGTGGATACTTATGTTCACGCGGGTATTCCTAGGGGGAACCATAGCGGGGCCGGGTCGCTTCACCATCAGTTTCAGTAGTTGGTGGCTCGGGGTCTATTTCATTCTTGTTTATGTCTGGTCACTGGGAGTTATCGCTGGCATTCAGCGTGCAGTTACAGCTGCTACAGTGAGCCAGTGGTACTTCCACCGACTCACATCCCCTGCCCCGACATCAAGACAGATCGTTTGGGCAGCATTTAGTCACTCACTCACAGCTTTATTTGGCACGATTTGCTTATCCAGATTATGTGCACTCCTTGTTCGACTTCCTCTTCTCTTACTCCCGAGTCGTGCAACCTCTGTCTTGAGCTTGTTCGCCTACTCCGTTGTGCCCACTCCAGTCACAACAATCACAGATCCTCTTGCACTCACTTATGCTTCAATACATTCACAGCCGCTATTGGTATCTGCTCGAAGTCTTGCCCGGATGACGACTCTTTCGCCTACGATGATTAATTCCTCACTTCATCCTCGGTCCTATTCACGATCTCACGAAAGCATGACGCCTCTTATTCCATATCGACTTTCAAAACTGATCCTTCACGCTGCCCGACTCATGATGTCTCTGGCTCTTGGGTTTGGGGGTTGGGTGACTACTGCTCGTGACCTAGGTGTGTCGAGCGGTAGTGGTGTTATTAGAGGCAGCGTATATGCTTATGTGGTCGGGCTCATTGCGGGAACGATCGGCTGGAGTGTGCTGGGAGCAATAGAGCGTGTAATAGCCGATATTGTAGATGCCTCCGTCATCTGTTGGAGCAGCGAGGTTGGCGCATATGGTAGAGAGGCTAGGTATTGTCGAGAAGCTGGCTGGCTCTTTGGCGAGGGGCCAAGTTTAGACTCGAGCTTTGCGCGTCATCGAGAAGCACCTTGATTGTCTGAACGGTTGTACTCATTACATAGCATTGTCACAATGCGAGGTGGGCACCGTCCTTAGCCCTCAGCGCATCCTTGTCTTCCCGCGCCCCCCTCCCCATTTTGTCTTTTCATACGGCTATAGGTTGTTTGAGCCTGGGAAAGTCATGATTCTGGTTCATCTCAAGGTTTTAGCGTTTCGGGTTCGTCAGTTGCAATGCTTATCGAAGAAGAGCATCGATTTGGATATATTAGGACGGGAGTTTCTGGGAAGAGAGAGAGAGAGAGATACGGATTAGTGCATCGTGAAGCTGGATCTCAACGAGTTTCATAGTACTTCCCTATGGCCTGCATATTCACTAGCAACTCATCGGTATTAAAGCAGATACACGGAACAGCGAGGATTTAGATATAGATGCTAGATTTATTTGCTGCATAATGTATTTTACATACATGGCAGTGGACGTTATGGATGATCTAAATAAACAATTTAGTTAATGAGCATTGCTCGTCTCGTATACCAATGGAGAGTGGGGTACAGTACATTGGCTTGAGAACCCCTTGAAACTACCCAGTAGTACTACTGAAAAAACGATCATGACCAATAGAATCAACACTATTTTTATGGACGGCACAGCCATATCCGGAAGAACCAGACGACTATACATGACCTCTATGAGAAAGGGATATAACCCATGGTATCGTGCTATAATAAACAGGCAGAGGGGCATTTGTACGCCACTTCCTCCTCCCCCAATCCAATGACGCCAACATAGACCGCTGGAAGAAAACAGATCAAACGATAGATAAGAATGAATATGGAAATTAGAAATGTACAGAAAAAAAATTGAGCAATGGGAAGGTGGAAATCTATAAACAAAGCCGGCCGTTCCATTCCACACCTTCTTTTTTGCACCACTCTCTTAGTATTGAGTAACCAAATCGGACAATTTCTACTGGTGTGGCCATTCTTCCTAAAGGTAGGAAAAACTCACCAGAATAGTCACCAGGTTTGAGCCGTTGCTTCCCTTGTTCTGAAAAGTTTCTAGACCGCCTGGACCAAGTGTCGGGAAATTCATGAACAAGAATGTCTTCTGAAAGTCCTTGTGAGCCTTCAAGCCAAAGCCTCTGGGATTCCTTGTAGCATTCAGGCAGTCGGTTTTTTAGTTCTAGGATCTCCCTTCGATTCCTTTTGCTTTCATCAGATACCGCAGTATTTCCATCACTACCGGGGGTCGGCACAGGGGTATTTTCTCCCGGCAAAGGAGTGACCGCAAACCGCTCCAGATCAAGAGCATGAATAGCATCATAGGATGTAGCGCCAAGAATCAAACAAAGGCTATGAAGCTGTGGGAAAGGGGCGCTATTCTTTTTGACCACACGCCAATAAGCGAGTATAGATAACCAAGATGATGAGTCGCTAATCTGACGAGACAAAGTTTTGGATTGATCGTCAGCAACAAAGGCTAGAATAAAACAGAGGATAGCTTCAATAGCAGTAGCAGCGGCAAGCTTCTCGTCAACATCAGCCACGAAATCTCTGGTGGTATGTCTTTCCGCGGCATGTTTTAGTTCTCGCCCTAAATTCCCGTACTTCTGATATTCATCCTTCCAAGCTCGGCGCTCACCATTGCGTGACGCGCTTGACTGAGGGTTTACCTGTGACAGTGATTGTTTTACACCAGTGGCCGAATCGCCTGGTGGATATCTCATTGTTGGCTGAGAGAACGTTCTACCATTGTTTCCAATAGTCTCCGAACGATAAGTCAAGTCTTTGAGATCTTTAACAGGAGTAACCGATGTCTGTTTTGTTTTTTCCTGGTTGTGTGTTACAGCAGTAGGGGTGGAAGACACTGGGGTTCGAGGTTTTTCAGAGCCCGCATTCCTAGGTGCTTGGCTGCTCGGAACATGCTTTGCTTTCCCCTCGGACCGGTATATTCTAGGGTTTGAGTTGTCCGATGCCGTGGCCTTAGTGATAATTTCGTTAGGCTTCTTGATCAGGGTGGAATCAGAATCGGCTATATTCTTCGCAGGTGAGCCTGGAGGCGCCATTTTCCTTTTCCCTGAAAATTTGAGGAGAGCTTCAACACGCTTTCTATTCGCTCTGCCGTACTTGAGTTTCATCAGTAATTGCGGTTTCGCTGATTTTTCATGGCTGCTGGGCTTGTCATCTGTTTGATACCGTAAGCTGGAGGTAGGAGTTTCGCTAAAGGAAGGAGCCACAGAGCCTTGAGTAGTAGATGGACGCTTATCAGCGACAGAATTTGGGTATTTGCTTCGCAAACTCTGACGGCCAATCACGGGGGTCGAATCTATACATGATGTGCCGATATCAAAGGACTTTGCTTTCTGACTCTTGGCCCTCAACGTATCACCATTGGGAGCATTTTTCGTCCGCGAAGGATCTGAGACAAGCGTCTCCTCGCCAAGTCTAGCGAGCTCTTTCTCTATGTTTGGTGGGAGGGTGGGTGATAAGAGTCTGGGCAGTTTAGGGCTGCTTGAAGTTGGTGGAAGGGTAGGTGATAAGAGAGTTGGAAGGCCATTAGCTTTTGAGCGCCCAGACTTATTGAGCTCTGCTTCTGCTTCGGCAGAGAGTTTCGGTTTCTTTAAGAATCCCACTTCGGCACCCTTCCTTTCCTGCAGCCTGGAGTTCTCCAACTCAGATTCAGCGGGCCGCTTGCGTTCCAGAGCTTCAGAACCAGCCCGAATAGAAACGCGCGAGGCTGCAATTTTATCAGAGGACTTCTGCTTCTCAGCCGGGCTGACTTTGGGAGCTCCTTGGCTGTCATCAATTACATAGTCCATTGAGAGATGATGGCTAGAAGCTTCCTGGCCAACGGGAGAAGGTGAAGCGCCTGTCTTTCTTTTGTTCTTATAGTCGTTCAAACTGATCTTTTTCTTGACTGGCCCGCTCCATGGGGTGCCCGCTGCACCCTGGAGTCCAGATTGCTGATCGGACATGACGTTTCCAGTCCCGTCTGACCAATCACCAACGGCCACCAGTAACGAGTCCCCTTCGTGATGTGTTAAGAAGGTCATATACTGAAGTTGGTGCTCTTCTGGTGCAAATGGACCGTCATTACCCACAGCCCAATTGTTGACGAAGCGACTCCCAAGGCGGAAAGGCACATCGGTAGGCACAGTTAAGAGGAAAGGATAAAGAGGAAGAACGTCCTCCTTGAGACGTTTAAGTTGCCGATCAGTCGGATGCTGTTCCGATGTATATGCCCGTTCACTGGGAAGCTTGGTAGTTCTTATATCATCGTCCGTGGCGCGAGAGGTCCGGTTCACCGACATTGCACTCCGTTGATTGGATGAGTATGAATAGTTGACAACCGTTTAAGATGATACTGCGGCAGTCGGATGTTTGAATATGTTATCTCGTTACTCCCGTCTTCTTCAAGTCCAAGTCACTGGGACCCATGCGGGTTCGTTGTACGATAATCCGACGTGGAAAAAGTGGGCAAGAGCATCACAACGATCGCCTGATCAATTAGCTAAACCCATGCTCTCTCTACAGGGTCAGTTGTCAAAAAACTTGTATACGTATAGACATGAGATCAAAACGGCTCAATTTCGCTTGCTTTCCAGCTCTGTATCACACCGCTTGGGCCTTTCAAGGAAGCCCTGGCTATTGAACAAACGTTCGCCGTAGTCACTCAATAACACGACACAAGTAAGGGCGATCTTCGGAGCGTACAGTCCAAAGCCGCCGGCCAATATCACTTTTTCTCTATAAATATAGGCGATGAGCGGAACTTTTCCGGCTGGAGACAGGTAGTTGTTGAGCTCTTAGATTTCACGAAAAAGAGAACTGATGAATGACAGACGACCGATGCCAGAACGAGGCCATATGGACGGAGGGCCTTCCGTCCGCTGGATGAAGACAATGCGTGGGCACCTCAATGATCTACAATGAATGAGGCGAAGGAGTAGAGGCAAAAGAGGGGAGAAGAAGATGGTAATTAATGAAAAGGAGGGGTGGGCGCCGACAAAGGTGAGACATATAGAGAGCAACACTTCCTCATGAAGATAATTGTAATTGTTAGGGAAGGTAAACTATTCGGACTGCAGCCGAAGCGGAGACGCTTGGCAGTACACACTATCAACACCTTCCTTTTATCTATTGTGTAGTATGTACTGCAGACTTGCCTAACCTAGACACAATAGGACCCTTACTTCCTATGTGTTTAAATTCATAATGTGCTCCATGTAACTAGTCAAAGCTATATATTGGGTTTCTTACCCAGCTGATGCCTTTTGAGTCCACTTTGGTATCTGAATTTGTGGGTAATGTGATACCGGTCAATGGGAAACTAACGAAAAAAGGCACCCGAAATACTTTTTTCCCTTTTCCTTCTGCTCGCTGGATACAAAGAGTACAAGTTGGACACAGCGGCAATCGTCGTTAGTGGCTGGTCACTAGAATTCCGAATGCCATCGTTTAGTTTATGGCCAACTATCAACTGAAGATTTCCCATTCCAGAAAGCTCTGGGATTTGAATGCTCCTGTTCACCAGATGTAGGTATACTGCCTACTTCACAGCCTCAATTGGGAGAGATCAGAGCACGCAGGTAGGTGGTGAGACAGAGCTCTTCGCCCCTTATTGTGTTGGAGACACTGGCACAATCTCTGTACCATTTTAATATACTCTTCTTGGCCAAGCTGGACAATGCCTAAGCTCATCAAGTAGTTAACTAATAATTTAAGCTGCTTACTAAATGCCATCATGGTAACTCTGCCAGAAGTAGACACTCCTATCGAACGGGCCTTCCTTGTGGTTTTGACTTCTTCCATGATAGCCCCTGTAGGCCATTGTTAGCTTTGGCCAAGGAAGGAGAATGCAAGAGTCACCTGTCAAAGACTCAAAAATACCATAAAAAAATGGATATCTACAGACTGCTACCAGTTCACCTGGAGCTTCTTCAGGCTTGCGTTGATCACTCTTTGGATTTGTACGATATAGTTTATGACATTGTTCAGCACGAACATATTCTCTCGTTCTATATCGTTTCTCGTTATAACCAGACTATCTTCTGGTTCTGTAGGATATATTCCAATTCCATAAACATGACAGTATCCAGATTTGACGGCAGACTTGATTGTACCAGGTTCGCTGTTGATACTGCGGGCTCCGCCATGGAGTGCCTGTGCCGTAACCTAGCTATGGGTATTTGGGAGATTTCATCAAGGATTGAGCTAGGAAGCCAGGAAACAGTGCACTGAACAGTTTCCAGAAGAGGAAGAAGACCTCTATTGTTTAACATAATCGGTAAGCGAGCGGGCCACGCAAGCGAACGGGCCACTGTGATATACCATATAAAATCACTTTTTATATCTCAACAACTAGAGTTGCTAGATATATAAGATTTAACATAGACACTTATATTTACTTTAGATATTCTATATTCAAAGTAGAAAGCTATAGTTCACTGAGTAAAATAAATTATACTATATTTTTTATATTTTATATATAATAGTATATAGAGCTTGAAATAAAATATTTAAAATTTCTAAAAAATATATTCTATATTTATATATCTTAGATGTATCTCTATATTAAGTATTGTTTTGTTACTGTTTCTGGTTATTAAGTTATTCAGATTATAAAAAGCGCCTTTTTATATGGAATACAGAGATGGCCCACTTGTTTGCATGGTCCGCTTGCTTACTGATTACATTAGTAGTAAAATGATTAATGTAATCAGTAAGCGATCCGCCACTACAAGCAACCCGCCACCTCACACATTTTCAACACGCCTCAATTTCTTAGATAATTAAAACATCAGCCATACTACTAAAAATATCTAAATCAAAAAAATTACACATTGAATAGAAAGACAGAATCCTACTGGCTATATCAGCTATTAAAAAAAATAAAATTAGTACTATTAAAAAAATAGCTAAAACTTTTAATATATCTCTTTCTACATTATATAATTGTCTAAAAGAAGTCTCTTTTAAAAACAATACTTATATCAATAGTTATAAATTAACTACTAGTAAAAAGAAATTACTTAAATAGTAAATTCTATTACTAAATGTCAGCTGCCCTAATCCT
>NVQI01000157.1:0-19645 GCA_002894705.1 Aspergillus sp. ATCC 12892
CTTATGTGATCTAGTCATTCAATTCATTCATTCTATTCAGCTTTTCTATTTATCCTAGCTAGCCCTAAGACTATTCCGCTTTAGGATTAGGGCAGCTGACATTAGTATATATTAATAAAAAGTAAATCTCTATTAATTACTAGACTTCTTAGAGCTTTAATCTTATAGATAATTTTATCTAGAAATATATTAATTAATTCTTCTACAGTTATAGTTTTAATTATAAATAGATATTTTATAATCTTTATATATTAATCTACTATTATAAAAATTATATTATATATACAGCTCTTTTAATCTAATAATAATAGATTAATTATAAAGTTTATTATCAGATCTTATTATAACTTTTTTAAAATAAAAAGAGAGATTAGCTTACTTTATAATAGTTTTCTAAAGATTTTTATTTTTTAATAGATAAAACAGTTCTGAATATAGTTTTTAATATCTATTTATAAACTATTTTAATAGAATTTTTTTCTAATTAATTTAAAATTTTTTTTTTAATTAAAATAGTTTACAAAAGAATTATTATAATATATCTTTAGAATTTTCTGTTTAAGTACAGAGTATAGAGATATATAGATAGCTTCTCTATAATATAGTAATTTATTATTAATATACTATTATTTTATTAAATTATTATTTATTTTAATAATATTATTTTTATATATACTCTTTTTCTTTCTTTTACTAAACAGTAGTTTATTATAAATTTAATTAATAAAGATATTTCTCTATTAAATCTATAGAATTATATTTTAAAAAGAGTATAATATTACTTTATAAATAACTTTCTCTTTAATAATCTTTTATACTATTATTTTAAAAGTTAAAAGTTTTAAATTTTTTAAGCTTATAATTAGAATTTTTAATTTAGTTATTAAAAATACTCTATTATTATTTTAATTATTTAGTACTATTTATAACTTTTTTTAAAGTATAGATAATAGTTTAATATTTCTCTCTTTATAAATATTTTTATAGTCTTTTTATTATAAAGATATATTAACTAAATTTAGATACTTAAACTAATATTCTATTTAAAAATTATAAGCTGTTAAAAGTTTTATTTATTAGATCTAATATTTATTTAGCTTTATAGTCTTTTTTAAATAGAAATATTATAAGCTTTTATAGTTACTCTAAATATAGACTATATATAATATATTTTTAAAATAATATCTCTATATTTTAAAATATTCTATAATAGTAAATAACTTCTGATTATAAATAGAGTATTAATCTTCTATCTCTATAAACTTTTTTAAATAGAAAGTAACTAATTATTAGTTAAAATACTGATAAGACTTTTTAATTCTATTAATAGATTATAGAAAAATACTTATAATAATAAATCTTAAAATATTTATAATTAATTTAATTTATAATATAGAGTTAAAGTATTATAGAATTAAAGAATTACTAAATACTACTTTTAGTTTATTAAAAGCTTCTTATATCTTTTTAATAAAAATAAATAATTCTATCTTTCTTTTTTTTTATATTTTTTTTAATATATTAGATAAAAGTTTAGTAATTTAAATATACTAGTATATAAAATATCTAAAGTATTTTATAAATTTTAAAAATATCTAAATATTATAGAAAGATTTTAATACTGACTATTTGTCAATAATATATATATATTTTAAATTAATATAAATATTATTATATTTTATAATAAATCTTAAGAATATTATTTTTTTTTAATAAAAGTTATACTTTAACAGTTTAATATATAGATTTATTTATTTAAAATATAACAGTATTTTACTAATATACTATATATATTTTTTTTCTATCTATAAATAGATAAAAATATTATTTAAATATATAATATAATAGTTGTCTAGAATTTCTTTTATAGCTTTATTAATATATACTTAAAAAATAATTAATATATTATATAAATTAAATAGTATTATAGTATATTTAAAATAGCTGTAATATATTTAAAATATTATCTTTTACTTATTATTTTTCTAAATATAAATTTAATAATATATATCTTTTAAATTAAGCTTAATAAAATACTTTACTTTTATAAATTAATTTATTAATTTATTAATATAAAATAATAAATATCTATTTTTTATAGTTATAATATTTAATTTTTAATAGTCTATATACAGTTTTAGTAAACTATTAGATTTTTAAATAAAAAGTACTAATACTTTAACTGTACTAATAGAATATTTAATTTATTTTTATATAAGTATTTTATTAATATATTTATATAATATTTATAATTTATATTATAAAAGACTATATAGAGATCTATATAGTAGAACTCTCTTTTTTATTAGTAATATTTAATATATAGTCTTTTTATTTAAAAGCTTAGCTATTTCTTTCTTTAAAAAAATATAAATCTACTTTCTATACTAAGCTAGTAGCTTTAATAATCTATTATTAATATTTAATTAATATATAATTATTATAGTAAAAGTATATTATATTATTTTAATAAACTATTTAGAATTTTTAATAAAGATATCTAAAATTTCTTTTTAATAGTATTAAATCTCTGTTAAAAATATAATATTAAGATCAGTATAATATATTTACTTATATTTTAAAATAATCTAATAACTTAGATTTTAAAAATTAATAATATAGTACTTTATTTTATACTTTTTTATCTAATTTTTTTAATTAATTATTTAAAAATTTATAATTAGCTTTCTATAGTATAATACTAAAATATTATCTATATACTGTATATATATTAATAGTTAAAGATAATCTTTTAATATAATAATTCTATATTAAAGTAGATATTAATAGAAGATAAAGTTATTATTAATTTTAGAATCTAGTAGTGTCTTTACTATCTATATAGTATAATCTTATTCTTCTACTTGCTTAGTATTAATATTAATACTAAATAATTTTTATAGTTATAGTTTTACTATACTAAAAATAAAGAATACTATAGATTTATTTAAATAGTACAGTATTAAAAGTTTTAGAGATTATAGTTTCTATTATTTATAAAAGATATCTTTTTCTAGTATACTATTAATAGTTTTAGAGTAGTCTATAATTCTATAATTCTTTTTATTATATTTAAAATAGTGTTTCTTTTTCTTCTACTAATTCTTTTTATATTTATAGACTATCTATATACTGTTATTTTATTAATAGATTTTAAATAGTAATTATTCAGTTAAAAAGTAACTATTATAAAAATATATAGTAAAGATTTTATTTTTATAAAAGTATTTTCTATCTTTATTAAATTTTTTAAAAGTCTAATTTCTTTTATTAGTATACTTTTGATTACTTTCTCTTCTATTATACTAGTTACTTTTATAATAAAAAATTAACTAGTATTAAATTACTATATTATATACTTCTTTTAAAATTTATAATTAATAGATTATATAAGTAATCTCTCTCTAAACTTTTTAATTAAATATTTAGATTTATACTTGAGCTGTGAAGAGATTATTTAAAAAAGTTTACTATACTTCTAAGCTTTAGATATATTATTTATATATATTTCTATTATTCTATTTCTTATATATAAAATAATATATAATATTTTAATATTAATTTATCTTTAGATTAATAAATATATAGAGAAAGTTTTTTATCTCTTTTTAGTTTAATTCTCTGAGACTTTCTCTTTTTAAATATTATATTTACTTAGTCTTATTATTAAAATAATTAATAGTATACAGAACTTTGTTTTTATTATTTTATTAAAATAATATATTTATAGTAAAGTAATTTTCTATATTTATAATATAGTTCTGTGCTTTATAAATAATTTTGTTTTTAAAAATAATAGATATAGATAGTTTAAAATCACTGAATCTATTATTTATAGAGCTGATTTATATAATTATCTTTAATATCTTAGTTATTTATATAATTACTTTAAGTAATAATATTAGTTTTTTACTCTAATACTTTAATATTAATTCTTTTTTAAAAGTTTTATTTTTATCTTTTTTAATAATTAATTCTATTAGAATATTGAAGATCTGCGCAATTTAAATTAATAAAAACTTTTTTTAAAAGATTCTCTATATTATAGATAATTAAGTAGCTATACTATTAGTTCTCTAAAAATTTATTAATAATAGAGCACTAGAGCTTTATATACTAATTATTTTAAAATTATTAATTAGAAGTAATTTAAACTGTAAGCGCTTTTTTAATATACTATTATCTATTAATAATATATCTACAGAGCGCGATAGATTAATAGACTTTAAAAAAATAATACTAGAAAGCTAAAGATAGTTTAGAATTATATAATAGTTTCTCTATTTAATATAATAGAATAAATTACTTAAGAACTAGAATTCTTTTCGCAATTCTAATATAAATATAATTATGTGTTATATAAGCTGGCGGTCTGTAGGTGGCTTGTCTGCAGTGGGATATGATTGTCTGAGACAATCGCTGTTATAACAAGATAGTTTTTTGATTAATTTATCTATAGTTAGATTTTAAAAATAAATAATATTTAATTATATAAAATTTCTATAGTAGAAATTTAAAATATTAATTTACTAAAGTAATAAATTATAGAGAAATATATAAAAAATCTAACTATAGTTTAATTTTTAAAATAAATTAAATTAAAGAAATCTATCTATAGAGAGATTTAATATATATAATAAATAATTGTTTTGACTATATATTTAATATATACAGATTAATAGATTAAACTTAATTTAGAAAATCTACACCACTCTAATCCACGCGGATTTTTAGATTCAAAGTGGGTTTTAGCTCTAGAACCCGAAACCGGGAGCGGTTCCTAGATCTAGAAACCGCCCCCAACCCGGAGCCGAGTTGGGGCGGGTTCGGGTCGGGTTTACCGGTTAAACCGTACTACTCTAATTAATAATAATAAAAAGAAAAATTAAGAGTTAGAGCTAAAGTCTACTTAGTAGATTAAAAGTAATAATAATAAATTAAATAATAATAGTGCTGATTATTATAGATAGATAAAAGAAAAATAACTTTAAAAATAATTATATAAAGCTATTAAAGAGAATAATAATTTTTTAAAGATATTAGTTAATAAATATATATTAGAATATTTAAAATAGATTTAAAAGTAGTTAAAACTGCTAGATAACTTTTAGCTAGATTTATAAATAATATATATTACTAAGAAAATAAAAATTAATTAAATTATAGTCTATAAATAAACTAAAATTATAATTATTTTATTATAATAATACTATTATATAAAAAATACTGAAGAGAATATAAAAATAATATATATTTTTTAAGATTATAAGTCTTGATATATTTATATTATTTAATATCTACTAGATATTTATAAATATTTAATAGATATAGGGTTTATATTTAAATCTACAAGACTGTAGATTATAGATATAAAATGATATTCAAATCCATAATTTGCAGATGTGGATTGCGGATATCTGTGGACATTGCAGATTGTGTCGCAGTCTAGTCTTAATTAATATTTATAGTATAATAAAATTATTTAGTATAATAAAGTTCTGTAGATACTGTGTTTACTAAATTACTTATAGTTATAAGTTGATATTTTAAATATTTTTATTAATATTAAATAGAATATAAATCTATATTTTATTTATTATCTGCTATATCACTGCAATAGTCTTATTAATCTACTTAGTAAAAATAGAGATATATAGCTTTATCTTACTCTTATAAATATAAATATAGTAAGACTTAGTATAGAATAGAAAGATCTACTGACAGTGTATTATAATATATAATTATTATATCTCTATCTTCTATTATATTCACTCTGCCGGAATAATCTATTTATATAATCTCTGCTATATCTAGCTATAAACTATTTATTAGTAATTATATATACTGTATATACTATATCTAATATATTAATAATAAAAGAAATTCTGCTAATATAGCAGTCTATTAAAATATATAAATAATTTAAGCTATATCTAATTAATCTAATAGAGAATTATAATTCTCTTAGAATTTATTATTATACTTTTTCACTGCTGAATAGTCTTTTAGATCTAGATTATTTTATAGTAAGACTTTCTATACACACTGTCTTTTAAATAATAGATAATCTTATAGAGCTATACTTTATACTAATAGATTTTATAAATAATTATAGATAATCTATTAAGCTTCTAGAAGATAAGATACTCTATAATTAGAGAAGTCAACTAAATAGTAATAAAATTGAATAAACTATTTTAGAATATATTAAAATAGATAGATTAAATCTACTATAATAATCTATTTATCTCTGAGTATAATTATACATAGTAAATCAATTTTCTAATAATATATATCTAATATAGCGATCTGAGAAGCTCTGAGTAATTAGAGAATTCTGTTAGTCTATAGTTATCTTAATTAAATCTATTATACTATAAACTAATCAACTTTAATTAATTTTAACAACTATAAATCATTGATTTTCTGACTCTAAAGTAAGCTAGAGCTAGTTTATATTTTATATTCTTATCTAAATAAATTTCACGTAATTCTACTTAATAGAGATAATTACAGTCTTTGATCAAAGTATAAAAATCTAAATATTGCTGGACTGAAAACTCTAATCAATTTATTATAAGCGGGACACCCCACTATCAGAACATGCATCTATTAGTTCACATCCCTTCTAGATTAGAATAATATATCTAATATATTTAATTAAATAAATTTTAAAATTAGCTGCTTAATTATAAAGAACTAGACTTTTATAATAATACTACTTAAAAAGTTTTAATTAATATATTATCTATTTAATAAGTTAATTAATTCTAGAGTTAGCTTTTTTTAAATATAATTTAGTTTTAAGATATACTGTTATAGACAAAGATTTAGAATAATAATATTTTAAATAGTTAATAATATAAAAATAGATTTTATATATAATTTTTAATTTTCTATTTTTTTTATTTATAATTTAGTTAAAGCTGTTCTAGATATTTAATTTATTTTTTAATTTTTAATAAATTGTATTTTTAATATTAAATTATAATTTATACTTAGTTATAAATTATTAACTAATAAACTTTTTATATAAATTATCTATATTATTATTAGTTAAATTAAATAAATATAAGATTTAGTTCTTCTAAAAAAAAGAACTAATATAAAAAAGATTAAAAAGTATAATAGTTAAGTGACTTAATAAAATAAATATAATAGATATTTAGATATTAATAAAATTAAAGAAATTATTAAAATATATTTAATTAGAATTAAGATTAATAAGATCTAAATTAGTAAATAAAAACTATAATTAAAATATTAGAAAATTAATAAATATAAAACTAAAGATATTTAAAATAGTAAAAATAAAAAAACTTATATTTTAATTAATAAAGATTTTTAAAGTAAAGTAAATAGTATATAATATTATAGTTTAATTTAACTTATAATAAACTAAATTCTAGTAATTAATTAGAATATTCTTTAGTATAGATATTTAGAGAATATTTTAAAAATTTTATAAATATTTTATAGATATTTTAAGAATTCTATAAATATTCTGTAAAGATTTTAAAAATTTTATAAATATCTTAAGAATAGTTTAAAAATTCTATAAATATTTTAAGAATATATTAAAAATTCTGTAAATATTTTATAAATATTTTTTTAAATATTTATAGAATATTTATATTACTTTAAAAATTACTTAAGTCTATATTTTAAAAACTTTTATCTATAATTTTTTAAGTTTTTACAGTTAAAATATATTTAAATCTAATATATAAATAGCTATAAAATATAGTATTATTTTAAATCTAAAATTAAAGTATTTTATTAAAGTATAAATATTTTATCTTTAGTTTTTCTATTAACTATAAAGTTTCTAATAATTTATAGTAGTAAAATATATATTTTTAATATAAATTATTTTAAAATTTATTATTTATAACTATACTTATAACTAAAATCTAGACTACTAAAGTTATAGTATTATATATAATTATTATATAGTAAAATCTTAGATATATATCTATTTTATAATCTTTTATATTGTAGAAAATAAATTAAAGATATTAATTTTATTAAGATTAAATATTTATTTCTTTTAGATTAAAAAAAATATTGATAAGCTGTATTAATATTAGATAACAGTCTATATTTAAAAAAGTAAACAAGAGTTATACTAGTGTAAATAATTTAAAAATATCTATATATCTATATAAATATTTTTAAATATTTTTACTAAGAATATAGTATTAAAGCTATATTTACTATCTATAATTTATGGATATGATATTGGATCTTATATCTATTGGAGCGGATATGCCGCAGTTAGAGTGGCATAATCTAACCACTGTAACCTAGCCATAATCTAATCTAACTAACCCTGGTTAGATTAAGATATAAAAATCTCTTAACCAATCCCAATTAGATTAGATTATAATTAATTAATCTCTTAACTATAGTTAACTATAGTCTAATTATAGATTAATTATAAGTTAATTTATAATTAATATATAAAAATTTTACAATATTTATTATATTTCTTTTAATTTATTTTATATACAGATTAATTATTAGTTATAATTAATAGTTTATTATATATTTATTATTTAATTGTAAAATTAGATTAGAGATAGTTAGATAATTTAAAAAATAAGTTTTCTAAATTTTAACTATAAATAAAAAGCTAGATAATACTATTTTTTATACTACTCTAAATATTAATTATAATATTATAAACTATAAGATATATAAGTATCTATCTACTCTTAAATATATATAAGATTAAAAATAAATAGAAAAGATTCTACAGTTTAATTAATTAATATAGAACTATTTTTTAACTTTAAGCTATTTTTAAAATTATTTATATTCTCTATATTACTAATATAGATTATATTCTTTATATTATTATTCTATCTATTATTAATTAAAAAAATAATATTTTTAATATCTATATTATTCAAGATATTTTTATACTCTTTATAAATTATAAATTAATTAATATATATCTAAAGTATTATTACTTTAATTATATTAAAATATAGACAGTTTTAATAATAGTAATAGATATCTTAAGTACTGTTAAATAAACACTTAATATTAACTTTATTTATTATAATAGCTAGAAAATTCTGTGCTATATAATAGAGAATAAAAAAATTATTTTAATAAAATTTTTAGTAAATAAGAATATTAATTAAGTTAATTATATTTAAGTTAAAGATTAATTAATATTATTAAACAGAGAGAAGAGTAATATACTTTTAAAATTAAAATAGATCTTAAATTTTTTATATATTTTTAAAAAAAGTAACTACTTTTACTATTTAAAGTAATAGAAAAAGACTTTATCTAGATTTAAAATTAGACTAAAGACTGTTAACTATATATTAATATTAAAGTTATTATAATAGTAGAGATTAAATACTTTTTTAAAAATCTATTAATATTTATAAAACCAGTTAGTGTTATTATTAAGTTAAAGATCTTTTTTAAATATTTTAAGTTTTAATATTAAATCTAGAATTGTTATAATTATATAGATATAGCTCTTAGTTTAATAGATTTATTAATAATATTTTTAAAATTTCTAATAAGTATTTTTAAAATTATTAAAAATCTATTACTTCTAGAGTATTTACTTTTTTATAAAATAATTAATTAATATATTTAAATAATTAAATAGATTATTATAGATATTATATATCTTATATATAGTAGATTCTTAATTATTTAAAAAATAGATTATAAAAAGATAAAATAGAAACAGAAGCTCTATTAGATATTTAAGCTATTTTTATTTAATAGATATTAGCTAAAAATAAGAGATATTACTATTATTTTAATACTAAATAAAATTTTAAATTAACTAATAAAACTTTAAAGTATAGTATATTATAAAATAGATTAAATTTTATTAAATCTTATAGTTAAGAAATAAAAAAATTACTGACTTAATACTATATCTTTAAAAGAATTAAAATTATTTCTAATATTAAGAATTAATATTAATAAATTTAGTAATTTTTTAAATCTAAAAAATAATTAGAATATAATTACTAGTAATATAAAGTATTTTAAAAAAAACTTTTTCAAAACTCTTCTATATCTATAGATAAAGAGAAATTCTAAAAAAGTCTTTTTCTAGAGCTTTTTAAGTCTATAATTAAAAGCTTTAAATAATTAATCTTTTTAATTATCTATATAATATTTTAATAAGCTACTAAAGTCTTTTCTCTATTTTTTTAATTATATTAAATCTTATTATTCAGTATCTTAAATAAAAGTTTTTAAAATAAAATAGTAGTAATAAACTAAATTATATAAGTAAAATAGAGAATATAATACTAAATTTTAATAATTTTTAATAATTTATAATTAATAAGTATATCTTAAAGTTAAGATAGCTATATCTTTAGCTTTGTTATAAAAATAGAAAATATTATTTTATTATTACTTATATTATTAATTATAATTTTAAATATTTAATATACTAAATTATATCTATATAAAACTTTTAATATAATACTAACTAGTAACTTATCTTTATAAATATTAAAAATTAATTAAAAGTTTAATAGAATCTTATAGTATTCTATATCTTTAATTAAAAAATAGTCTATTATTATTAAAAAAGCTTTCTAATCTAGACTAATTTAGTAGTTAATTATAAGTAAAATCTTTATATTATTAGATAATTAAAAAAGTAGTTAAGTATATATCTTATTTAATAGAGTTATTAGTCTTTCTCTAATTTATATATAATTTAGAAGATAAAGATAGTATTAATATAATAAAAAGATAATAATAAAAGTAATTATTTATTTAAATTAAATATACTTAACTATTTAAAATAATAATTAATAGATAATAATAAATTAAAAAGTTTAATTAAAAAATTCTTAATTACTATAAATAATAAAATTATTCTTTAAATAAATACTATTTATTAGTATAGCTAAAAGTAACTAGACTATAATTAAATAATAGATTTTATCAATTTATAAAATATTATTTTATTAATTATTTTTTTAAAATCTATTAAAGAGATTTTCTTTTTATAGTCTTTTTTTTAATAGTAACTTATTAAACTTATTTCTAAACTATTAATTAATAAATAGATAAAACTATAAAAATAGTAAATATAAAAAATCTTTAAATTATTATTTAAAAATTTAATACTTTAAAAAAAGTTATTTTAAATAGATAATTTTTACTTCTTAGTATTCTATTTTAATTAAATCTTATCTATTTTTTTTTATCTATATATAAAAAAAGACTAATTTTATTAAATTTTAAAAATTACTAATTTCTCTAATTTAATAGAATATTAAATAATCTACTTTTACTATTATATCTATATAAAATTAAACTAAAAGAGAAGTATAGAGATAGATAAAAATAATATAATTTTAGTTACACTTTAAATATTAGTTATAAAGATTTAAAAAGTAGATAAAGATAGTATAATACTATCTTTTAATAGTAGAATAGATAATATAATATATCTAAATATAATTAATCTAGAGATTAATAGATAAAAAGTATATAGAATATATTTAAAAATTAGAAAGTTAAAAGAAAAGAATTAATTCTATAATTATATATTATTAAGATATATAGTAGATTATATTTTATTAACTACTCTATACTATATAATCTATAATTCTATACTGCTTATATAATAGTATAACTATAAGTTATCTATTATAATAGTATAAATATTATAGTTACTTATAATAAAAGTAAAAGATTATAAAAATATATAGTATATAGTATATTTTTTTAAATAAATAAAATAAGAATATATTAGTATTTATTTCTATACTAGATAAAGTCCAGAATCTCTATTAGTTATAAAGATTTAGAACTCTATAATTACTATATAGTAGAATATTAATTATATTTATATATATTTCTACTATATATTCTTTATATATAGCTATTTAAAATAAAAATTAATTAAAATACTATTTTAAATATAGAAAATAACAGTTCTAATTAGATTTTTACTTAAAAATATACTTTCTTTTTATATATAATTAATAAATAGAATATTTTAGTATTATTAATAGAGAATTTTTACAGTTAATTAAAGATAGTAAGATTAATACTAGATTAATTATAGTTAATCTAATTTACTATCTACTATACTAAAAAAAAATTAATAATCTTAGTATTAAGCATAATTAATCTAGATTAACTGTCTAATTTTTGGCTTAATTGTGATTAGATATAGAAATTCTATTAATCTAGTTATAACCTAGCAGTTAGGTATAACTGATCCCATTAATCTAATCTAACCTGGCCAAACGCCAGTCTAGCCGCAGTCTATCTATAGTTAAAATTTAAAAAACTTATTTTTTAAATTATTTAATTATTTTTAATCTAATTATATAATTAAATAATTAGTATATAATAAACTATTAATTATAACTAGTTATTAGTCTATATATAAAATAAATTAAAAGAGATATAATAAATAATATAAAATTATTATATATTAATTATAGATTAACTTACAGTTAATCTATAGTTAAACTATAGTTAACTGTGATTAAGAGATTAATTAACTGTAATCTAATCTAATTAGGGCTGGTTAAGGGAATTTTATAACTTAATCTAACCAGAGTTGGTTAGATTAGATTATGGCTAAGATACAGCGGTTAGGTTATGCCACTCTATATACTAGAAAAGAATTAATAATCTTAGTACTAAGTATAATTAATCTAGATTAACTGTTTAATTTTTAGCTTAACTGTGGTTAGATATAGAAATTCTATTAATCTAGTTATAACCTAGCAGTTAGGTATAACTGACCCTATTAACCTAACCTAACCTAGCCAAACGCCAGTCTAGTTTTAATAAAAATCTACGGTTATGGTGATATCTACGGTTACGGTGTGGTGCACCCACTCTGGCCGCGCCGGAGTGAGTGTGCCTAAGGCACGGATACTAAGCAGTCAACCAGGCCTGCTAGGTAACCATAATCATCCAGGGCATAACACAGTGCAGGGGTAGTAGGGAGTGGTGTACTAGCCTAAATAAGTTAGTAGAGCTGATCCTGATGGGTGTACACTGGTTATGTGGCCACCCCTAGGGCACTGGGATCTGTAGCTGGCGTAGTCAGATGCAGCAGAACAAGATGACTCTAACAAGAGCTAGATCATCATAGCTGGACGGCAGGGGACGCGGTGGCGGGCAGATGCGGTCGCCGGAGTGGGGGGGTCTGGGACCTGGACCCGAGTCCCCAGTGGGCACCGGGGGACGTTGCTCGTAGATCATGCCGATGTCATATTTAAATTACCATGATATCATGCCACATATTGACCATGCATGTTTTGCCTATCTTAACCCTTGTCACTATGGTTGCCTACTCTTTTCATTCAATTGTGAGCCTTCTACAGCATATCAAGCAGAGCCGCCCTCCCTCTCATTCAGGCGAAGCCTGGTAGGACCAACAAACCGCGTGCCGCACCTACCCCCACTCCCTGGGAAACAACGAAGTCTGGGCTCTCAGTTATGAAACTTTCGATATGGGCCTGCAAAGTCCAGTATCTAGTGCAGTCCATAGAACATCCCGCCAGGTTATTTTTGCATTAATCTTACCTTCTGTGCCACTATCCACTAAGAATCGCCGCCAAGCCTTCTATTTCTAAGTAATTAACGCCGCATTAGGCCACGTGTTGCTCCCATCCACCACCACCTCTACCACAGACCTTCAATTTTGCCTAGGCTCTGGCTATAAGAATAAGGAGAAAGAGAAGATATAGACAAGTGATAAATGGGTGAATTTGAAGAGGACCCTTCTTAATCAGACTAACAAACCATTCTGCCTTGTGCGGAAACCATCGCGCAACCTGCAGGCAAACTAGCAGCTTTCGTGATTCTAAGACAGAGGGCTCTTCCCCCATCTCGAAGAGGCTTTTTGCGTAGATTCTCTGCTATAATCTTTTAGCACTGGGCCGGCGTTATGACTCTCTCTAAGCCGTCATCCATTTGACGATGAGAGCTCAGCTGAAGTCGATTTTTAAAAGTGCCTCTGCCGGACTCCTCAGAGCTCAGTCTCGTCTTCCCCATTAATGAAATCGGAGATGATGTGATCTGATTCTTCAGACTCATCTCCCAATGCTTGCGGCTCGTCGAATGATTCTTCATATTCTGCCTCTAGTATAAATGACCTTCCTCGATACAATGGCCGGACAGATTCAAGCGCGGCCTACTCTACTTTAGCCAGAGGTGAATAAGCCACCAAACCATCTTACCTCAATGGCTCTCCAGTACCAATTAGGAGAGTATTTGATCCCCCCTACAAGTATCGTGAATTGCTTAAAATAATTAGACATGCTAAAGACCGAATAATGTTACAATCTCGTAGTATACTTACCTGAGCCTGTCTGGTATCGTCGAATCCGAATCCCCTCCAAAACCCTCCTCCAGAAATCTTGTTCCATGTACCTCTGCCTGTTAAACTCAACGCACCGTTCAACGCATCGGCGGTAAATGCGACGTCAATTTCAGTTGTTTGACCGTCCCAATGAGAGATGGTACAGCGAGCTGTTGTATAGGCTTCTGTTATAATACAAAGTCCGTAACGCAGGATATGATACCTATGCTCTTGACACATGACCAAAGCGCGCTCATTGTCTCTTAGCCATTCCCTGAATGGCGAATCGTTTGTATAACTGTGGTAGGTAACAGGGTCTGCCATGAGTAAAGCACCATCGTGTCTTGTCCGCATGAAATTGAAGCCGGCCCCAGCGGTTACTGGCATGCTAAGTGATCATGAGCAGTCAGTTCCATAACACAGGTCATTAAGGTCTGAACCTGGTTTCTGCCTCTCCTTTCACTCTCATCATTCTGACGCCGACGCCTGGTACGGGACCCCATTCTTGGGGAGGCGTGGAATTTAATCGCGGTCCCTCGCGCAATGGTCTGTATGGAACCGACCCGGCTGGAAGAGTTGTCAAGTTACATATATTCTTCCAGTGACCACTGGAGTCGAAATAACCACAACGTCCCGGTTCTAGATCCTCGTCATCAGGATAGAAGACAGCTCGGCCAGGAAGCGTTCCTCGTAGACACTGAACGTAAGAATTATACGGCTCCCGTGCCATTATAATGTATATTTTGATGTTGAACAAAGCTCATGTACTTGTAACTGCCTTTATCTGTTGACTGAGATATTTCATGTTTTAAGGTATGTTGCACATTTAGAGGCAAGAGAAGATTCCCAATGACCAGTGATGATATCATTCCGACCAAGAATATCATGATTCATGATGCTCCCACACCAGCAAGTCTAAGTTTATCAAAATTAACTTTTGGATATCTCGAATGGGACCGGATATGGCGTGATTTTCTGTACAACTAAAGATTGGATGAATTAATTTATCAGTGGCCTGATTGATGTTAAGCTCAACAGCTGCCGTTCAATATTATACCCAGGAATCGGTTGGGCGGCAAAAACCGAAGATCTAGACCAGCTAGAGTTCCATCACGCTTAAAGACTGGGGCAGTTGTAGGAACAATTTTCTCTATAACGGTTCTGAAATTGCCTCTAAAGCCCATACCTACACAACAGATTTTGCTGTGTCTCACCGCAAAAATTCTAGTGTCAACTTTGGAGTGGTCTGACTTTGTGTAGTGAATGCGTCACATTTACGTCAGGAAAATTGTTTCGTGATTATCCATGAATTCTAAGCTAGAACATCACTGTGTCTTGGGATAAGGCAATTATAAAGAGTCCACAGTTCATACAATCACAGCTTTGCTCTTAAAGGATGTCTGATATTTGTGATCTATGTGCGTTGTTGTTTCTACCAACTCTGTTGATAAGACAACCGAAATTTTAAGATGTAATTCTGCAAAGCAAGTCTTGATAGATGACTAATACAGGCCAGAAGGTTCGCGCAAGAATGTCTGTTTCGTCAGTATATGCCGTGGTGCCCTCCAGAATGTGACACATGCTAAACCCCTAGTTTAGTAAATCTGGTGACAAAAGAACGCTTCCGGAAGATAGCAACGATGACAATGTCCCATCATATGCGATTGAGAGCTCAATCATTGACGATACTACACAATACCAAGATTTCTTTGTGGAGAAGAATCTTGGCCTTGATAGAGCTACTCAACCTCGCGTGAGCTTTCCAATTTCTTCAAGGAGCCGCGAAGTTAAGGCATTTGAAACTGAGTTACCAGGAATCAAAAAATGGTTGAAAGACCAAAAAATTACTTGGACATCGATTGGTTGCGTCGGACGCTCAACTTATGGGACAAATGAGAAAATTAAGTCCACAATTATTATTACCGTCCCGCGAAAGAAACCAGAAAATATGATAAGGAGTTGGCCATGTAAAATAAGTGGCACTACATTTGAACTAGGGATAGAGGTACTTGTCGGGGAAATTAAACCTGACTTCGGCCTAGGGTTTAAAGAACGAACAGACCCAGTCCTTTGTGGTTCCTCCTGTGGGAATACCAACGAACTTCAGTATTCCGGAACAATTGGTGGTTTTATCTCACTTGATTTGGACGCTGAATCCCAGGAAAAGGCTACAACATTTGCGGTCAGTAACCATCATGTTTTCGCACCAGGGAGGGTCCGCGGAATACGGTGCGGTGGTGATGGTTTATTGGATAGAATTCGCCAACTTATCTTCCCATTGGTTGACAATAACAAGCAAATTTCCAATGATCAATGTCTTAGAAAATGGACGGAGATCGCCATGTCATTTCAGGAGGATATTGACCTTTGCCTGCTTCTCAGTGCCGTCGGTGTACTAGATAAACATGGGAAGGACGAAATAGATTTCGATTCCCAACGAGCTACCTATTTCGCCGCGATCCTACTTTGGCTCAGCTTCTGTGAGAAAATTGGGGAGTTAGGGCAAAAATATGATGTCGATTATAACCAGACGGTTTTGGAAAATTTCCGGGAGAAACTTTCGGGTGAACTTAAGTTGCTTGTTGAGTTGAGTCAGCAGCAGCGGGACGATACTTCACCCTGGCCTAGCTCATCCTCTCATTCTTCTCTCGTCTTTACCGAGGGGATTCAAAGGAGGATTCAAGGGAGGATTCGGATTCAACAAGGGCTTGAAGATCGTTACCCATTATTTCTGGAATATATGAAAACAGCTGTTAAGGAATATGGGAAGCACCCACGGGGAGAACTAAGTTTCAGCCAAATATTCCCACATCGCGGTAATTCTTACCTGGCTGATGATCAGTTGCCATATCTCATCGTCAATCTGTTCTTTAATGGCGACCAGAGAAGAAATCACAACTCAGCCACACCACACGAACTGGTATCATCAATTGAAAGCCCTGTGGTTGGAAGCCGACCCGACTGTTCGGACATCTATCGGTTTAAACAGTATTTTGGCACTTGGCTCAGAGCATGGGATCATAGGACTGAACTTCGGCGGCTCGCATGTGCTTTTGTTGAGCACCCTTCCACCCGAGATAGGCGCAGTTTACAATCCAAACTGGGGTCGCAGTTAGAAGAACATAGGGCATTCTTAAACCAACTGCGATCTGAAGAATGGACAAAGGTGCTCTCCACAATGGGACCCAATATATCTGAAACCTTACGTCAATCGCTGTCAGCCAGGACGGAGCAGCAGATACAAATGGCGGAGCAGGAATTAGAGAGGATAAGTGATCCAATTCACTCTACCATTGGAACCCTCTGGGCTTCCAGCGGTATCTGTGCTCACCAAGATCCTCTGCGTATGAAACCTTTCCCCAACAACGTGAAAGAAAGAGAAGACTGGGCTTTAGTAAGACTATGGCCCTCTGTGAATGTCCAAAATTGGTTTCGTATCAACCCACTAGGCCCAGACCCATGGGGAAGAGGTCAAGAATTTCTAGGAGTCAGGTCTTGGAGGGCAGATTCCGATATAGATCGGATCAAAGTTTTCAAATGCGGCCGGGCAAGTGATCATACTATTGGCATTGTATCTGGAGGAAGACGGATTCTAGATGACGAGGACGGAAGTTCTATAGCAAGTTACGAGATTTACCCATCAAGCAGCAGCATGTGCAATTTTTCGGAGGCTGGAGACAGTGGCTCATGGATCATGGATAGCCATGGTCTTCTGGTAGGTATGGTTTGGGGAAAGAATGTTGCAGAAGGATCGACCCTATTTACCCCAGCGGACTACTTTTTCCGGTTTATACGAAACCGTATCCAGAGGGAATATGGGACTGATAGACCACTTGATACGTTTAAACCCCGGATTGTGGTTGCCCGTACGGCGAACGAACCGGAAGCCGCAATTCCTTCACCACCAACTGATCCTCCCCATGTCTGAGGGAGACTATGTTAAAAGTGCGCCGACCCTCTCTGACATAAACAGAAATTGGTATATTCTGCTTAACTCTTTCACCCCAGTACCTCACAAATGCACCTACTTATCTTTTTTGCAAAGGAGAATTCTTGCAGATCACACACATGTGTTTATGTTCATATTTATGTGTCGCTTCATCAACACATTACTATTTCTCTATCCATTTCACTCCTCTAGATTACAACGAATAAAAATACTATTCGATCGTACCTCACTAAATCCTGCCCCGCACTGCATTGCCTAATGATAAGTACATAAATACATAATGGATCTCTATGCCCTCAATGAGACTCACCGCTTACGCATCTGTCACGCATATAGGATGTAGCAAAATCGTCGGACCTGGACCCGTAAAAGCCAAAAGTCACACGGTAAACAGATCCTACACGAGCTGGAAAAGGAAAGCTCTAGAAAGCTGTCACGGAATTGATAGCGATCATGCAAGGTGACTGTACTGGATACCCTGCCCCAGGTGCATGGACAACTCGGCGGCCGAACGGCGACGTCGGCGTCTATATTTGTCGCCTTTCTAATGACGAATAGTGGCCCCGATCTGGAAAATGTAGACAGAGAGTCTTAGGGGTCTTTGGCTATAAATTAGTACTGGAAGTTATAGTAGGAAAATCAAGAATCAGTCTTCTGTCTTTAGTATCTACTGGCTAGTGCTTTGCCCACGTATCCTTACCTAGTTGACAGGTCCTCTACCCTGACTAGTAGATATCCCTCTGACAAAAGCTGCTACCTACATGAAATGGTGAGATGCCTGGGGCCGGACCCTAATCCTATGAGTCGATTCTGATTTTCTAGTGGAGAATGAGGACAATGCGCAGGCATTCTTAGACAATTTCTTCCCTAAGACGGATGAACTGAACTGGTGTATCTCCAGCAATGTGGCATATACTGAGCAAATAAAATATGTTACAACTGATAGTGTTGGATTTATAGATCTTCTACTAGAGTAGTACGGTTTAACCGGTAAACCCGACCCGAACCCGCACCAAACCGGCTCAGGGTTGGTTTCGGTTTCCGGGTTCTCTAGGGTCAAAACCCGCACCGAACTCGGAAAACTGTGCGGTTTTTCTTGGCAGTCACGTGCCTTTAAAAATATAGATTTTCTAGAATTTTTCTAGATTTCTATATAGATCTAGATTATATATATATATATATAAAATATCAATTTAATATATATAGAAATGGTAGAGATATAGAGCTTTAAAAATTACTATACTAGGCCTAATTAGGTAAAGCGCGTGATCAATAAGCTGTATTTTACCTAATTAGGTTTAGCGTGTGGCTTCGCGGGGACCCGACGAGTTGGGTTGATCTAGATTGGCCCGGGTTCG
>NVQI01000158.1:0-12167 GCA_002894705.1 Aspergillus sp. ATCC 12892
TTAGGATTAGGGCAGCTGACAAAAGTCTAACAAAATCTTATAATATTTTATATCTCTAATTAGAAAGTAGTTGTTACAGACCCTTGTCTAGCGTATCTTATCGAAGGCGGACACACAAGGCAGAATAACGATAGGATGACGATGGCCGATTTCTGAATAAAAGACACCTAATAAATTGTTTATCAAGTAGTTATTCGGGAAGGACTGTAAACATCGATAACAGTTCTATTATATAATATCTACTCCAGAATCTACTCTAGAGAGAGTATATTGAAAGTATACAACGCTACGCACCATAATTAGATATACTTTATTCTCTACTCTCAAGAGAGTTATGATAAGAGTAGATACTTAAGAATATATAAAAATACTCATTTATATACTTAGTCTAGTTCTTCATGATCAATTTATATTATTACTACAGAGTTATCTTTAGTAGTATAATCAGTCTTAACTTATTTGCACTCTTCTAACTATCAAGTATACATACTCAATAGGTCTGGCTTTTTAAACTTAAGTCTAGTATCAATAACAGTCTTGTGTCGACTGTGTTCTTGTATTGACAGTAGTCTTGTATCAACTGTATCTCTGTATTAACGGCAATCTTGTGTCAACTATATTCCTGAGATAACGGCAGTCTTGTGTTGATGGCAGTCTTGTAGCAACTTTTGTTATCCCAAGATCACAACTCAATAGTGACGGAAGTCAAAGTATAACTTTAGATTAGTAACCCTCAAAATATGGTCTACTAACTGATTCTAGACTTAACAATAAAGCCCCGGGCGTAATATATTAATTATCAGTCTATACAAGTTGAATCACATTTAAACTTAAAATATTGATAATATATCTTCTCAGTCATCCAGCAGTAAGAAGACTCTGATTAAGAACACTCCACTAACAGAAACTGATTCTAAAAGCAAAACAACCGTGAAGAAACAGCTGAAGTAGATAAAGAATATAATTACTTAGCTTGTCAACAACATCAAAGAAAAGAATTAGAAAATTAAAAATCTTAAAGTACAGCTTAAAGAAGCTGAATAGATCTGTAATAAATAGTAGAATTATATCGCTCAGCTTAATGCTTAGATCAAAGTATCAATATCTAAAGATACAATTGGGAAGATAAAACTGTCAAAAGCCAAGTCTTTTAACAAAACTTGCTTTAAATTGTAAGTCTTTCTAATATAAATGAATATACACATTTATGCAAATAGAAAAAACCTTATCAACAAAGCTAATAAGATTATCTTTATATCCACTCACTTATATAAAGCAGTATAAAACTGGTTTGAACTATATATCTAAGAATATTACAAGATTATACCAGACAATTGATTAAGCATTACACAAGAATTGTTTACCAACTCAAGAAATCTGTGCAAGTATTTTAAATGGACTTTCAGAGATATTAATACTAAAGCCATGACTGAATATAAACTAAAGTAGCTATATCAATAAAACAGCACATTAATCTATGCGGCAGAGTTTTAGCAGATTATATTTAGAATGGACTAAAACAAGAAAGTCTATGTATTAATCTTTATTAGCAATCTCAAAGGACATGTAAAAGATAAATTTACAAGAGTCAATAGATCAGCAACACTTAACAAGATAATCAACTTTGCTATTAAAGTAGACAACCGTTATTATAAACAACTTATAGAAAGATGAGACAATAAGATCTAAAAAAAGAGCAGTCACCGACCAAAAGAACAGTACAAGTTAAATAACCAAAGAGAATGTACAGGTGCTAGACACAACAACTCTTATGGATTAAAATCCATAGAATTGAATGTTATTGAGAGATAAGACCAGTCGAGAGATATCTTTTAAAAAGAAAAAGAGTGTCGAAAGCGCAAAAAGCTTTGTTATAACTGTAGAAAAGTAGAATATATATCAAAGAATTGTCAACAAAAAAGAAATAATTATTAATTGAATTGAAAGTCTCAGCAAATAAACACTACAGAGAATAAATTGAAATTATTAAAGAAGATAAGATTCGCGCAATTTAATATCACTATAAAAGTCAGTGAGCTACACAACAAAATCAGAGAAGTCTATGACATATCATAAAATCCCGAAATTAGTGAGGATTTAGAAGAGACTAGTAATAAGACTAGATTTATACAGCTCAATATCAATATAGATTTGTTAATAGAAAAGATAGAGTGACATAGAAAAAATAAGCTAAATAATAATAAGTAAATTATACTAAATTGACTTACTACTCGCACAAACCAAACAGTATAGCCATGTATTAATCAGGATTAGAGTAATCTGCAGGACATTATAGAACAATGGTATGGTCAGCTTAACAAAAACGAAATGGACGACTTAGCCGACCATACAAACAATGAAATTGATGGATTTGGACAAATTAACAGCGAGTCACAATACAAAGCTATTATAGAGTTAATTAGAGGACACATGCGATACGCGCTAATCTATAGAGTAGACAGCCCTGATAATATTAATTAATACAATGAGTCTGTTTCAAGTATTGATCAATTAAATCAAGTTTTAATTGAAATTGATTCTTTGAACAAAGAGTATAGTACTTAATAGACTGGCTATGCTCTCAATATAAAGAGACTTCTTGAGATATTCAAGACATTAGAAAATCTTTAGAATAAAGATAAAAATATATATTAACAAGTTATAACTTTTATTGATACACTGCAAGAGATAGTATCACTGTAATTGAGGCGAAGAATGCTAGAATCTAGATTATATCAAACACAACAATATAAGATTGAGTCACCGCGAAGACAAGAGAATCTTACAGATTAAATCAACAATATAATTGATAGTATTATACAGAATTCCAGAAGATTTTTACAATTACTTAGAATGTTATTGAAGCAATGTCCACATTAAAATTATAAATATTAGAACTTAAATATTAAAGATTAGAATAAATATTGTCAGTACTGTGACTAGTATCTAATTATATATAAAATATGTGATACAGACAGATTTAAATACTATAAAGAACTTGAACTTATTAATTTAGATAGAGTAAAAAGAGAACACAAAAAGATGTACTATTAATTAAGAGAATATAAATATTGCTACTATGCAATAAAATTAATATATAATCATTACTCTTGAATTGTATATTTTAATAATAGTTATATATATCACTGTATCTGAAAATAAATAGCACATTTTTGGTCACAAAACAATGTAAACCGAGAAACACTTGTTATAATTAGACAAGAGAGACACATCACTACAATTATTATTATTAATAAGAAACCAGCATGAGCAATGATAGACTTAGATATAATAAACAACTTTATATTACTAAAATATCAAGAAAGTATAAAGATTGAAGGATGACGAAAAGAGAATATTGAATTCTTACTTGAACTAGACAGTCAGAAATTGGGAACTAATTAAATCTTAGTTGAAACAGTATCTATTACTATAACTGTAGAGCAATATATCAAAAGAATAGTCTTTAATGTCACGCCTTTAGAGAACAAGTATAATATAATATTAGAGATCTTATAGCTCAAAGATTATAATTTAATAATAGATTGGAAGCAATAGATACTTTATCTGAACAATTGCCATTGCTTGAAGAGACTATATATAGAATATAATATTCATACTCTTATTAGTAAGTGCACTAATAGTGAAAGAGTTAAACAGTGCAATTAGAATACCGCGAAGAGAAATTCTGTAAAAAATATAATTATGACAGCAATTTAATATTTAGAAAAGAAATAATTAACTGAACTGATAGAATAGACATTCACTAATAAATAAAAATAACTAGAAGTCATGACACTAGAGAGTAAATTAAAAGAGAAATAACACTCTTTACTAGAAATAAATCAGATATTGTTAGAGTCAGACAGCAACTCTTAAATACTTTTAGACTCTTAGAAATTAGCGGCTAACTCTGCGAAACAGTCAAGTCTACTCAAAGAGTATCAGAGATTTCAAGAACTATTTGAACAGCTATAAATAAACAAGTTATCAGAGTATAAACTATATAATTACACTATTTCTATTTAAAAAAAAAAGAAAGTAATATATAAATAAATTTATTTAATGTTAGAAAAGAAGTCACAAGCTCTAAAGAAATATATTAAAGACAGACTTAAAAAGAAATAAATTTAATTATTGAAAAGTCCAGCAGAACACAGTGTATTATTTATATTTAAGAAGAGAGAAGAATTACAACTATATATTGATTATCAACTATTAAATAAAATTATAATTAAAGATAGATATCTGTTATCACTCATTATAGAAATATAAGATAAGATAAGAGAAGTGAAATAGTTTACAAAACTTGATATTATAGATATATACCATCGCCTTAGAATTATAAAAGACAAAGAATAGAAAACTATATTTTAAACTAAATATAAATATTATAAATACTTGATTATATCTTTTGGACTTATTAATATATCAGTATTGTTTTAAAGATTTATTAATAAAGCACTAGAAGAAATTCTCGATATATTTATTATTATATATCTAGACAATATCCTGATCTTCTTGTACAATCTTAAAAAATATGTTTAATATATTTAAATAGTCTTGAGAAAATTACAGAAAGTAGAAGTACAACTGAAACTGAAAAAATATAAATTTTATATTTAAGAAATTAAGTTTTTAAAACACTGGATATCCACTGAAGAGATATAAATAGAGAAAGAAAAGATGAAAGCTATTTAAAAATAATCAAAATCAATTAATCTCAAAGAACTGCAACAGTTTATTGAATTGCTGAACTATTATTGAAAATTTATTAACCAATATACACAAAAGCTAGGGCTACTCTTCAATCTACTTAAGAAATCAAAGCAATGGAAGTAGACAGACAAACACTAAGATATATTTGACAAGACAAAAGAAGTAATTATTATTATATCAATCTTGGCACAGCACAACTCAGCTAAACAAACTATTATTAAAATTAATATATCTGACTATATAATTGGCGCATGAATAGTACAAGTGAAATTAGATAAAAAGCTACAATTAATAGTATTTGAATCTAGAAAACTAGTTCAAGCGGAACTAAACTATAATATTTATAATAAGAAATTGTTGGCTATAGTGTTAGTATTTAAAAAATAGAGAGTCTATCTAGAAGAAGCACAGCATTAGATTATTGTGAAATTAGATTACAAGAACTTGATATATTTTACAATCACAAAAGAGCTTATATAATGATAAGCAAGATAAATTGAAATATTATCACAGTACAATTTCAGGATCGAGTATTGTAAGAGAACAGAGAACAGTTAAGCTAATACTTTGAGCTGAAGATTTAATTATAAGATTAAAGAAAAGACAATTAAACCTGTAATATTAAAGTAACATAAGAATAGGATTATTAAATATAACCGGCAGATATTCACAGCAGTGACTATAGAAATTAAAGACTTAATTTAATATCTTATTACAAAGATAAATAAAAAGGATGAAACACTTACACAGAAGCTTGAGATAAATGATAATCTATTTACTAAAGATAAAGATAAAATTATATATTATTAAAATCTTATCTGAATTTCTTAGAAACTATAGAATATAATTATTTAGAAATATTATAATAATTCAATACAAGAACATTTTAAAGTTGAAAAGACAGCGGAATAGATTACAAGAAATTACTATTTTCTGAACATAGTAAAATAAGTCAGAAAATATATTAAAAAATGTGAAATATATATCAAAGATAAATTAGTAAGATATAAACTATATAGACTTATATAATTATTAGACATATCTTTAAAATTCTAAAAATAAATTATAATCGACTTTGTGAAATCACTATCTGAATTAGAAGAATGGGACACAATAACAGTAATAACAGATTAACTTATTAAATACATCTATTTGATACTAAGCAAATCAATACTCAATACAGTGCATCTCACACACTTACTTGTCAATTATATCTTTATTTATCATGAAATACTAGAAAAGATTATATTAAATTAAGACAAGTTATTCACATTAAAGTTTTGGCAATCACTCACAGATCTAATAGAGATAGATTAGAAGTTAACCACAGCATATTATCTACAAGAAAATGGACAAACAGAAAGAATAAACCAGATAATTGAACAATATTTATAACACTATATCAATTATTAATAGAATAATTAAGCAAATCTGTTATCAACAGCACAGTTTATATACAATAACGTGGAATATTTGACAATAGAAATAATATTCTTTTATATAAATTATGGATATCACGCCAGAATAACAGAAGAATTAAAGAATAGATATTCTGTTGTAGAAAAAGCCATTGAAACAGTTAAAAAATTAAAGAACTTATATAATCAACTGTCTCTAAATATTAAGTTCTTTAATCATTGCGCAGCGATATACTATAATTGATACTATAAAAAGAGATCTATCTTTAAGAAGAGAGAGAAAGTATTTCTACTTCACAGAAATATAAAAACAAAATGACTAAGTTTAAAACTTAATCATTAGAAAATTAGACTATTTAAAATTAAAAAATAAATTAGCAATGTTAATTATTGACTAAAACTACTAGACTTAATAAAAAGAATATACTCTGTGTTTTATATCTTATTATTAAAATCTATATTAGAAAATGCCAAAATTGCTGAAAATATTGAACTTGATAAGAAAGAAACGGAATACAAAGTCGAAAAAATACTAAGACACAAACAAATTAATAGAAAACCGCACTATCTAGTAAAATGGAAGAAATATAGTATCTTAGAAAACTTATAGAAGTCTATTAAAAATTTAATAGACTGTTACCAGCTAGTTCAACAGTACTATTAGTAGAGAGATTAAAATTTACTCAGAAGAAGAGATCATTTATTATCTAAGTTATACTAGAATTAGACAACACAATATCAAGAAAAGTGGCGTCCGACTTATTAATAAGACACTCCAGCTCACGAAGATCCTCAGCACTAGAAGAGTTCTTTTTATTAAATTGCTCCATAAGCAAAGAATTATACTCTAATATACAATTATTATATTCTTTTAAAAAACGCTGTTATTTCTGAAGACAAAGAATTTTCAATATTATCTCTTGTATCTTTTGAAAATACTTCAGTTAATTTCACTGAGTCTTCTTAAGTTTGGAAGCAATCTTCTCTTGATTACAATGAAGATTCTCTCACTCACGTTTACTATAAAATTATTTTAAATATTTTTGATTGTAACGAGTACACTTTACACAATTCTTATTCTTGAAATCCATTACACAAGATTTGTTACTTTGAATGCAATGATCATAAGAATTATTAACAATAGAACTGTTGATTAAGATTGTATAATACTAAAGAAGTCTGTTTTGCTTACGTATCTTGTTAGACATGAGTATAATAAAAAAGCATGGCAGAAAGTTAAGAAAGGAGATCTCTTATCTGAATAAGCCCGCAACTTTATACTTTCAAGGACGAAAGTCTAAAAGAGAGAGAATAATGTTATAGATTCTTGTCTAATATATCTTATTAAAAATAAATACACAAGGCAGAATAATAATAGAATAACGATGACCGATTTCTGAATAAAAGACACTTAATAAATTATTTATCAAGTAGTTATTCGGAAAGAGCTGTAAACGCCGATAACAGCTTTATTATATAATATCTACTCCAGAATCTACTCTAGAGAAAGTATATCGAAAGCATACAACACTACGCACTATGATTAAATATACTCTATTCTCTATCCCCAAGAGAGTCACGATGGGAGTAGATACTCAAGGATATATAAGAACACTTATTTATGTACTTAGTCTAGTTCTTCATAATCAATTTATATTATTACTATAGAGTTATCTTTAGTAGTACAACCAGTCTTAACTTGTTTATACTCTTCTAACTATTGAGTATATATACTTGATAGGCCTGGCTCTTTGAACTTAAGTCTAGTATTAATAGCAGTCTTGTGTTGACTGCGTTCTTGTATTAACAGCAGTCTTGTATTGACTGCATCTCTGTATCGACAGTAATCTTGTGTCGACTGTATCTCTGAGACGACGGCAGCCTTGCGTTGACAGCAGTCCCATAGCAACTCTTGTCGCCTTAAGGCCGCAACTCAACAGCGACGGAAGTCAAAGCACGACTTCAGATTAGTAATCCTCGGAACGTGGTCCGCTAACTGGTCCCAGACTTGACGACAAAGCCCCGGGCGTAACAGTAGTCTATTATTACTAGAAAAGCTTTTTAATTTAGACTAATTTAGTAGTTAATTACAAGTGAGATCTTTGTATTGTTAAGTAATTAAGAAAGTAGTTAAATATATATCTTATTTAACAAAGTTATTAGTCTTTTTCTAATCTATATACAATTTAGAAGATAAAGATAGTATTAATATAATAAAGAGATAGCGGCAAGAGTAATTATTTATTTAAATTAAATATACTTAATTATTTAAAATAATAGTTAATAGATAATAATAAATCAAAGAGTTTAATCAAGAAATTCTTGATTACTATAGATAATAGAATTATTCTTTAAATAAATAATATTTATTAGTACAGTTAAAAGTAACTAGACTGTGATTAAATAATAAACTTTATTAATTTATAAAATATTATTTTATTGATTATTCTTTTAAAGTCTATTAAAAAGATTTTCTTTTTATAGTCTTTTCTTTAGTAATAACTTATTAAGCTTGTTTCTGAACTGTTAATTAATAAATAAACAAGACTGTGAAAGTAGTAAATATAGAAAATCTTTGGATTACTACTTAGAAACTCAGTACTCTAGAAAAAGTTATTTTAAATAGACAATTTTTACTTCTTAGTATTCTATTTTAATTAAATCTTATCTATCTCTCTTTATCTATATATAAAAAGAGATTGATCTTATTAAGTTTTAAAAATTACTAATTTCTCTAATTTAATAGAATACTGAATAATCTACTTTTACTGTTATGTCTATACAAGATCAAGCTAAAAGAGAAATATAGAGATAGATAAGAATAATATAATTTTAGTTATACTTTAGATATTAGCTATAAAGATTTAAAAAGTAGATAAAGATAGTGTAATACTATTTTCTAATAATAGAATAGATAATGTAATATATCTAAATATAATTAATCTAGAGATTAATAGATAAAAAGTATATAAAATATATTTAAAGATTAGAAAATTAGAGAGAAAGAATTAATTCTATAATTATATATTATTAAAATATATAGTAGATTATATTCTATTAACTACTCTATACTATATAATCTACAATTCTATACTGCTTATATAATAGTATAACTATAAGTTGTCTATTACAACAGTGTAAGTATTATAGTCACTTATAATAAAAGTAAAAGACTATAAAAATATATAGTATATAGTATATTTTTTTAAGTAAATAAAATAAAAATATATTAGTATTTATCTCTATACTAGATAAAGTCCATAATCTCTATTAGTTATAGAGATTCAGAACTCTGTGATTATTGTATAGTAGAATATCAGTTATATTTATATATATTTCTACTATATATTCTCTATATATAGCTACTTAAAATAAAAATTAATTAAAACACTATCTTAAATATAGAAAATAACAGTTCTAATTAGATTTTTACTTAAAAATATACTTTCTTTTTATATATAATTAATAAATAGAATATTTTAGTATTGTTAATAGAGGATTTTTATAGTCAGTTAAAGATAGTGAGATTAATACTAAATTAACCACGGTTAATTTAACTTACTATCTGCTATACTGAGAAATAATTAATAATCTTAGCATTAAGCACAGTTAATCTAGATTAACTGTCCAATTTTTAGCTTAACCATGATTAGGTATAGAAATTCTATTAATCTAGCTATAACCTAGCGGTTAGGTATAACTGACCCCATTAACCTAACCTAACCTGGCCAAACGCCAGTCTAGTCTTAACTGAATTCAACACTTCCACTATTATACAAAGTGCCGTATCTCTAAAAAAGAGATTCAATTACTACTTTTTAATAGCCACAAGTTCTATCTTATCTATAAATTTCTTCAGTTTTGTAGACAGTATTATATTATATCTTACTGTTTTTCTTCTTATACAATACATCTTGTACAGTCTCTTGATAAATAATCTTTTTAAGTCTATAAACACTTCTATTACAAGTAAAATAATAAGCTTACTTTAAAAGATACTGAGATAAATAATAAGAGTAATTTCTTAAAGTAGATTTATTCTATTTATACAAAGACTTTTAAATAATATATAATTTGATATATCTTTAAGAAGCAAAATATATATCTTTTAAATTTAGAGCCAGTTCTTAAATCTTTAAATAAAACTTTAGAATTAGCTTTAGAGCTTCAGATAATTATAACACTATTATTATTATCTTTAAGCTTATCATTACTATCTACAATACAAGATCTTCATTAAAGTATTAGTAAAGCTTAGAGCTTTATTGATAATAGTCCAGAGCTTAATCAAAGCTTTATACAACATCTTAATTATGTATTCCAAAGCTCACTAGAAATCACTAAATTAGCCGCTCAACTTAAGAATAATCTACAACAACATCTCCAATATTAAAAGTCTTAAAATAGACAGAAATCACAGAGAAGAGTCCAGTATAATAGACCACTGACTGTATATAATACAAAACGCCATATTACAGATTGTACAGAGAACAAAAGACTACAGGACCTTAGGCAGATTAGAAAAGCAGAAACTTTAGAACACAATAAATCACCACAATAGAAAGATATAGAAGATCTGCCTAGTACAGAGACTAGTTAGATAAATAAGAAAGATTCTAGATTACCTTTTTAAATAGATACTCAAGGCGATATTGTATAGAAATCTGAATAGCTTCAAATTTATTGTTGACATGGGAATTATTATTGGGGTGTGGCAGACCAACACGCCGAAGGCGGGTGGGGCTGCTGAATAAGAGATGGCTACCGTCCATGATACCTGTATACCTGTGAGAAAACAACTACTCTTTCGCGAATCTAGTTTTTGAAATTCCGCCACCACCCCACGCCGGAAACGGCTCAAAGTTTGCCTAGTTTCTTGTAAGCACGAGAGCTGTCTCCTGATACCAGCATTGATCTGGTAGGAGATGGCGCCGACCCGGGCGCTGCCCCCGGCCCCTGCGGGCGCAGCCGACGCGGCCGGTGACACGGCGAGACCCCTCTAGAAACGCGTCCTAGATCTCAACTGCGAGGCCGCCAGTCTGCTGGAGCAGCACGGCTCGGGGCTCTCGAAGCGCATGATGACGTTCATCCAGTCGACCTGGTCGCTGACCGAGGCGCTCTCCCACTACCCTGTGGGGGACGCCTGGAAGGTTCAGATGGACGAGATCCAGCGGGCGATCAATGACATCCGCAAGGACACCAACGAGCTCACGGCCAGGACTGAGGACCCCCTGCGGACGTTCGCCAGCGCCGCGCGGGGGGCCCCGCCGCCCTGCCACCACCAGTCGAATCACGACTCCGCCAGCAGCGCCCCGGCGCGCCCGGTCGACCTCGACCGCGACCGCGCCGTCACCGTGAAGGTGGGTGATCCCGCCATGGCCCGGAACCTCCGCCGGCTCACGAACGAGGACCTCGTCAAGCGGGCCGAGAAACACCGCAGCCGGGCGGCCGTCAGGGCCGTCCGGCCGACGCTGGCCTCCATCCAGTTCGTCGCCGCGAAAATTCTGCGGTCAGGTGACCTGCGGCTCTTCCTCCGCAGCGCCAAGGAAGCGGAGATCGCGCGGACGCACCGGGACGCCTGGGTCAAAGGCTTCGGCACCGCCGCACGGGTCGCCCTCCCCTCGTGGGGGGTGGTCGCCGCCGACATGCCGTGCCGGGCCCTGGGCCCGCTGACCGACGACGCGGACCGCAAGCGGATCGCGCAAGAACTCGTGGCCAACAACCGCCACGCGTGGGGTGAGTCCTGCGAGGTCACGTACGTGGGCTGGCTCGTCCGCCCCGCCCCGGGCAAGAAACGGTCCTCGATCGTCATTGAGTTCACCACGCCGTACCACGCGAACCGCGCCATCAAGGCCGGGACCATCTGGGACTTCCAGGTCTCAGAGACCGTCCTGTACGACCGGGCGTCTCGCATCGTGCGCTGCAACAACTGCCACCGATACGGTCACATAGGAAACATCTGTCCGAACGACACCGTCTGTGGCGCGTGCGCGGGCAAGCACTCGACCACGGCTTGTCCCGACCGCGACA
>NVQI01000016.1:0-45477 GCA_002894705.1 Aspergillus sp. ATCC 12892
ACACCCTATGGTCGTATGTATCAGTTATTTTGCAACAGGATACTATGTAGAGCCTAATTAGTTCCGTTACACCTCCATGGAATTCCAATTTCAAGTTCTAAGTTTGCCTCCGATATCAACAATGGTGGACGCAGATATTGCTCATTGACGGGTGCCTACTTTTCGCATAGCCACCTGCACACTTCGGCCCTTTAGAAACCATAGTAGGAATAGTATTGCCCCAACCATTGTACATTGCACAATCATACCTCTCTCATGGCTTGAGTATAGACTATCAGCCCCCAGCAGTGGCCATGTGTATATATTGTGCGACTGATACACGGCTACGGCACACCCGGAGCTTTTGTCTTTCCTTCCTTCCTTCCTTCTTTATTTCTTTCTTACTTTCTTATCACATAACTCTGTATTTGCTCGGACCGCTTGTGACCCAGTCAGCTAATGCCAGCCATAAACAACCACTGTTTCAGTTGGTATGGTACTGAGATATTGCTCTAGTTCAACTCTTGTTCTACGAACTTTTCTTACCATCAAGGCTCCAATCAGTAGTAACAATTCGCGGAGGTATATATTATTATGAGGCTAGACGTGCATGTATCCTCGACGAGAAAGTCACACAGGAAACCTTTCGAATTTGGTATATGAATATACCCTCGTTATTCTAGCGGGGCTACGAATCTCACTTTCGATAACAGGTTCTTAGACATCGACGCTGTCCATTGACACCACTAATCCACCACCTACGCTCTCAGGCAGATACGAGAGAATATGAATCAATTGTGACTTTTGCTCCATTATCTTATTCTGTTTTGGTTTGAGTCGAGCAGCTTTCAATAGCCTCACCAGATACTCCCTATTTCAGCTCCAACCATCTTCTAGACTTGAATTTTGTCTCTGCTCCCACGTCAAGGAGGGACTCCTGGATCCAGACAATATTTTTTTCATATATCCGTTTATCTTTGTCCACTCCGAGGTTCACTTTCGCGGATCTTACCATCTGGCAAAATATTTTTTCAGGGTCACGGAATCTTCGAACTGCTTCGCGGACCCCCCAAGAGCCTGATCGGATCTTACGTGCATGGTCTCTGAGGATGTGGCTCGTTAACGGATCATCATCAATTTCATAAGCGATCATCTCGTCAGTAATAGGTACGTTCGCTCGGCCATAATGACAGAGAAACTCTATCATCGTGCGTTTCCCATAGTATGGATCAAAGACTTTTCTGTCAAACAATGTTGACCTTCTTCCTCCTCCTTTGTTAGTCAAAGCTCTCCAAAGAACAGCCTCGGTGATAGGCAGATTCTTGCCAGAACTTTTGCAAAGCCACTGCATAAGTTTAGGTGCAGACGGGCTTGTATTCCCCACAACTTCGCAGAGAATAGCCTCAGTAATACGCAGACTTTCGTTCCCATAATGAAACAGAATCGTCATAAAAATATCTCCATTGCTTTCCGTTCGTTCTGCAACAGCTTTCAGTACATCTTCAGTGATAGGTGGGTCCCTGCCCGCAAATTCGCAAAGGGCAATCAAAATTGCAGCGCCTGCAAAGAGGTCAAGGCCTGAAGCAACCTTAAGTACATCCTCGGTGATAGGCGGGTTTCCGCCCGCATATTCGCAAAGGATAATCACCATGGCAAGGCTCGCAGCTGATGCATGGCTCACAGCAACCTTCAGTACATCCTCCGTGATAGGTAGGTTTTCACCACCATGCTCACAGAGGAACAGCATAATGTCCTGTGTGGGACCTCGCGATCTTGCTGCAGCTGCTTTGAGTACGTCTTCCGTAATAGGTACATTTTCGCCGCTCTCTCCACAAAGAATCTTAACCATAGAGTATGTAAAGTCAGAGGGATTCGTCAATGCTGCCTGGAGTACCCTGTCAGTGGTATATTGAGTCATATCTTTACAGTGATGCTGTATGAGCTGCAGCCCAGTCAAATAAAAGTTGCGTGCCGTAGCCTCGAGTACTTGCGAGCTCATAGGCAGGCTGTCTACTCCCCAGGTCTTGATCATGTATATAAAATGGGACTCTTCTGTACTAGTAGCAGCAGCACAAAGCACCTTGTCTGTGACTGGTAGTGTGATCCTGGCCTGACCGAGAATAACGCTTACCGCTTCCCAGTCCGTCTTTGCGATTCTTTCCACGACAAGATCTTCCACAATGCTGCGTATATCGTCCTTGCGTTCGACCGGGGCTTGAAATGCAATGGATTGCAAGGGGCACTCATATTCGCCTCCCTTTCCCACAATTGAAATGCATGATTTCCAGCTCCAAATCAGCGAAACATCACGGGACCCCGTCTCTAGCGACATGGTGATTTCCGTTTGAGGGCTCTCCCTTCGCCACCGGGGAAAGATATGACGCGCTCTCGTGGGTTGCAACATGGTTCCATCATCGGAGATACGCTGATGTGTATCTTCTGTCTGCTGTGAAGTCACTGCAAGCACAACGATGACAGGATAGCCTTCGACAAGCCTTATGACACTTGGCTTCGAAGCTCCCCGTAGAAGGATAAGAACGTCACCTTGCCGAACAGGCTTTGCTGATGGTCCAATTACCCATCGAGAACCCCATTTCTCCTTGAAGTGGGCAGCACAAGAAGTGTAAACGAAAGTAATAGTGAATGACTGCCTCACAGACGAGGTGTAACCCTCAACTAAGCTTATTTGGCCGATGGTGTATCCTTTGCCTGTTAAGAATACACTTTCGGGGTCTGGTAAAGTCTGTACACGGAATGATGATGGAAGAATGTACGTTACGAATCGTTCGAAAACCCTGTCCCAAGGTGCAGTGTAGTCTGGAATAAGAGCCGCTGCTTTGGGGTCATCACACGTCAAACCGAGCAGCGCATATACTTATCATGTAACTGGGTAGCCGCACGAGTATGGTACATGTCGATAAGCTCGGCCATAGGCAGCTCTCCTCGGGTAGTGGGTATATATCGAGGACGTGCAATCGCTCCACTCATAAGGCTGAGTGCAGAATAAACTTGGCCGTCTAAATCCAACTTTAAGCTTCTCAGGCCTAAGCAAAAGGTGTACCCATGGATCTCCACAGCTCCACACATGATAGAGATATCTCGTGCGACCCCAACTTCCTGGAGCACCTATATTAACTTCTTAATATAGCGTTCCCATTACTCTCCATATGCGCTTGGTGATCCCTTACCCAAATGCGTCGAAACCAATCTCGCTTAAGCAATTCCAAACACGCTGCTTTGTGAATTTCTGACTCCGGAGTGACCTCTTGTGGAGGCGTGTTTCCTGCAAGGGCCCGTTCCCCGGCGAGGCGAATAGTCTCAAACGCTTCATCGCTACTGTCTGCTCCATCGCCAAGCCAAACAAGGACTCGGTGAGCATGTCCATAGATATCCCGCATCAGAGGGATTTGTCGGGCCTTTTCATCTTCATCGTTTTGATTGATACATATTGCGTCAACCCATATGTGTCGAACAATCTGGTCGTCTCGAATATGAAGTAATACTGTATAAAGGTTTTGCCCGATTTGAAAGTCATCCCCGTCAACAAGGAGCGACTGAAGATTATTTTGGTCACCCCAGACATAGGACAACGCCTCACAGTGGTGTGCTTTTCCCGTGTCTGCCAGGGAGTATTCAGCTAGGCAGCATTCGATTTGGTTGGTTTCTTTACTTCTAGGCAATACCTGAAGTATGCGAACTGTGCTAAGTCCCGAAAGTGAACGATAAGTGTATGCGGGCATTTTAACGCGTGCTTCGCCGGAGACCAGCTCAAGATCTGGAGAGTGGATAAAACATTGTATTTTGGGGAGCAGGTGAGCTTTTAGGGTCTATATTTATATTAATTGTGGCAGGTCGCATAGCACCCGTATTCGGCGGCATTTCTATTGGCCCACGCTTGCGATGCAAAGTTGACAAGGCTACGGACCTATCATAAATCCGGATGTATTTTAGAGCCCGATCGGAAAGGCGTGGGGTTTGCCGTGCTCACTATTTCGATCACTATTTCGATATAACAGCAAGACACAAATAGTCGTAGGAAAACAGATATTAATAAATTTAGTATAGTAGCGCAGTCATGTTTATATAAAACTTGGAGTAGTGAAATAATTGCAGGGTAATGATCCACCTGCGGCCATGCACCCTGTCTGAATCCACAGCCAAATTCCGATTCGAAAATGCAGTACCTCGCATACTAGAGAGACTATCAGAAAGATTTCCTCTTCTATAATTCACTATTCTACAATCTCATTTTGTCTCTTTTGGGCCTTATCCTTCAAAGGTTTAACCATAATCCGGTATGACTCGGATTAAATATATAATCACTCGAATATCTATCGCTCTTGTTGAACTGTGACAAGTTCTGGGGAATAAATTTGATTTTATAACCATCCAACCAGGGCATTATAGATATCTACGCAAGATGGTCAATCATTAATCGGCTTTAACTCATCCGAAGCTTGTTGTATATAAGCGATTTAAGCAGTCTACTGAGTTGCTGTACAATGGTGGCCATGATACCGACGGGCACTGGTAGAGACAGAGAATCTAGAAATTCTCGAGATCCCAGGGCGCTGGCCTCACACAATGCTTAGAGGTCAAAAATCGTCTTTACCACAACTTAATTTCTTGCCCAGGTATTTATCTGCCCCTCTAATCCACACATGGCTGTGGATTTGAACACCTGGTTGGAGGCAGATCGTTTCCTTATACATATCCTGACTTCGCCCACACTTTAACGGGATTGGCAGGGAGGGGGCAAAGCCCATGAAAGTGGGGCCGATATTGTTGGCACAAGAAGCTTATAATCTGGGCCTTTCGGACGGTCTAAAATTCAATAGTCCGTTTGTAGGTTGGTTAGCGGCGGTTCTAACAAATTGTCAACATCCGAGGCTGTCGTCCACTGGAAGATAAAGAGAGACTAGTTCATTTCAGTGGGACTAAGACGCAATCTGCGTGGAAGGGGTTCCCTTCAGCCTGGAAGTTTATGTGCTGAGTGGCGACTAGAGCGGATAACGATCGACACGTACACGAGGTTAAAGCTCGCATTGCGTTCAGCTTGATGTATGATTGGTCGATCCAGCTTGTGGTATGTGGATTTGCCACGTCCCCCACCGTCGATGCTTTCATATCGTTGAACTGGTTCGTTATCTATGCAGGGGCGAGTGGTGAGTTCACGCTACTGGATGTTAACTTTCCAAGAACTATTCGAAGCATATTTGGTTACTATCTGTCCATAGCCGTCTGCTAGTGATATGAAGCTGTGCAAACCAGATAGCAGACTAGGTAGGTGTGTAATGCATGTATACGTCAGATTGTGGGTAAGTATTGACAGAACGAGATGGTCTGGAGGTGAGAATTTTGGTGTCGGAAAATAACGCAACCAAGTTCCATGGTTTGTGGCCTTGATCTGCAACCACTGGTCGGAGTTGTACTATCCACCAACGCATGTCGACCCTGAATGACAATCCCTTTCCGGGGCTACCGCCATACGCAAACCATAGAAGCTTTGGGGGCAAAGCTTGAGCCTATCGTGTGCGGAGTGGGCCTTCCGTCTTGTACTTGTCAAATTGTGCTATGGATCATTCCGAGGGGGCCTTCCCTGAGCCCCTCAAACTTACCTCGAAGCCGCATTTTATCTCTCCCTATCCCCATATCTGGCAATGTAGCATCATATCGTCTGCCTTGCCCCAATTCTCCCACAATACGAAACAAAATGGTATCCCTTCGGGGAATAATATTCGCGTCCCTTGTTTTAGCTACCTCGCTGGTAGCTGCGAATACAACAACTGAAGTTCTCCCACAATGCGCGGTGCGCTTCGGTGTCTTTGGCTTGATAGACAATCGCTAACACCATAGCAGGTCACCTGTGAACAAAGCACACTGCAGCAAAGTAACTCAACTTGTTCCGATACTCATTCAACGTGTCTTTGCACCGATCATCTGTATCAGTCTACTTGGGAACAATGCGTTCTTACAAATTGCACGGTCAAGGAATCGTTCAGTATGTGATCATATGGCCTTTCCTTGCTTCATTCAAACTGAACAATAGACAGCTGCCAAACGGCTACAGTCTCAGCAATGCAACCTCCCCACTCATCACGGACGTCCCGCCGCAGATCCCGCTCTCATTATTCCGTTATGCCTTGCGACAATCCTCTTTGCTACCCGGATATGCGCCAAGTATATGCGCATCAGTGGTAGTTGGGGGTGGGATGATTATACTATTATTGTGGCATATGTGAGATTGCAACCTGACCTACCGTACGGCAATAACAACTGGTTTTCTAACACTCGCTAAGATATTGGCCGTCACTATATTCTCCTTGAATGTGTCGAGTTAGTCACAATGTTCAATCCTATGGGTAGCATCAGGCAACTAACCCATTTCAGTGATCCACCACGGCTTCGGGAAAGACATCTGGAATATCACACCGTTTGGGGAAATAACTGAGATAATGAAGGTAAGTCACTCCTATAACATTCAGTGAAAATGCTCATTCTCATTTGCAGATCTTCTATATCTATGTTTTGTTTTACAAAATACAGATATCCCTCGCCAAGATCTCCGTTTGTCTATTCCTATTGCGAATTTTCCAGTCGACAGCCTTTCGCTACACAGCGTATACCATTATCGGCCTCAACGCCGCAATCGCAGTAACCTGGGTTCTGGTTGACGGCCTTCGGTGCACCCCGGTCCATCTGGCATGGACGGGATGGGCAAAGGAGGAACAAGGAAAATGCATAGACTTTATTGCAGCAACCTTCGCTAATAGCTTCGTCAACATTGCAGTCGATGCTGTTATGGTCGCCATGCCAGTGTACGAGGTGATGAAACTAAATCTCAGCGCGCGAAAGAAACTAGGAGTTGGTGTTATGTTTGCTATGGGCTTGGTGTGAGTAATAGCCTGCATTGAAAAACTATTTATGCTATTCGAGGCTAATCATTTCCATTTCCAGCCTCACTATTGTTGCAATTCTCCGAGTCGTTGTTTTCTGGTATAACCGCTGGAACAAGAACCCAACTGGTATGTGAACTAGCAACGAACCTGTATTTCTCTATTTCTCCCATTTCCCTGGTTGACTTTCTTTCGCGCATAGTTGAATTACAACCGATCAACGTCTGGTCGGTAATCGAATGTCAGGTTGCAGTGGTCTGTGCCTGCTTACCTGCAGCCAGGGCCGTGTTGGTCCGCTTCTTCCCTGGAATAATGGGTGGTTCTGCTGGAGCGTCTGATGCACGCAAAGCCACGCGACCGAGTGCTCCTGGTACCAGTGGCAAGATCTCTCAAACGACGACCTATACCGTCGAGTATAGTAGGAGGGCCCAGGAAAGGGCATCAAATAGTGCAGTCAATCTTGTAGAGTTACATCGGGAAGGTGTGTAGATATGATGTGAATTAATTGGAGACCAACTTTCGCGTCTCTTACTGGTTCAATGTTGGTCTTCGATATGTAAATTCTCCACCTCAGTTCCTTTTTATATATTAAGTTTTAATACATGGTTGCCAAGATTATTCTAACATCCTCGTGTTCTCCAAAGCCAGAATGCTCATCAGTATTATCCCATGCACAGAGGTATATCAATGGAAAGAGCTAGATCCCAATAATGACGATCAGAAAGGCTGACAATGTGTCACGATTCAAAAGCCGATCATATCAATTCGCGCATTCCAATTCGCTTCCATAGAAGGAAACTTTTAGGAATACCAACTCTCGGGGAGGAACCATTTCCTCCCCGGTTAGTGCAAGGTCGATAATAACCCAGGGTCTCCATTGGAACTCTCTCATTTCAATACAATGGCGGACTCCAGCTTCGATCCTGTCTCAAACGTCACGTTGATGCTGTGTAATCGCGCTGCCAGAAAGGGCAATGCACCACAATATCCTGTCGGCAAGGCTCGCATTGAAAACATCAGAAACATGTACTTCTCCATCATGATGGCTGTCTCTCTGATCCAGATAGCCTTCTCCTGTCAAGAGCTTACCCAGGGGTGAGATTCAGTTTTTCACCTCCCGTCCGTCATTGCCGTCAGCATTGCCTTCGGCGTTAAATTCGGTTAGTTCTTGTAGTGTTGGGCGTTAAGGAACAAGTACTCTCGGGTCCGGATCTTGTGGGAAGACCATCGCAATGATCTGTGCATTAATGGATTTGACTTTTGACATCTGTTGGCGGCTCCAAGTTAAGGTAGCGGATTGACCCGATAGGGACCATCACCCTCTCGCTGCTGATCCTGCTCTGGCTACACACGTCTATTGCGGAGTATCAGCTTCTTATCGGAGTTATTGCCGACTCAGACATCCTGAACGTGGTCACCTATTTCTCAATGACCCACCATCCTGCAATCTGTGCTGTGACACTGCGCGGGCGTACCATGCTGGCCCGCGCCTCATTGTGGAAGTGGATGTTGTCATGGATTCTCACGAACCCTTGAGAAAATCTCATGATATCTCTGAGGATTCGCAGAACAACCTTGAGAGCTTACCGAACGTCGACCGGGCAATTTTTCATACTGAGTATGAGACAACCCATCGACCAGAGCATGCCAAAAAGATTTTATAATAGTTTGGCTGCGGAGAGAATAAATTTATTGTATCAATAGTTTCAAAAGGGCCACAGTGCTTAGGCGCTGAAAGCCTTTGATAACGTACATTAATCTAGGCCCTCCACTTAAATCACTCTGCTCTCTTATATGACCGTATCCAATTTTAGGAATTTAACTTTAGACATTGACATGATGCTCTTGCAAAACGTTCCCATAACCGCAGATCTCTGCTGCGGTCTTATTACGACTTACCTAAGTATTTCCTTCTTCGGTAAGATACATTCCCGCTCATAACTAAATAGTGATAGATTTGTCCATAGCTTGGCGGGCTAAGCTTCACCAAGAAGCGCTAGGTTGAAGTTAAACATTTGCCTTCCCTGAGGATGTTGATGAAGCGTGAGCCCCTTTACTGGGTGGCGCAGCAACAAAAGACGCATCAGATCAGCAACCCGTCTTAGAGTTCGCGGGGGTTAAAAATAGCCGAGAGAAATCCCCACACTCCATCCTAGATTAGTTAATATCCATCGTTGAAAGCATGATTCGTTGTCACTTGTTTTGGTCTATCCATGTGGCTTATGTATCAGCTTGATCAAGCTATTCTTCGAGAAATCTTAATTAAATGGACCCTCCAGTTTCGTTGCTGCCTGGTGTGAAACACAATTAGCGCGATGGGTCAAGGTATCGCCATGGATCGCTCTTATAGTTGGCTAGACGTCTTTTATCTTCTTGCAGTTCTGTATCCTGTCCGACATTCCTGAAGGCCTGGCTGTTGTCACATCACTATGTCCTTTGCTCCAGATAATCAACATAGCAGTGTCTCGCATTCGAACCGCACGTCGAAGCTTACTATATCATCTTATATTTTTGACTGGATAGTAGTTGTGTTTGTCTCTCCATATCAGCGTTCTATTCGCTTCCTTGATACTAATGTCGCTTTTCTTCAGCGTGCTCGCAGCAGTAGGAGGTATATTATATAAAATAACCGGGAATCAACATGCCTTCTCCTTGGACGATCCGAACATATCCTATCCTTTATATTCAGATACATTCACCATCACCGTGGTTGGAATCGTTGCATTAGTCGTCCCGGCTGTCATAATCATGGTTCTCAGCCTCCTAATCCCGACCTCGACAATCACAAGGCATGGGTCGCGTAAATTAAGCCCCTGGAAACTCCGCCTTTGGGAATGGCATACAGGCTGGCTCGGTCTGTGCCTCAGTCTTGCTGGCGCCTTTTTCGTCGTCTCAGGACTGAAAGATATCGTCGGAAAGCCTCGACCTGATTTCTTGGCCCGATGCAACCCCGACCTTTCCAACATCTCCGCCCATCTAGCCGGCGGCTTAGGTCTGAGACGCGAGGGAGCCGCCGTTCTAGTCCGCGCCAGTATATGTCAGAACACAGACGCCTCTGTTATCAAAGATGGATTTGCAGCCTTCCCATCGGGACACTCCTCCTTCGCCTGGGCCGGCCTTCTCTATCTCTCACTCTGGCTCTGCGCTAAATTTGCCATCATCCCTCCTTCTCATCCTACCGGACCCTCCGCACTTACCAGGAACGGACCTCCAGCATACCCACCAACTTCACGGCCAGCTGCGCCGCCTCTATATCTCCTTTTGATTGCAGCCAGCCCTGTTGGCCTCGCCCTCTGTATCTGTGCGACCCGGTACTCAGACTACATGCATGCCGGGTGGGACATCATGAGCGCCACTATAATTGGAGTCTTCTTCGCGTGTCTCAGCTTCCGGTGGTACCATACCTTCCCATCTACGAGTCCTATACGACCTACCGAGGACGGCGGAGGGTGGGCATTCCCACCACGGTCCAGATCGCACGCCCTTTGGGTGGCGTATGGCAGCCGAGGATATCCCGAAAGTGATAATACCAGTGGATACGACGATTTAGAACTGGGGCCCGTGGGACACTGAATCTTCCACAGTTTAATGAATTGTTCGAAATGCTCTATTTTTATTCATGTTCCTTACTCTTGTGTTGGATGGACTCGGCTTTTGCTTCGGTAAATATTACCGTACCAGTATTTTTGCCGGCGTATAAAATGACTCGATTAAGTATAACGTCCCGGGTACTTAGGTCAGGGTTTGCGGATTTGCGGGACGTTTTCTAAGAGAAGTCTGCAAGACCCGAGAAACAAACACCAAGACTCAGTTAAGGAAGAGAACCAGCGCAACGTGCGCCAAAGAAGAGATATGGTTGGCTCGGGATTGTTGCATGGCGTCTCCACCAGAGCGTTCTCGAATCTTGACCCTTTGTGACCCACTCTGTAGAACATTCAATATAGGAGGTCCCCTTCGTCCGCAATTAAGATTGCTGGGCCCTGGATTGCTTATATTGAACTTTTATATAGGGTACTTATACTTCAAATCTGTAGATTCTATGTGGTTTCTATGAGATATTCGTTACTCTTTCTGTGTTGCTAAAGGCTTTCGAGTGGAGGATCATGACTTAGTAAAGTAATATATATGTTTTCGTTAAAAGGTTGTATAGGTGGGATCTTGAAGCTAAAATTCTTGAGTAGTAGTGAGGCACGTGCTACTATACACTTTCAGGGAAAATATATAAATACCTAAATAGATCCACCGCACTGCCTTCTAAGTAATTTGGGGTGAAGGTCTAGATATATCCTTGCAATTTCCCCAAATCAGGATCCTATGGTATTGTATATATGAAATAAAGGAACTCAGCTTGGTAAAATACTTACTTCGGCAAATTTCAAAATTCAGTGTAGCTTGTAAGGGGTTTTGCTCTCAATCAATCTCGTACTCCCTAACTCAGAAGTTTCTAACATTGTGCATAGGATGTGAAACCTCGATCACAACAGAAGTTATTCTTGCGTGGTGGGTTCTTGTCCGATAACGAGGAAGCCTTTTACGTAACAAGGCCAAATGAGCCACCACGTGCTCTCGATATCCAGACTACGAGGAGGGTCTAGGACACTTTTCGCCTCACAGCTCCCTCTTCGTATGGGATAGCCTCTACCGTGACAGACGAAGTTGATAATGATGGAAGCCTGCAAAACAGTCCTTGCACGGGGCCTCAAGGTTAAGGTTACTCAAAATATATCACTGTTAACAATAGGCACCTGTTAGCTATATCCCTAATTAACCCTACGATTAGTAAGTTCTGTCTAGCTCAATGGGTCAGGATTGGTGGTCCACCCGAGGTATAGTATTGGCATGCTGACTTGGCAAATGCTTAGGGCTCGGTCCAACCTTGGAAATATTACGGTATATGTGCGTTGCTTGCCGGGGACCGTAACTCTGAAAGCCTATCTGAACGCATGACTCCACAGATATCTGCCACGAAGAATTGAAATGCAAAGCAGAGTAGTCAAGTCTAGACTTCTTTTCCTTACAGTGTAAATTCATATTAGGCGTCGAAGTTCCCGGCCAAGTCTCAGTAAATTAAGATACTTTTACCCATAATGACACGGATTTCACGAATAGGTTAATGCCCTGGCCATATTTCGCGGGACAACTGCTCCGTATTTGCGTACACAATCCTCGGCCCGACCATTACTCTTTCGCGGGAACAACCTCCGCAGGAACAGTCAAACAGGCAAACAGGCAATCACAGAGTTTTGATAAATCGCAAATGACTCATTTGGATTCTCGGTGGGCATCTCCTATTCATATGGGTGATACGCTGGTAGACGAATAGTAACATGAAAGGGGCTACGTGGGGAACGAGGCACCATTGTTATGTGAGGAAGACAAAGGACTAACTCCTAATGAAAAAGATAGATGGATGGATGGAGGATGCCCTATGCCTCTCGGGTGATTTACTAAACGTAATCCGTTGAAGCGCCCTGCAGGGACTGTATTACTGTTAAAGAGATACTGTCGTAACGGCGCTACTTCCATCTATGACTGACGTGTCTTCTATTCACGTTCAATGGTTTGTAGAACTCGATCTTCACGAGGCGTATCAGGGGTAGTATCCCAGAAACTATATTAAAACCCAATGTTAGATAGTCCTTAGAGGCACTATTCCCTTAAGCTGTACTTCATGCCCTCTTTGGTCAAATTGATCCCGATGACTGCGATACTACGGGAAAAGGGCTCTTGCATGTTCAGATAGCGATGTCATACCAGTAAGATAATTCAGTTTTCTCTGGTCAGTCGTTGGTTGTACATTGAGAAGGGGAAAAGGGATACGTGTCGGATTATCTCGACGAGCTCACCACCGGATGGACAAAGACCAGCCGAAACAATTAGTATCTCTAGTTTAGGCATCGAGTATTGTTTCACATCCAGCATCGAAAAGCCTACGCTCTGCCGACTATCTACAGTTGTCTCCCGACCCTAGGGCAACATTCTACATCTAGAGAGATTTTTTCTTCTCCTGCGCTTTCCCTCGCTCTTACGATCGTCTAGTATCCTAGAGCTTTACACCATGTTAGAAACTATAAATCGCAGACTTAACGCAGCCGCAAAAAAAAAAAAAAAAAAAAAAAAAAAAAAAAAAAAAATAATAATAATAATAATGAAAAGAAAAGAAAAATGAAAAGAAAAATGAAAAGAAAAATGAAAAGAAAAAGGAAAAGGAATGAAGGCGCAAAAAGAAATACACAGCGATGTAATCCTCTCACTGTGTCAAGTAGAAAGCTGCATAGAAAATCTTGTATTCTTAGGTGATGTACATATTATCTAGTGTTGATATAATTTTCTTCTCGTCCACCGTATGTCTTTGGTGTTCCCTGCCTGTATGCATGAGCTGCACCTTAAGGGTTAATGGTTCACGTGGCACTCAGTGCCCTAAATTGGGAAAACAACGCCGGATCGGGAGAGATTTGAAGCCATCAAGATTTTAATTAGGTAACCCGGCAGAAATAGTTCCCTCCGAGCCTGTCAGACCAGCCAGGCGGTTATATGGCAGAAGTCTAACCTTATCCAACCCAAGCGCTGATAATTTCAGTCTATAGCCCCCACCTAAAAGATGCGCCAAGACCCGTAAGCCAACGAAGGATGCATACAGGTTAGTGAAATCAGGAATTGACACGAATCAGAGCTGCTTCACTAGGACGAAAAGCCGACTGATCGGCTGCAGCCCCTCTTCCAGTGTTTACGAGGAAAAAAGCAAATAGTCTAATACCGGGTGAAGAATTGACGCGTTCCCTCTTCACTCTTCCATTTTGTCGTTTCTTTGTGTGCTTTGCACGTAAACACATGTTAGCTTACAACAACATAATGTTGTCAGTTGGTTAAATTTATAGACTCTACTACCTGTTGTACCCTGCTAGTTGAATAGTCTACGACAAGATGGGAATTCGAAGGAGCCTCACCAGTATGAACTCCCATGTTATCCAGCCGTGCAGGGGCTGAACTGACAATTCGCGTTTATAGGATTTGTTCCCTTTATTGCCTACCACCATATTCTTATGGGTGTCTGTACAGTTGCAATTATTCTCTTATGTAAGAGTTTTAACCCTATATTGGATCTTTATTTTTATCATACCCAACATTTCCTCACATTTCTTCCACGCGATGGCTAATCAATCCACCAGCTGTTCTCCTCGCGGGATGCACATCCTCCAACGGCATGAATAATATCTATTTAGTCTCCCTCAAGTATAGAAATGCTAGTACATCGACCCCTAGCGACCCATCATTCATTAATCCCAGTATTGCAGAAGAGGTCTACAATATATCCCAACCCCGCAATACTACGATCCAAGAAGTGCGGGCTGGGTACATGGGTCTCTGCTTGACTCGGAATGATGGTGCGCAATTCTGTTCTAGTAGTGCGGCAGCATTGGCTAGCATGGTCAAGGATCAGGGAATGCAGGGCAGTAATGACACTGCGGATCCGCTGAATCTGATTTGGATTGCGAAAAATTTCAAGGAGACTATTGTTTTTGATGGGTTGATGTGAGTTGTTTCCCCGTTTCCCCCCTCTTTTTTCGATTTTTGTCTACTTCTTTTATATCATTCTGTCACCATTCCTATGTAAGGATGCTTTAGAACCCTTAATTGTATATTACCAAACAAACGGATAGGCTAACACGGAATACAGATTCATCGCCGTCGCCGTGACCTTCATTTGTTTCCTCGCATTAGCCACATTCCCAGGCTGGCATGAAGAAGTTGACGAGGACGGCTCAGAGCGCGAAGTCAAGCCCTTCCCTTCACGGCCAGTGTCGCAAGTTGCCCTAGGCTTGAGTACATTGGGATTCATATTCGCCTTGATCTCGATCCTCTGGCAGCACATCAATAGCAGTGCTGCAGGAACTATGTCGGAGAGTCTTACGTATGGGGCCATCGAGAGCCATGTTGGGACGGCGGCAATGATTCTCGGATGGGCTGCTGTAGTCTGCCTCGGGGTTGTTGCTCTGGCCTTGCTAGTTATGATTATGAGTATTAGTATTCTCCGTCGATTGACGGAGGAGTAGTTTCACGTCCATTTTTGTTCATTGGGATAGGGATTTCGGTGTTTGATTGAAGAGGATCTAGGCCAAGAGGACAATATATTATCAAATATATACTAGTTGCTGAAGGATCGTAGTTTCTAGATACGCAAATCCTGTGCAACAGGCTCTGCGGAGACGGATGGGCCCTCCGAAGAGCTAGGGCTAGTCCCGCGCGATATATTTAAAGCCCTAGAGTACAAAAGCTGCATGACAAGAAATCCGATACCAGTGACCATAATCACCACAATGGCCGCAGTCAAGCCAGCCTTAATGCCCGACGCCAATGGACGCGTCCATATTAATGCAAGTGGAATTGCAAAGAAGGCCGCGATCCCAAGAGCCCAGATAAGTATTAAGCGGGTTGTTGGCGGAATACGCTCAAGCAAACGCATAATGATCCGGGGGAGCGCATAGCGAAAGTTTGGATCGGAATTGCGCCAATATGGTACGCCAACCAGGCCTAGGATGGCAAGCATGATCGCGGCAGTAACTGTACCCTGCACACCCTGGTCCATATGCCTAGTCCAGAGTACGGCTATGGGTGCAACCGCAACAATACCGGTAATCAAAATGAGACCGACCGGGAATCCGATCACCTGCCATAACTCTGTCCCAGCCTTGCGACTAGTCCTGTTTGTCCATGCCCAGGTTGCCTTGCTGCTCCGGTTGAGTACACTCCCAAACCATCGCAAGAGCAGCAACATTGATAGAGATCTGACTTGCACAGGAATGCTGTGTTGCTCTGCGTACCGTCTAACATCCTGCTTCACATTCTGCTTCAGACTTGCTAGCCATTGGCTGCGCATTGTCAGTCGCATAAGGTAGGCGAACGTTGTTACGGTAGTTGCGACAACGAAGAATTTCCACACCGGCGCGGAGTCTTTGAAGGGCTCGATTTGCATACCGAAAACGGATGTTGAAAACGAGAGTGGAATGAAGATGAACGCTAGCTCAGTAAGTCGTGTTACGGCGTGTGCCTCGTCGATGGATCGTCGGCTGTCCAAGAGACCCATGTTGGATGTTAGGGACGAAGATGCACGTCGGAGCCGGGTAAGCATCTGGTTGATTTGGTCGAAGAGGTCTGATACGCTTCGTGTTATATCTGAGCTCTCGTCGGATGCTGCTGGAGATGTATTGACAGGCTGCGTGATACCAAAGAACGACAGAAAACCCCTAATAGAGGTAATCAGATCCAACAGCTCTCGATCAGCTTTACTTATAAGTTGACGCCATAATGCCAATCGATCCTCCATTTTCGTGTCATCTAGGATATCGACCTCCATGTCGCTCAAGATCTCGTTGAGCACCCGGAGCAGGGTCAAAGTATCCTGGCGAATGATCTCGAACAATGTATCGAGCAGGCTGACTGGCGTGGTCTTTTTCTCTACCATGTGGTGAATTTCCTGCTGGGTAGACCTAGTCTCGTTGAGCTCATCCTGGAGAGTCGCCAGGAGATCGCCTGTCACAATAGCCTCCTCTAGATCGATAGTAACGGGCTTCCGTGAAGCCATCTGCTTGACCAAAACCTGGGTGGTTCTCTCGAGATTTACTTTTGTCCTATGGAATTCTTGTCTCTTCCGCCTAAGTAGCCAGTCGAATACCCGACGTCCAGTTCTCTCTCGCCGTGGGTTCTCGATTGGGATCGCAAGCGCCTCAACGCCATCATCGCCCTCGATTATTAAGATCGGTCTCGTTCCTGCTCCGTCACTATCACTAGCATCACGATAATCGTGATCACTATCGGAGTTCACATCGATCTTTGGGATAACCTGCGTCTGATCATGGCTATAACTAATCGCTGGCAGAGGATCAAGTAGTACGATAACTAGACTTTCGCTCAGTTCCCCAAGTACAGAACTGACAAAAATGACAATCACCTACCAATCTCATAATCCCTATTCTTAGCCTTCTTTTTCCAAATCGATGCCCGTTCGACTAAGCCAAACTCCCTCGTCTCCTTTGCCGTCCGTCGCGGATCAACACGCAGGTCCCACTCCGGACGAAAGATATTTGTCTCTGCTTTAAGACTAAAGATAGAGTCCCCAGATATGTAATCTAACCCATCATGATCCAAATCAAGTAGGTCTTCTCGGTCGCGGTTGGAGAAAAGTGGTTGACGGCGATACATGGGCCGAACCCACTGAATCGACACGTACGACTTGTTCAATCCAGCTGTCTTCCATGACCGCGCCGGCGGATCATCATAATGGGCGCCGCCGTACCCAGAATTCAACAAATGCTCTTCAAAGAATTCTGGCGTGACTCCGAACGTCTCCCCTAAGGCGTGAATAGTACGTTCCGACAGATCTTCGACGATAAAAACTCGCCCGCTCAGTCCCTTAGGCGCGTCGCTATAGCGGGATATAAATTCAGGGTCCTCAATCTCTACACTCGAGGCTGTGTTATCGCTGTAGTACTCATAGAGCGTGATTGCCGTTCTCTCCACTCGTGGAACCTTGCGGACATTGCCATTTTTAATGTGGTCGAATACATCCCCTGCGCGGTCCAGAATTTCAGCATAAGTTTTGCGCTTCTTGGGCGGGTTCTCGGCCGCATGTAGCACTGCTGGAGGTAGTTCTGGTGACGGGGGCAATGATGGTGGCAATGGAACAGACGAAGGTAGTATGAATGTGTCATCGTGCTCAATGAGCTCCAGGGAAGATGTCGCTGCATTTCGACCTCTTTCTCCAGGGTCACTCGCTGTCGACTCATCACGAGATCCGGGCAGTGGAATCTGCTGAGGTGTTCTGCCAGACGCGGTTGCATCATTTTGCAGGATGTCCTCCAACGAGTTTCGCGGTCTTGCCTTTAGCCTACGCGCCCTACGTGAAGCGTCCCCCGCTTCGGCGTGTTGTTGCTTGATCCAGTCCAGAACACGACGGGATGGCTGTTGCTGAGCCATGGGGTTTGACGAGGTTATTGCGTGAAGAGATTATTTTCGCCTCTCCCTGTTTTGAACTTCATCATGTACACCATCGCTGCTTTCCAACCACTTCCCTCGAGACGCAATGACTCGGTAAGCGCTGACAGTTTGTGCGCCAAGCGAAGGTGCACGACTAGTGTGATGGGAGAGGCTTAGCTGCAGACTTCAAGTGTTGGATAATGGCCTAGATCGGCTAAACATGGAAAGAAACTTGCCGATCTCCACTAGATTTCTTGTTCTTGTTTGCTTTTCGTATCTTTCATGATTAAGGGATTTTGCTTTTTTTTTCTTTTCTTTTTTTCGCTTGTATTTTCCCTCTTTTCGTTCCTTTGCTTTTTTCTGTACTTTTGCTTGAAGCCCTGAGTGCGGCTGTAGAAGCACCTACTGGACCTGACCTCACGATTAAACTGTAATAATTCCTTTCTCTCAGTTACATATCTTGGGATCTTACTAACTCGAGAAGGACCTCTTGTGTCTCTCAAGTTTATGACCCGCCATCATCCCTTCAGGAGACTGCCCGCATTCTCAACTGACATTCGCTACTTTCGAGAAAAATGACAACTTTCTAAAAGACCGCACTTCGCTAGCTCGATTCTTCACAAAAGTAATTCCGTGCCCTTTTAGTACTCACTCCTCCAGTCCGTAGCATGCTAGTAAAATTCCCCTGTTCTGTTTCTACAACCTCGACAACTTGAAACCCGAATTTGGAGTACATCCGAATACCATCTGGCGAGGACATAACAAAGATATCAAATTCACTCTTCTTCGCATGATCACAAACAATCTTCAGGAGCTTAGAGCCAACGCCCTGTCGTTGATGATCCGGAGGCACAGCCATTTAAGTTTGCGGGATATTCGATGTTTCGCACGAGCGCATCCACGTCCTCGATTTCAGCAGGCGGCAAGGAAAATGCCATTTAATGCTGGCTTGAGAGAAAGAAGCTCTGACCTGTGTTGAATGCTTCGCGCACAGCAAAAGAAAAAGAACAAGAAGCTTCTATATATCTGATTCAGCTAACGACAATATGACAAGGTACGGAAAATTCTGGTAGCGGAAAAGGAAATTCGACTGTTTCGACATGCACTGCAGGTTAATCACGTATAGGGAATGTTTCTAACTAGTAGCTTTAAAGTAGAGATAAAATAATCTCTTTCCCCCTTCATGTCTTTTATTACTATAATAGTGATATTTCAAGCCAATGGATTGAGTTATCCAGCAACATATCTGAACCAAGTCATTGCTATTTTTTTAGCCTGTCTAATTCCTTCTCTCGAGCAATGTATACAGACTCCTAAATATTATTCCAAGTGGATCGAGATGCCTTTCGAAATCAATCCCATCTTTCACACCAGGTCTAGGCCTCTTTAGAGTGCTGTTGAATGCCATATTCTTCACTTATTATATATTCACAAGGACAGAGTTTCACTTATCCCCAATTTCATGTCCACTACTCGTTAACATTAGCTATCCGTCTAAAGCTCGGAGAATGACATACCCGTCATCCTGTCCCGACAGGTTTTCCCATTCCCATAAAATTCACCTATCCAGGGGTGCTAACGCGATTAAAATTATACATGGCGTGCGGAGCCAAGCCTACCTCTCAACTCTCGACCCGTGAACAATAATATTGAGACAATGAATGTAGTTATGTAACAGTAAATTGGACTCAATCTTGAAGAGACTTTCGTCAATCCGGCTGCACTGCTGGTTAACTCGGAAGCCTTTCATCTCTTAATAAAGTCACAGACAGAATACCTGCATTTCAACAGGCCGCTCTCTGTTTCTCTTCTTGCATTTAAGTTCCATTCTCGTACTGGGTGATTTACAGCCATACCCCCTTGCTACACATCAAAATGGGCTTTACATCCATTATTGCCTGGCTTCTACTCGGGATAGTGACAATGGTATCCTTCGTGGAAGCAATTAACGAACAGGATTTTGCACCTGATGATATTGTCATCCGGGATATCTGTATTCTCGGCGGTGGATCCACAGGCACATATGCGGCAATCAGCTTGAAGGACAAGGCCAAAAGCGTGGCAGTTGTTGAGCGGAATAGAGTCCTAGGTGGTCACACTGAAACGCTCTACCTTGGCAACAACCAGTACATCGACTACGGTGTGGAGGGAGTTTTCAACGACGAGCTAAGTCGAAATTACCTGAAGCGTCTGGGAGTAGACCACAAACCACTCGTGCCAAGCCCCCAGACCACTGAATATGTCAACTTCAAAACTGGGAAGAAAGTGCCTCCTCCGTCTAGGATACCTTCTGTCATGGAGGCTGCAAAGGTGTACCGCGCGGCTATCAAAAAGTTCGGTTATCTTAAGGACGGGCTGTATACCCTGCCTGACCCCGTTCCCGAGGAGCTTCTGCAGCCTTTTGGCGACTTTGTGGAGAAGACCGGTATTCAGGGTGCTCTCCAAGTCGTCAAGATATTTGCCCATGGTGCTGGAAACATCCTACAAGCCCCGCTCCTCCGTGTCCTTCAGCTCTGCGGTCTCCCCCAGATCGATTCGCTCCTTCGAGGCGGATACATCACGCCCAAGAATAGCATGTATGAGGTCTACAAGAAGGTCTCAGAAATCCTTGGGTCCGACGTTCTTTACCAAACTAGTGTGATCGAAACCGAACGATCAGACTCTGGTATCAAGCTCGTCGTCCAAAGTGCCGACGGCGCCCGCAAACTTATTAAAGCCAAACAGCTTCTCATGACATTTGTCCCAATTATAGAATCCCTAAACGGATTCGACCTTGTCACGACCGAATCTTCCCTCTTCCAAAAATGGGACTGGGTCAACTACTACGTTGCCGTCGTAAAGAACACAGGAATCCCAAAAGCCACGACACTCATCAACGTTGATCCCGACAACACCCCAGGCAATCTCCCGCTGCCGCCATTCCAGTTGGAACTGCAATACCCAGGAGTAGACGGATACCTGGTGAGTAAAATCGTCGGTAATAACACTTTTACCGCTCAGCAAGCGAAGGACGGTATACTTTCCGATCTTCATCGAATGGCAACAGCAGGGACTTTTCCAGGTGGTGATCCAGAGATTGTCGTGTTTGGTGACCACACGCCAACGACAGTGTCGGTTTCGAATACTGATGTTCGGGATGGGTTTTATAGAAAGTTGTATGCGATCCAGGGTACCAAGAGTACGTTCTATACTGGGTTGTCATTTTGTTCGGATTATTCGTCCTTATTGTGGGCGTATACTGAGACTGTTATTGGGGAGATGGTGGCTTCGTCGCCTAGTGCTTGCTCGCTCTGTGTCCAAGGGTATGATTGACTGATTCTGATATTTGAATTGGAATTTATTGTCATGTTTATGTTGGTGTTCGTCTTGTGTGAAAGACGAGGTTAAGAGCAACGGCCCGATTGGATGTCTAAGGTTAATATATCTGTCCGAATGCATAGGCTAGTGTAGTGATAGATATAATTTTCCCAATGACAGGTTCACAGGATATTCAAGACTAAGTTATAATTAAAGTAGTAACCGTAATATTTTATTGGACTCAACTTTGCAAGTCAAGGATTTTCGAGCTTCGTGCAAATAAAGCGAAGGTTTTGCAAATAAGGTTACTTCCCGAAATATATATCTTGCGGGAGGACACTAAACTCAGGGGTTTTTGCTGCTTGAACTTTGTTCGTACTACATATAAGTACATTACTAGAGTATTTTCGTACAATAAGGAGCTGACTGAGAGAAAGCAGTTAATTGAAAGGTTGGAATTTTCTAGGTGTTGCAACACCCGGCTGTCGGGATACTTCCCTTCTTAGTAGATCTAGGGCAAGATCTGTAGATCTTCACTGATAAGGATACGAGTCAGGCGTGAGGAAAGCTCGGCAGGTACTGAGTAATGTTGATTCTGAATAGAGTTTATCTGTTATTTGAAATACCTTCCTGCATGCAAAGAAGGACGTCCCTCGCTGTGCATAATGTTGCCAAGCGTGCCCCTTGCATAGACTTTATCCTTCGCCGTGCTAGGGATTTTTCCTACACCGTTTGAACAATGCTATATTCATTTATGGAAAGTGACGCGCCCTCGCGTCTGAAGTAATTCAATGTGATTGTCCACTATATTACACACCGCAAGGATATATTCCTCGTTAATGATATATCCAACACAGCGTCCTGAACCCGAGTAATGACCGTAGATAGTATATGTTTTCCTGCCATATCAAACAGCCCAAAGCCTGCCATAAACCACATATTGTCAAGATATCCCACGATTTGACATGATCACCCCCACCAAATAGACTGAAACGTCTCACTAGAACACTTATAACCACAGCGCGTCGAACCCAGCCATAATCTCGAACTCACAGAAGCGGCGACGGAAGTGAAATTAGCGGACCCGACACGAGCGGGGAGTCGCCAGTGAGAGGACCAACAGTCACATTCGCCTTCTCCAGAAGGCTACCCAAGCTTGGCCTCTTGCTGTTATCTTCATTGTTGCTGTCCTTGAGATCCATAGAGGGAGAATGGTCATCGTAGGATACTGTGGCGGTGTTACGTGACTTGTCGATGTCATTGTCGCCAACTGTGGTCTTGTGGATATCTGCTTCGCCGTTTGCAGTGCCATTAACGAAGCGGCCCCATGTTGGGAAGGCGATGGCCGTCGTGGAGAGCGTAGCAAGGATTGTGAAGAAATGCATGGTTTGGGGAGATTATGGGTTGTATAATAGATAAACATAGAAGATTGAAGGAATGGATCTCAAGTTGGATAAGAATTATTGTGGGCGCGCCAGGCGCAGATGTCGTCAAGGAAAGAAACAAATTTTAGATGAGTTTCGTTACACAGAGGATGCTTTTATATGATGAGTCTTTCTAGAAGATTGGCTTATCTTGAATTCTTGGCTATCTTAGGAATGTTGTTGTGGCTGCCTTCTTTGACATCCACAAAGCTTCCCTGTATTAAGCAATTTCTGGAAAGCTAAAACTGGCTTTATAGGCTGACAGAAGCTTATTTTGGATCTGATTTTATGTCCGTTCTGCTGTTTGTTGGCTATTTCGTTGGATAGGGGAAATACTGGGCGAAGAAGGATATATCTGAATCAACGAGACAGATCGGTCAGCGTAAGAGATTTGGTGTCTTAGATCCGTCCAAGCTAACAGTGGCATGTAATTCCAGTGTAGGGAGATCCTACTAGGGTTCATGGGTGAACGTGACAGTGGAGTAGGATGCAAGGGATGCTGCGGAATGGATTTCGCACTTCATCCACCAAGAGAATCCGTTTCTCAGGAATGTCAGCCAGTATAAAAGTATGCTGCGAAGGGAAAAAATGCTAAACGGGATAATTCCAGTGTCTGACTAGCAAGACATATGTCACTCCTCGTGGAACAATCCAGCAATTTGATTTGAGGTTATTTGTTGGTCAAGCTCTCCGTCACCTTTGACTGCCCAAGTGAGTTGCTGTCCCAATATAGCTTGACAATTAGCGGAAGTGGAAATGAATCACTCTCCGATATAGGCAATACCCATTCTTTTCTGCTAGGCATTGGGCTAGTAATGATCCACACAGTCTTATCTTTTATGCGAATAGAGCATGCTGGAACAAGTGACACAAGTACTATTAGTGGTGGGGTTTGCATAGCTTACATGCCATTTTGGATTCATGCACACGAGACGCGTGGTGGCGCGCTTTTTGAATTGTGCTATTACCGAAAGATGGGCAATCAACATGTAGGCCCGGAGTAAATGCTCTTGGATGAAAATAAAAACAGCTCAGCCCTTGCTGAATATGTCCCCCATTTTAAATTAGAATTGAAGGGTAATCTTATCAATAAACATAAGCTTTAGGCTGCCCGCTTCGCCGTAGCTTCCTATTTAAAATCACATAGTACATGTGCAGCACAATGCAGGAAACACAGACAAAAAAAAGTAAAGCAGCATTCGTCCAATGGCCCGTGGGGTATCCCCTCGTAGCCTCATTCGCCTTGTAAATCCACACCCCGACGATCTGACCTGGTGCACCAAAAGAGATGTTGAGCGCTATCGCCAGTCCAGCCCCAGCAGTGGAATGAAGGTTGGAAGATAACCAGCCAAGAAGTGGTGGAATGCACGAAAATGCGCTGCTGGCCGCCACAATTAAGCAGCCATACCGACTCTGCGATACTGTTAGAAGCTTAGCTTTTCTCCGCATGGAATTAGCCTTACCTGATACGCATCTGCGGGTAAGACGGCAGAGGCCACGAAGCCTACGGCACCGATGCAGGAGAATATCGCTGCGTGGATTCCGCGTCTGTTCCGACGCGAAGGTTCAGTTAGCGTATATTTTACATTCAGTTGTCTGGGTTAGCATACGCGTTGAAATGGTCGGCTGACCACGAAACCGCGACCGTTACTACATATGCAACCGCATAAGGTGGGACAGTCATCAATTGTGCTTCTAGATTCTCGTATCCCAGCCCGGCAGTAATAGATGGGGTAAAGAGTGAGAGACTCGAGAACGGAGTCGAAATGCCGAAATAAATCTATTACATATCAGTAGATTGTTAGAACGCAAGGCATATCACACATACCGCGTAATGGCCGTATAATCGCCAATCAGTCAGTACAGTCTTTGCGTCTGACCAGCTCATCGTTTTGGCGCTGCTCTTTGAGCCTTCCAATCGGAGTCTGTGCTTTGCCAAGTTGAGCTCTGCAGTGTTCAGCCAGCCCGCTGTTTCTGGATAGTCTGGTAAGAAAAACCAGACAAGGATCGCTGACGCGCACGACGGAGCTCCTTCAATTATGAATAGCCAGCGCCAGGCCGACAGGCCATGGGATCCGTTCAAATATCCAACTCCATAAGCAATGGCACCACCAAATGCGCCAGCTAGTGTAGCAGATGCGAGAATTAGTGCCACGCGTATAGAGCGCTCTGAGACCCGATACCAAAACGTTAGGTAATATACGAGTCCAGGGAACAGCCCGGCCTCAATGACTCCGAGCAGGAAGCGAATGCCCGTAACATCCGCAAAATTGCGAGAGCCACCCAAGCCCATTGTGATTCCACCCCAGGCAAACATGAGGAAGGCAATCCACCTCTAGAACAAATTAGCAAGTCATTGAGGAAAGCAAATTAGGTGATATCTCATACGCTAGGCCTCAGCTTCTTTAGCAAATAGTTTGAGGGCACCTCAAACAGTCCATATGCGACGAGAAAGACCATCAATGCAATCCTGGAAATAGCACAGTTAACATATGCTCAAGCAAGCCAAATAACACAGTACATACGTGTATTGATAATTGCTCATATTTGTCTCGGAGAGGAGATCGTTGCCAGTATCCTTGTTCAAGACCTTGGCATTTCCTAGAGTCAACAATGCTTAGTGTGGTCTTTCGACGGGCCTATTACTCATTCGCATTCTTACCAATATTTGAGCGGTCAAGGTAGCATAGTAAATAGATGAATGCCGACAAGGGCACGATGCGTAGGTCTTGTTTCCATACCAGAGCCTTTTCAGCGGCAGTGTCATAAGCGGGTGCCGCTTCTGGGCTATTCGAACTGTCCTGGGCCGCAGTCAACACCATCTACTACTCTCTGTCAGCAAGCACTGTTACCTACGTGGATCCCATTCTCAACATCCTCCACTTCATGGTCGTGGGGCTTTTCATCTTGTTCTGCCATGCCTCTCAGATCAGAGCGAGAGTCTGGTGGGTCGGGTACCCTCATTGTTTTACAGGGCTGGATCGTATGGGAAACGGGCCCAAGAAGCTCGGTAAAAATTGGTGATCAAGTATGGCGTACTAGAATTTCAAGCCTTATGAAGTACTTCAAAGGTAGCCTGACTCAGGTTTTGACCTCGTCGGCGTCGGCGGCCGTCACCGACGGACAATGTCCGAGGCCACATAATTAGGGCTTCGCTTCATTTCCACCGCTGATTGAATCTGGAGAAAACGCGGGGTAAACGCCACTAGCGAAGAGCCGGGCCCTCGGCATTGGTCTACAACGTCCCCGCAGCGACGATTCATTGTGTCCGGCTTTTCGGACTAAAACCCGCCGGCTTACTTGACCGAAAACAACGGAGTCCCATCACATTTGCACACTCCGGTCTGGCGGCCGCAGGCGACATTGAAGCATGCATGCTTGCGATAGATGCCATCGGCGCAAGTCAAAATGCGACAAAGTGCTACCGGCCTGTGGACCATGCCAGAAAGCTGGGGTTGCCTGCAAGTATGTCGATCGGACGAAAGGCCATCAGCAACTTCTGGAGAAATTGCAGCGTCGCTTGAAACACGTCGAAGCTACCAATCGCGCCTTAGCGGCGAAACTAGCTAGCCATGCTTCTCCAGCTGCACAAAGTGAGACCAATGAAGATGGTAACGAGGTGGATTCAGAGATGCCCGCTCCGGATGATGCCCTTGGGGAAGATACCGCTAGACGGCAGGAAACAGAAAGAGACAAGAATGAGGTCATAGAAGAAGTCACCTTTCTATCCAGTGGGGCAGGAGGTGAGCAGCACTTCCTGGGCTCCGCCAGCGGTGTATTCCTTGCTAGCTTGGTCAGCTCGACTATGGTCAGCTCCCGGTCTCAGGGTACGCACGAAAGGGATTCACGAGGAAGATCGAGTAGATTTCAACCAGTGTCACCTCTTACTACTGTCTCTTCTGAGGCTCCAGCATTACCTACAGAGCAGGTCGCGCGTAATCTACATCGTGCCTACTTTGAACATGACCATCTCTGCTACCCTTTCCTCCATCGCGAGACCGCCCTATGCGCATTAGACCAAGCCTATCAGGACCCCTCCTTCTTGGAACAAAATGCCTTTGCATCATTTGAATTTGATATGATCCTCGCTATATCCACCGCTAGTGTGCACAAGTTTAACATCGAAGCACTTCCTGATGCGGAAGCATATCAAATACGGGCAACACAGAGACTAAACGAGGTAATGCGTGATGGTGGTGTACAAGCACTTCAAGCGCTCCTGTTATTATGTCAATACAGGATGACAAACTCAATCCAGGATACATCAACAAGTAAGTAAGAGAGTTTTCAAAGATCTAGTTGATTAATCTGACTTTCGCCAGGCCTATGGCACATCGTTGGTATTGCTTCCCGGATGTGCTTCGAGCTGGGACTGCATCGGGAGCAGACTTACCGGCCGACCGAGACCACAGACACACATGACAAAACTTCATATGCAGCCATACAGTGCGAGATTAGTCGCCGATGCTTCTGGTGTGTTGTTGCGATGGATAGGTACGGACAACTTCGTCTATGTTGGGAATAGAAACTGACATCATCCAACTAGGATCGTAAGCATTACATTGGGAAGACCTCTTGCCATACACCTGCAGGATGTAGAGGTCGCCCTTCCCGACCCTAGCCTTGACACTGTCTTCGATCGTGATAATATAAACTTAAGATGCCAGTCCTCCTCATCCTTTTCCCGCACGGCGTTGTTTGTTCACATTGTCCGCTACCGAATAATCTGTGGCGATATATTGTCTGCCTTACACAACACATCCGGTCGAACACAGAGCGACGCTGCATCTGCTTTGGTGGCTCGAGATAAACTTGCAAATGATCTTGCTCAGTGGCATCATGAAACCGCGGCATTGGCACTTCCTGAAATAGACCTGTTGAGCCCTCTTTTAGGAGACCAGTCTAGCTACCGTGCTCGGGAATGGTATGAGCTATTGTATTACAATGCCCTCCTTATGCTGTATAGACCATCACCAGCGCTACCATTGTCATCTCGTCAGGACGCAGGTGTCCTACAATCGATTTTAGTCGCCGCGAAACAGTCCATCACATTATATTCGCTCCTCCACCGCTCTCGTCGTATCAACTACACTTGGATAACTCTTCATTCTGTTTTCATGGCCGGTCTATCCTACGTCTATGCCGTGGGTAGACATTTCCGAGCTTGCAAGCGTCGGGCCCCCGGCAGTACATCCTCCCTCCTTCAAAGCGATCCCACCATAATTGAAATAGTGCATGACTCAAGGGCATGCTCGAATGTATTAGTCGGCATCTCTGAGCGGTGGAATGTGACGAAGCATTGCCATGACGTCTTCAATCGCCTGACCGATGCCATGCTCGCGGACGCCATTGAATATCATTCTCAAAGCACGGGGCCGGCTTCAGCCCAACCGAAGTCAGCAGCGCTTGGACCTGGCGAGCCATTATTACCGGTAGATACCACAGCAGTCAGCACCACACCGGGCATCGCGCCACTAGCTTCCTGGGACATAAGCGATCCCTCCTCGGACTCTCTGGGCGTCGACTCCGTTTTACGGGAATGCTTCGATGACCTCCGGCGCTTCCAGATGCTAGAAGGGCATGGAGATGACCCAGTCGGGCGGCTATTTCACGATTGGTTAGGAGAGATCGGCGACATAGACATGAATCTACCTCCTATGTGGTGAGGATATAATCTGTATCAAAACATAATATTGATCTATGCAGTCTATATATTTCCTTGGCACGCCATGTTCGCAGTCAATTAGATCCAACCTCTTTCTAAAAACTTCTTCGGAACGTCCCCCACTCGACTTCGCAAGTATTCCCCTATCCCTTTACCCAACCCATCAATCCGACTAGAACTAGCAATTCCGCCATCTAAGAAGTCTAGCACCCTGAAGTGGACAGCTAACAAATTCGTAAACTCGCATCGTTCCACACAAGGCTCATTCTCTCTTTTTGGCCAATCCTCCCCAAGTAGCTCTTTGAACCGATCCACTGTTAAAAATGATTGCAGCCACGAGTACTCGTCGGTGTTTCGGACGAAGAAGCCCACATTGAAATTATCCCCTTTGTCCCCTGAGCGGGCGTGAATTATACTGCCCAATGGAGCTGCTTCCGTGGCGCCGAACTGGGTTAAAGATACGGGATCTTTGGTCTCGTAGGAAGGTCTTTGGATCGGATATTTTCTCGTTTTTAGAGCAGACGGTGCATCCTGTTGTATGCCATTGGAGAGGGTGATTCGATGGTGTATAAGATCAAGGGGAATTACTGCTGGAAAGATCTCCATGAATGGCTTTGCATCCATCATCCGAAAGTCGAGGTTCATATGGTACCCTTTTCTCTATTAGACTTTCGCTCGTTAGGTAAGGAGGCAGCATACCAGGATAGCTTTGCATCCGTAGAGCATATATCAGTGTCTTAAATCTTTCCGCTGAGATATCCTCCATATTCCTTGCTTGCGCAAAGACTCGTAGAAGTACTGTGCCCGCTTGTTGACTAGACGGGTTAATGACAGGTGACCCATAGAGTTCAATGGATAATTTGGAAAAGTTGTGACCACAGAGGGCATGATCGAGTTGATTCCGAAGCATCTCTGCTTTCTCGTTCACGTCCAGACCATTGATGTAGAATATCGCTTCTGCTTGATAGCCTCCCGGGGCTGCAATCATGGCTTTTGTCGTTGGTGGTGGCGGTTGTCCAATAACACCATAAACTCTAACACGATCGGGGCTGACTTCATCTACGAATACATTTCGCAGGTCGGCTGCGACGTCTGGATTAAGATATAACTCCCCTTGTAGCTCGTAAAGTAGCTGAGCGATGGTGTTGAACTTAGTCACTGCTCCACCATAGGCTTCGCACTTAGTGATTATGCAACTGCCATCGGGACTGATTTCAGCGATGGGGAAGGAAAGGTCGACAAGCTTAGGAAGCAAGGGCTTGAAACCCGAGAAGTTGGCACCTGTAACATACGGGCCACACTCAATAAGGTCTAGGGCAATTGAGGTAAGTAAAATGTCAGTAAGATCAAGCAGGGAATCATACATACGCCCAGCAACCAGTGCACCAGCAAGCTCATCCCAAGCGTCTCGTTGCCACCTATACCACCACGCCGCTGCACCAATAACCGGCGAAGCATCCGTAACACGACCACATATGACAATGTCAGCGCCTGCATTCAGAGCCTCCACAATACCCCAAGCTCCAATGTATGCCACAGCGCAGTGTGGCGTCAATGGCCAATCCTTCAACTTCCAGTCGTCGTGGTCCAGATGATGTAAGTCCTGGAAACCAGGCTCCTTACTCTGGATTGGCTCCGAGATATCGTCTCCTAGTACGGAAGCCACTATAATCTGGCTATGTCCTCTCTCTTTGTATAGTGCGCAAACCTTCCGCATAAGGGATGACGTATTCAGCGCCCCAGCATTCGCGACGACTTTGATATCCTTTGCTACAACGATATCTAGGCAGTCACTTAACTGGGCGAGAAACCCAGGCTCATATCCAAAATTAGGATCTTGTGATTTTGTTATCGCATTCCATGCAATGTTCATTTCCGATAACCAGTCTCCGACGATGACATCGACATTGCCATGCTGCGCCATCCGCAACATTGCCTGCGGGTGGTCGCCAGTTGCACCGGAGACATTGCCGATACGGATGGGGCGTTTGTCGAGCATTAGTGATTCTGTTCCCTTTTCCCTTGCTGAGTGTATAATCCTACTTAAACGATGGCAGGAGGCGTGTAGGATCTAGAGCACTCTTAATTGAGCTAACCTCTGCATCGGCCCAAAAACCCACGCAAATAAGGTCTCCGATGTTGCAACCAAACAGTGAACAAAGACTTCCAAGTTGGTCGGGCTCAACTACACCGACCTGATATATGTAATTGTATTGCTCACTGTAGGCGTCCAAAAGTAGATCATGTTCCGCGGTTTCCATTCCGGATACTATTGTCGGCTGGCGGCGCCGACGGCCGATATTTTGGGTCCTACACCATGGATCATCCCATTTAAGGTTCCACACCACCTTTTTCGAGATTCAGCCGGTAGATTATCCGCCCACAAATCATGACTAGTGAGACTTTGTTGATCTTCCCAGGTGGGGAAGTCATTCTTCTGAGTACTTCATATCCCTCAGGAGTTAAAGAACCCCGTTTTGCGTTAATGTCATGAGTGCAGGCCATCGCATCTAATTTCCCCTGTTTCTTACAATGAGAGCTTTATTTATATCTTGTGTATTTACAGCCCTAGAAGCCGTCAAGGGCATCCCGCTGGCGCGGCAACAGAAAGTTGATTGTGCAAGCCTCGCTGGAGCCCAGATTGACAATGCGTCACATATCCACCACGCTCAAAATGTGCCTATAGGAGAGCTCACACTCTCCAGTAATGGAAGCCCCGTAAAAAATGAGCTTCCTCTCTGCTATGTCCATGGAACCATTAACTACATGGCTGGCGGGGATGCTACGCCTGACCCAAAAGGGAACAACACCCTTACCTGGGAACTATTCCTTCCAGACCAGGCTCATTACAATGGACGTTTCCTTGCCATTGGTAAGAGTTAGCCAACTATGTCCAAGTGGGAGTACACTAATCGAGGCTCTAGGAAACGGAGGCTTCGCAGGTGAAATTGATAACACCACCATGCTCACAAACCTCAATTCTGGCTTCGCAATCGCGGGTTGTGACAGTGGGCACCCACTATTCGACAGTGAAGGCAGTGGACCCAACGACTCTGTACCTTTCTTAGACGATATTGCGAAGGTGAAAGCCTGGATCCACAATTCAATAGCTATGACCACCAATGTCACTCGGTCCATCACTGCAAACTATTACGCTGAGAGACCGGCCTACAGTTATTTCTGGGGCTGCTCAACTGGCGGTGCCCAGGGTTATGCACTTGCGCAGTACCATCCTACCTTGTTTGACGGGATCTATGCTGGAAGTCCGGGAAATTGGTATAGTCACTTGATACTGAGCTTCCTCTGGAATGGACTACATGCGACTGGGGAGGGGTTTTTGAGTCAGGATGCTTTGAATTTCATCACGAATAGAACAGTGGCTGCCTGTGATGAGCTGGATGGTGTCAAAGACGGGTTGATTGAGAACCCGTTGAGGTGTAACTTTGATATCAAGACACTGGAGTGCCAGCCCGGTCAGACTGCCACCGCCAACAATAAAACTGTGTGTCTTACTCCAGCCCAAATTCAGTCGGCACTCCAGATTTATGCCGGGCCGGAGGATCAACGCACCGGAAAGCAAATCTATCCGGGCTTTGACCTGGGCTCAGAAAACGGTTGGCTGCCTCAGGAAACATCTCTTTATTCTGCATACGCGGCCCCTATTCTCCGACAGCTGGTCTTCAAAGACACAACGTATAACGTCACATCTTTCAACTGGGGCTCTGATGTCGATTACCTAGACAACACCGCATCACCGCTCATTGATGAAATCTCTCCTGATCTGTCGGCATTCAGTCAGCGAGGAGGTAAGTTAATCACGGTTCAAGGATGGGCAGATCAGTACAATGCAGCCACGTGGCCAATCGAGCACCAGCAACAGATCCAGACGAGTCTACAAGGGCAAGATGCCTCTGAGTTTATCCGGTTGTTCATGGTTCCTGGGGGTGGGCACTGTGGGGCCAATTCAGCGTATAGTCATGTACCAGCCACTTACCATGCTCTCGATGCTTTGTTGCCGTGGGTGGAGGATGGGATTCCGCCCGGGGAAATCATAAGCTCTACACCTCCTGATGGGTCGAATACAACTAGGAAACTGTGTGTATGGCCCAAGGAGGCGAGAGTTCTTGATGGAAGCCCGAGCGATTGGCAGAGTTACACATGTGTTTAGGTACCATGGTCGGAGATATATCGCTCTTTTAATTCTATTCTTGTTTACTGGTTCCATGGTTGGGAATATATCGCAATTGGTAAAGATAACTCTCTTATGATGCCTTACTGTCCCTCATGATGCCATGCCACTCATTTTTTGAAAGTGTACATTTAAGGCTCATCACTACCAGGGCCTAGTATTCTTTCTGTTCCCCGGGAGCTGTTTCACAAAGTTCTAATGTACCACCAATGTCCAAAGCGAGAGTGAAATAGTGAGGCCCGTGCTCCTAAAGGGAGAAGAGTTGCTTGACAAAGAATAAGCTGTGTTACCTTCGGCATCCAGTTCAGTATAAATCAACTGGTCTTTCTTTGCTGGCATTGCTTGGCGCGGTCACCAATATAGTTTCGTTGCCCGATTTGCCCAGTTCCTTAAGAATCTGCTTGCGAAAAAGGGTCTTTGCCCACTGTTAACAAAAGTTTCCATATAATTCAAAAAACCCTTTATAACTGAGAGTAATTCCGGCAGAATCTAGACTACCTACGGAATTCCTACACTGGGATCAACCGCAGTTCCCGAGCCGCACTTTACAAAAGAAAGTAGGCAAGGTTTCTTCTTATGCGATCAGATACCGCTACGATGAATATACCTGGCTCTATAACCCGACAACTTACAAACGCTTAAATCACCCCTATTTTCCTCTCTTTGGAGTACTGTCAGTCACTATCTTCTACACCCAGAAATGTTTCGGACTTATATCCTCATTGCTTTCTATCTCTCAGCTTTAGCTGTCAGTATAAGATTTGGACCCGGAAGCCAAGCTGGCAGTAGTGGAACAGGGGGAGCTTATGAAAATACGATCCAGTCGTCCACTCGCCAGATACACGACCAATGCGTTGGTGTCAAGATACTCCCGGCAAGGAACATAAACGCAGCACCACCGGAGCCAAACAGAAGTGGAGCCAACCTAGCTCCTCAACCTGGCTCAAACGCGATAATTCCAGAGCCAGTATATGGACAGCTCGAGCCGAACACGGATGAGCCACCCGTACCTCCCAACACACCCATGAAACGCGAACCAGTACCGCCGCCGAATGGAGCGGCACCCCCTGCCAGCAACGGAAACCAACCAGCCGGACACTCAAGTGCATCACCACAGCTCCCTCGAGCAAAACTGTTCGGTAATTGTAAATCCGGTGGTAGGGATGCACGTCCTACAGAAGTGGTCTTGGATAATTGTCTTGGTTGGGATACTGTTAGCGAGGCATTGATCGCTTTACCGAAGTATGTATATCCCATTCTCTTTCCATTAATACTTATGGTTAGCTGAGTTTGTACGTTATGGATACTGAGTACTACACCTAGTGGACAAGGGCTTGCGAGAGGCGGTTGTTGGGGCTGTGAATATGTCAAGATCTCTCAGGACAGGTACCGAATCGACTGTTGGTGCGATAATGTGGTCCGGCGCCCCTTGGAATATGTTGCTCGGGGATCACGGCGACGGGCGGCTAAGGTCTCGTTTAATCAGGGTAAGTTTTGAATGAATGTTAAGCTGATTTCAAGCTAACAGATCATAGATGGGGTGTTTCAATTAGTCAATGGCCAGCTCGCCTGCCCTGCACAAAGGTCTTGAAAGCGAGGTTTTCATTTTGCCATGAATGGTGATTGATATGATTTATAGTTGGGAGCAAAAGGGGACGGTTGAACATTTTCCGATGACCTCAACCAGCTATAGATTGCTATCATACATATTGATCTTATTACCCGCCTATCTCACATTAGGTCTAATATGACTAAACGAGCATTTGACCACTCCATTTGATCAGAAGCTTATACACTCTAAATAGCTTCGCGTAGCTAACGAGCTCGAAGACAAAATTGATTTGCTTATAAGTGGATATCAATTTGCAGATCGACTTGTCGCTCCGTTACCCTATCCACAGGGTATATATAGCCAGTTGAGCGATGCCGATCAGAAGAGCAGCACAGACCTAGACCACATGCCCAAGCTTCTAGCCGTACCGTTAGCCTATGGGAGGACTAAAATAATTGGACGTCTTCTCCGAATGGCCCCCAATATCAACCGATACGCTTCTGGGAAAAGATCAGCGTACTTTAGTCCTCTTTAATCTCTGCTAATTTAATTAAACTCGCCAAGGCAGTCACGGTCTCGATTCGATTCAGGGACCAATTTTAATCCTGCGAAATCTCACTCTTGACCGTCCAGGCGCATGTCGATTCTGGACTTCCTCTATTTGTTCACCCTGATATGGCAAATCGAACCCGGATGCTACATATTCTCCCTTTAACGACAAACTATGACCCACAAAACATTTGACCGGGCGGAAACGGTCGAACTGCTTTCAATTCCACGAGATGAAGAACCACTGGGGCCAAACTGGTCCAGCGAAGACGGAAAAGATCTCAGCGACCGGACAGGAGTCCAATCGACGCGAAAACACCGAAAGAAGCGCAAAACGGAAAACTGGAAACAGTCTTTATATCTAGGCTCGTTATCGAGTATTATCGTACTACTATTTAATGTGTCCTTTGTCGCCTGGGCCGTGTCGCATCATGATCTTACAGAAGATCGCGGGGTACTTTACAGCGGCGATTGTACCAAGACCAAGAGAATGAGTACTGGGATTCATTTGGTCATCAACATTTTAAGCACTGCTCTGCTCTGCGCGAGTTCCTATACTATGGTAGAGACATCGCTTCTTTCACCTGCAGGCATGGTGCTTGAGTCCTAACTCTAAGACAGCAATGCCTATGCGCCCCTACACGAAAGGACATTGACCGCGCACATCAGAAGAATCAATGGTTGGACATTGGTGTCCCTAGCATGCGAAATTTGTTTCGGATCTCGAAGATGAAACTCATTCTCTGGTTCATTCTCGCGCTATCGTCTCTCCCGCTTCACCTCTTGTATGTCGATTTATATTGCTCCACACTCTACCTTCTAGCAGTCTACCTATCAGCGAAATTAACCGTAACAACAGCTACAACTCGACCATCTTCTCGACAATCACAAACCTCGAGTACGAAATCTTTGCAGGAAACAAGCCGTTCTCCGATTTCAACGCGAACAACGTCCGCCCACCTCACGATTTCATAGACACGAATAACACCATGTATACGAACCCCTACTTCTCATTCTCAAGAATGCTCGAGAAAGGACTCCACAACCAGCTCTACCGTCTGGAAAATGCCGACTGCATGTCCGCCTACGCCACGAACTTCCAATCCGAATACGGCAGCGTGCTTTTACTCACCGACGACTTTCACCCAAACGACACCGACTTTGACTTTCTAACGATTCAAGGAGCCTCTACCCCGGTAAAAGGAAACAATCCATACGCTTGGATGTGCTGCAATCAGACCGTATACGCCTGCGAGATGCAGACTCTATGTCGCGACCAACTTCCGGGGATCCGTGCTCACGTTGATAACTGGATAGTCGGTGGCTACCGCGTGAATTATTGCCTGGCGGAGAAAGTTCCTGGAAATTGCAAGCTAGAGTACAGTCTCCCTCTGGCTATTATTGTTATCGTTTTCAACATTGTCAAGGCGATCATCATTTGCGCCGTCGCTCTCACGATGACCGACCTGCCCATCCTCACAACCGGCGACGCAGTAGTTTCATTCCTCAAGATCCCCGAGACAAGAGATAGAGACCACTGTCTCATGTCTAAAGCCCTAGCCAAGAATCCAACCTCCAAGCCCCTCCCCTACAAAGCAAAGCCCCAAAGATGGGCTACCGCAGTCTCAACAGTCCGATGGATCATCTGCATAATATGGTACGTACACACCATATTCCCCCCATGGCCAAACACTCCTCTAACAAAACTTCACACAATAGCTACATAATCGCTATCGCAATCTGCATCGGCCTCCTCTGCTTCGGTCTCAACCAAATAACAAACAAAGGCAGCCTCTGGTCCGGCCTCGGCATCACAAACACAGAAACCCTAATCAGCGGAAACGCCTGGCCCCCTTACCTCCTCACCAACACCATTATAGCAAACACACCCCAAATCATCTTCTCCGTACTCTACTTCGCCTCCAACAGCGTCCTCACAACCATGACCCTAGCCGCAGAATGGAGCAATTACGCCCTCCACCGAAAAGGTCTCCGCGTCTCCTCAACCCCACAGGGCTCTCAACGCACTACCTATTTCCTCTCTTTGCCTTATACATACGCTATCCCGTTATTGGTCTTCTCGACTGTGTTACATTGGCTCATATCCCAGAGTTTGTTCCTCGTTAATGTGGAAACATATGATATGCAACTAGAGCGGTTCCAGTTATTTGATTTCACGACGTGTGGATATTCCCCTGTTGCTATTGTTTGTTCCATTGTTGTTGGGGGGCTTATGGCTTTTGGGCTGGTTGGGTTGGGGTTTAGGAGGTTTGGGTCTGGTATGCCTGTCGCCGGGAGTTGTAGTCGGGCTATTGCTGCTGCGTGTTATCCTGGGGTTTCTTCGGTAGATGGGGGCGGGGATGCGGTGGAGACTATGCCCCTGCAATGGGGGGTTGTGTATCAGGGGACAGGGGATGGGGTCGAGGTTGGACATTGTGGTTTTTCTAGTGGGGAGGTTGACGTGCCGATGGATGGGGTGCTTTATCGGTGATTGTGTTGTTTTGTGTATTAGTAGGGTTTTAAATTGATGGTGTCTGTTTATTTTGTGATTAGGGTTATGTTATTTTTCATATACTGGGGTAGAGTTGAGGAAATGGGATTGTTCTGTAGATTTATACAGAAAATGGACTGTAAGTTGAGACACTTGTAGTTTTATCTGGAACCAGTGACAGCACATACATGCTTTGGTTCTCAAAGTGAAAATGTTATATTCACTGATTGAAATAATGAATAGAGTCAATGCCACGATATATCCATATCAATGTCCGTACACTCAATGAAAGCCGAAGGCCAAGAGAGAGATAGAAAGAGAAAAATCAAAGAATGGTAGAAAAGATAGAAAGAAGGTACATACTGTAAACACAGTATATGAACAGGTGATAAGACAACAAGGCCTCTGAATCTGCGAAGCCGCAAACAAGGTGGTATCCAAGAAAAAACAATCCAACATAAAATCAGAACTCATACATATACAATCAAAACCGTCATAAACTGCGCAAAAGGTATTAGAACATATGAAAGACACCGTTGGCATATATACACCGTGTATAAAGCACATTAGCATATTAATATATACAGGCCGCGAGAGAATAAACCTCGTTCCACGGGCCCGAGAGGCCGATCAGACAGGCTCATCTTTAATGGAATCAGGGGATCTGCGGCTCTTGACAAACTTGGGCCATGTATTAGTGAGAACGAGATACTTGATACTCTTCTCGGCGTCGTTAAAGACAGTCGGCCCGAAGGCCTCGGGGACTTCGCCCCAGAATTGCACGCGGTCGTCTGAGGACACTGGGTGGAGCTCGACCTGGGAGCCGTTGCCAAAGCTGGGTGAGGAAAGAGATTTCATGGGGAAACTGGGGGTATCGAAAGGAGTGACAGGGTCGACGACAGCGCGCTTCTCGCCGTACAGGGCACGAGCAGGGCCCTCAAAGATGTTTTCGAGCTTTCGGAGATCTTGGGAGGAGATGTTCACCGGAAACTCGGCCTGGCTGACGCTGATAAACTTAACGTAGATATGTAATGCGCGGTTGAACCGTTCGTGGAGCAACTCTTTCATGTTATTGTCCATGGGGTCGGTGTTTTCTCGGAGCGCCTTGGGTAGCGAGTTCTTCCATTCGGCGACGCTGGTGAGGAAGGCGACATTCTCGCCGGAAAAGTCATTGAGAGCGGAGAATTTCTGGAGGGGAGCGGGGTTGCGTTCCAGGACGTGTTCCAAGGCGCTCATGGTTAGAATACTGTCGCGGGAGCCGGTGGTATCGACGGAGCCGTTATGGGATTTCCAGCCGGACATCATGGAATCGACCAAGGTAGGGATGGAGTTGAGGGACCTGGCTTCTGAACCAGATTTCCTCATTTTTGACTCCCACTGCTCGATCGCGTTGAACGTCTCTTGGCGAAGGGCGTGGTGGCGCATCACCTCCCAGCAGGGAAGAAAGACTGTGAAAATTTCCATGATCCAAATGGACAGGCAAATCCTATACCACGTCAGAAAGTTGTGTTACTAAATATATAGGCGAAGGGCTTACCACTGCGGAGGAATCCAGTACTGGTTGACCACCTCCATGGCGGGAACATAGAGCGCGATGAGCCACATCGGGGTAGCGTGGAGGCTGCATAAGACGTTAATGATAAAGCCCTCTCTTCTTTACTTTCCATACTCACTTGGCGATAGCGCAGCCAATGGTCTGGACTCGCCAGCCTTGGGTATCATGAATATGGCGAGCTTTCCAGAGCACGAAGGGAGCGACAATCCAGGCCCAAAAAAACTGAAAAAATGCGGTGGGCCACCTAATCCAAGTTAGTATCAGCTGAAATCGGGCGACCGCTTCACCTCGGCATCCATGGTGTTCTTACCATTCCCAGCCTGTGCCCTGTTTTGCGGCCTGCTCCGATGGAGTACCCGTAACCTCGGTGCCGGGAATCCCCCAGGAGCTGTGCCACTTGCGAGAAATCACCCACAGCAGGATAGTGAGGAATATCTGAAAGGCCATTGCGATAGCAACGAGGATGAGGATCCTCTTGGTATACTCGAGTCGGCGGAAGCGGGCAAACAAGCCGCTTTTGGGTTTTTCATCGGGAACAGACTCGGTTATACGGCTACCATGGTGGGCAAATTGCCGCTGGTGCTTTGCGACGTGGAGGAAACGAGTGTTGGAAGCGTGGAATAGGGCTATTCCGCAACCCAAATAGGTGCCCATGATCCAGTACTGGGCGTCTCCCGGCATGATGGGACCGATCATAACTCCAAATTGGACCGATGCCCAATACAAATGAAGCAGTACGATGGCTGATAGCGACAGACCAAGGCCTCGAATTCGGAGAGTGGGCATGTTGCGATTGGCAATGAGATAGAGCATGCCCAGCGCAAGGGCGGTCGTCCACACGCCGGCCCAGCATGCCCACCATATGCTCACCGGGGTGTATACGGCCTGCGGCTTAGTTTCCGGGGTGATTCCGAGTTCCGACCCCATGATGGCGGTGTTTCGCTGAAAGAATGGCTAAAGGAGCGTGGTGTAGTTGGGTAACGCTGGTCAGCGATCGCCAGTCAAGGTTGACAAGTTCGTGAGGATATCGAAGCCATGAAGGAAAGAACAAGTCAATGCACCTGCAAGGCAGCAGTTGGGCACATGGTTAACTTAATGGGTTTGCAGGATCTTAGATTGGCGATATCACTTGCAGATCGGTTCCAGGACGTGCATCCATAGTGACTCTCTAGGGCCATCTCATTGGAGGTGAGCTAGCCTAGATAGGAAGTCACAAAGGCCCACCCTTGGGACAATTCCTTGGTTTTTTAATCTCGACCCCCTCCGAACTAACGATCTGTGATTTGGAATTCATTGCTGGCCCACATCCCACGCTAAAATGTGATGGTCCATTTATCACGCTCAATCCCCGAAACAAAGCTCAAAAACGAGCGTTTCCAGTGGAGACGTAGGATCAGAGGGATTATCACGAGCTGGCAGTCCGATCATCAGATAATAAACTAGGGCATAACTGTTAACATGCTTGATATAATGTGGTGGTGTTTCTTGCACCACGTAGGGTGGGATCGCGACGGGTTCACTCGGTGATACCGACGGTGGACCCGAACTAAAAAAGCTAATCCGCGGTCTGGGTCGGAGTACGTGCCCGATTTCCACGTGAACTAAACCGATCTTGCACGATATCTCCTTGCACGATGTCTTCATGCACGAATCATACAGTGGATAATGCTCTGGACCTGCCTACCTAGGCAGGAGTAGATCTTAACCGAGATGGTGCAATCCGCCGATGGACCAATATCGTCTCTGCTTAAGGTTTTCACCTTAGTCAGTTAGATGAATCCTTGTAGCATCGCAATCTCGCCGTTTGCGACCTTTTCCGTTTGCTAATGCTGCTTCGCTTGAGTCGTCCCAAATCCTAGGCTTTTTTTTTTTTTTTTTAAAGATCTTTCGTTGTTTGGTGGAAGATATCCTCCAAAATCTCGGCTACAGACCAGTTCATCTATTTTTTTACATCGCTTCGGACTCTAACAACGCACCTCGGCAATACCCAGTTACCAGTATTCCGGACCTCGTAGGTTCATGGCAGGGATCATAATTAATTAATCTACCCACTAAGAATCCAGCCGATCGGGAATGATCAGGAGGGATTCAAGATAGGTACCTGCGTCCCGTCTCTAGTGTACACTGTACGGAGTAGACAATCAACATAAGGCGCACGGTCGCACGTGGAATCGTGGATATGGCGCTGTAAGGTACGGACCGTGATATTCGATTTATAATTAATAAAATCCTTCCGTACATCTCAGTACAAAGAGTGAACGACTCATTAATCCGAACGCTCACCCCTAGCGTCTCTTGGCATTAGGGCTTGCGGTTTTTAAATGGCATTGGTTAGCTGAGCGGTGTGACCAAGTGGGGGTGAGAGACGACTTAAGAAGTTAGTGGAGCTGGCAGCCGGTAGAGAAAAACGGGAGCTTGGATTTTAACTATTGACTCTTGTCTCACCTCGAGGTTCCGCAATTTCCAGTTCTTGAATCTTGAAAATTGAGAGAGTCGCCGATCCTTACGGCATCCAGTTCGTGTCACGTGATAGGGTTTGGGTGGTGTCCATCAACAAACAAAAACCAATTCTCGAATACTGATTCTTGAGGCCATTACAATTGCCGTAGACTTGGTTAACGGCTTTGATTTTGTCTTTACCGATGTTACCGATAAGTATACCAAAATCAAGAAGTAAGTCATGATAGTAATATATTAGAACTTGAAACGATCGTGAGTGGGTTTGCGGGTCTTTTATTGGCAAAAATTCTGCTAGTCCCGTCTGATCATGGTGCTTGATATGATTTAGGAATATACAACGAGCTACTTGCAAGGGGTCGGGAGATTCAGTGAATATATTGCTAAATAACCTCATATCACTACCCAAGTAGGAAGCGGGGCAGTGGCTGGAATCGCCACTGTGGCTCAACTTTGTCCACCAACGCTCTTCTTGCAGTACGGCATGACGACATCTGGTGGAGTGGAAGGATCAGCAAGCTCAAACTCGGGAGCATTTCTCAGGGGCCAAAATGATCAACATCTGCAACTTGAAAACAAGAAAACTGTCATTCTCTACTCCGGGATAACTTCTGGAAAACTACGGTGGATTTTATGGAGTACTTGAAGGAGCCAGACTCTAGCTTAAGAGGGTTTTCTCCGCTAAGCTGTAGCAGCACAGCCTGGTCTCTGGGTGCATCGTTCATGTACGCGCAAGTATTAGACTATCATCGCCCTTCAAGTTGTGTTAGCCACTTTCTGCAAGGGGAATAGCCGCCTATATGATCACCTCGTTATCACTATCACGCTCACAGTCAATTAAAGTTATCATCCTGCCGTAGGAGATTTTAGCTCCAATCTCTGAGTCTGGGCCCAGTACATAGCTGCTGAATTCGTGCAGAAAAGGGAGCTAAACTTTTCAAGCATGCACTAGCTGCGAGACATCCCCGTCGGATATAGGCCGAGGATACAGTGAGCCATGTGGTAAGGATAGATGGGGTAAATCGGTGGGAAGCCGAGTAAGAAAGGAGACAAAATCAGGGGGTTCTAGGTCACCGGGGCGGAGAGAGCCCTGAGTTCTGGCCGAGTTCGGGGAATGTAATTTGGAATGTTGTTGATAACTAACGCGGGATATTACGATTGAGAAGGAATAGCATCCCTGCCGCACTATATGCAAGGCTTAGGGTTAATAACAATAGTCCTACTTGGCCAAAGGATTTGTTGTTTTTTCCCGACTGCGTCACAGTACATGCTTTTGGAAGCCCTAAAGTCAGTCGATCATTGTAAAGAGAATATTTCCGATTATATGAGGCGATAGCGAATAAAATCCAATGTGTGATATTTAAGAATTGTGCTGGCCTTGTACCCACCGAGTGCCGTCAGTGTGATGGCTTTTATATCCGGACTTCAACCATGGCCTTCGACAGATGCTCACTAATGAAGAGGTTATTGCGACGCGTCAAGCAGTCAAGATTATATGAAGCTACTAGACCCCAACTAATGACTGTCTGGCTGACAGCCACCTCACCGGTGTGACAGAACCTAGCTTCGAAGCACCATCGTAATCCCCGAGTCCAATACAAAGGAGATAGATAAGATGAGCGAAAAGAGATTGAATAACCAAGTCAATCCTCCCACCATATCACCTGTCCCCTTGTAAATAAACCATTCAGTCTGCGCTCGTGGTTCTTCCTCTGTCTCCTCACATTTAATTCTGGGCCTCATCACTAATAGTAAACGGTCTTCCATTAAAGAGTGATTCCAGCAGTCGAAGGTTACCTATCTCACCTTTACCAGTGTACGCGTAAACAGTTTACTAATCAATAACAATTCAACTTCATAGGATAACTACATATTGTTTGTCAGAAACTGCAAGGTCTAGATATGCATACCGTCTTTAACCCTCGGCCGTGTGAACTAGGTAAGCATATGTGGAACGCAAATTCTTCAATCCGTGCTCTTTTATGTGATTCGTCCGTTGGACAAAAAGTACTGCGTAGAACACGAGGGTCTGAGAAATTATACTATGATCGAGTGTGCAGATGACACAATCTAATAATACTGGGGCTGTGGCAGGTTGTATTCAGGGACCAAGTCCGTTTCAGCCTTGCGTTGCCAAGCAAGCAAATCATAGGTAATCACAAAACGAAGTCTCCTCGCAAACATTCAAACTCTCATCCTTCCTTACCTCCATGTCGGGGTTTACGGAGATATTTGTAACAGCAAAGAGCAACCACACGAAAATGATAATAATGTCTTTCAATCACGTCATACTACATGACGCCAACAAGATCGGACCAGTACACCAAACATTCTACTAGCGTTCTAGTCTGGCAGTTTATCCACGATCTGTACATACTATCCGCCATGTATGTGTCTTACTATTATTATGCACCAGGGCGGTATGCTCCATGTTATATGACTTCTGGATATCGATATGTATAATGCACATACTAGATGGGATGGTAAGGCAGGGCCTACTATGGTGCAAACTTTGTTATTGTTTCTGTTTACACAGTTCCGCCCACCACCGATGAGCTTTTTCTCTATCTTAAGCAATCTTTGCTTCTATATTCTATATACGATAGGATGTATACGTGCATGACGTAGAGATGGAGATACTATAGTAGTATAAAGTCTAACCACGCTGAGCTATCTAATCGTAATACATCCTTTACAGTTGATCTTGATCGTCGACATTTGGAGTCCCCGCTTCAGGCACTACATTTGAAGCGTATGACGGGGAGGTTATACGCGCCATTTGTTCTCGGCGAGGTCAATCAGGATAGTGAGTAACGACTCGTTGACGGGAGTAATGGAAATGATGGAGGTAGTGGAAATAAGGGAAATAGGGGAAATGGAAAAAGGCTGTGTTGCTTAGTCACTATTGGTGTGCCTTGTTGCGCAGCGTAAGCAAGCATTATTGATACCTGAAAAAATCGGCAGCACCCCTTGTTCTGATTCAACACGCAGCTTATATATCGCCTTGAGACCACATATATGAGCCATCAAATGTTCCCATCCCTAATCTTAGCATGCACACTTCCCAAATACCTCCTCATAACAAACACTGTGGCCTCTTATTACTTAGCTACTCAAGTCTCTACCCCGACCCACATCGTAATTCATGATGTGGTGCCCTGCATGCCATTTCCCATTGAATAACACATCCATGTCCTCTATGAGAAGTTGCTGGTGCACAGGCTCGTCTGAAGATGCTTGGTCTCTTTTTGAACATCAGCAGCCCTTCCTCCCAACGCCAAATCCAACCACTCTCCCATACTCGCCTCTTCCTTCATTGTCTGAGTCGGGAGTTAAAGTCCCCAGCTTACCAACTCAATCAAATCTCGGCGTCACCAAATGCCCAGTGAGAAATTCCATTGAGCAGCTTAATGGCTCGGGCGGAGCAAGCATGTCCCCGAGTTCCCAACTCATAAGGTGCGGGGACGTAAGCTCGAACAGCCCTAGGACCAGTTTCCTTGAAGGCGACTTTGCCATAGAAGAGTCGACGACGCCAGCAAGCGACATAGATAAATCTGGTAAGAGCCATGTAGTCTGTGGCCATCGTGGAACACCCAAGTCAAGGTACTCACCATGGTTCATCCAATCGTTCAATTGACATCTAATTTCTGTTCCGAATACCTCCTCCTAGTGTAACGCGCACCGGTCTATACAGGTGTGAGTGGAGGGCTTGTAAAAATCCTGGTGTATTCTCACGCGAGGCAGAACTGATGAGACATATTCGGTCCAAGCATGTCTGTCCTGGTTTATACAAGTGTCCAGAAGAAAACTGCAGAAGGTCGTTCAACCGAAAGGACAACATGATGGAACATCTTCGACGGAAGCATTAGAAAGGCAGTGTTGAAGATGAAGGCTCTCTCTCATTTTCTTTTTCTCGGAGGTCTCTTTCGGTTATTGAGAATATTTGGGGTATTCGTCGGAGATTCGATCTCTAACTTCTCTTCTTTCTTTTATCCTACTTTGCTATTGCGCCAAGCTTCCACGTTTTTCTTTTTTCGTTTTTAATCATGATGATGATGATGATCTATTCTGAGGGCCTTCAAGAATCTTTAAAAAGTTTTCGTACTCCTAGCCATATGTTTTAGATAAGAATTTCGAACGATTTTGTTTATCATTCTGGCCCACTTTCGTTGTCTACGAAAGTATATATATCCTCAAAGAAACGGCAAATAACAGACCTCTATCCGAAAACTTCACCACAGAAACTAAGATTTTTCTGGTTGCAAGTTAATAAAGCACTGATGATATTAATAGCTGCTCTTGCTATTTTGGGGTGGTAATCAGCCCTGGGTAAAATGTATGTATACTCTAGTCGGCCTCAATTTGAGCGATTTTTTTATAATCTGTGATCATGTAGCTAAGCTTATCATTCCAAAACATTTTTAGCTTTCAACAACCAGCGGTTGTGTA
>NVQI01000166.1:0-17573 GCA_002894705.1 Aspergillus sp. ATCC 12892
ACTTTCGCTCTAGAACTGTATAACAGCCAAGAAAGTAAAGATAACGAATAAAGCATTCTTGCATAGTTATTTGGGGGGGAGGTTGGGTTACACCGACAACCCTCCGGGTCTGGAAGGTTGTCGATCCCACACCCCACCTCCAGGCTGGCTTCGGCTTATCAGTGATAATGACGATGATGCAATTTCCGGATTGATTGTTTGCTTTTTTTTTTTTTCCCTTCTTTCTTTTCTTTTCCCATAAAGGATGCGAGTGTGGGTGTTTTAACTTGGCGGGGTAAGTCTTTCCGCGGGAAAGGCGACAATATAGAATTTTAGGTTATCGTGATAACCTACCGATATTATTCATAGGTGGTGCGTGTCTCCTGGAAATTGAGGATCTGATGATCCGGACGGATTGATTGGTAGATTCAGTAAGCTACAGTAAGCTTGAGATAGCGTTGGTGATTTTTTCCCACTTCGAGTTACGCCACGGCGGGCTTTTGCCTACTTGGGGTTACGGAGAACGAGGACCCTGGGGGGAGCTTCGTCCTTTTTTTTTTCTCTTTACTTTTTATGAAGTATACGTGATACAAACAAGGGATCTTGGCAGGTTAATAGACGAAGTCGATCTTGAATCTATCATTGCTTGGCTGTGGAACAACACAGGGCAGCCTATTGATTTCGAATTTCACTGCACAGGGCTTGGCAAGTATCAACATCTCCTTGGCAAACATTCACTTCATTCTTCACTTCCACCCCCCTTTTTCCCTGGCAGTGTGGTATCATTGATATGGTGAGGAGGTAAACACCGAAACAGAAAAATCATTCAAAGAGATAAGAAGCCATCTTGTAAAGAAACCGATGTTTGAAAACAATAAAGAAATGAAACCGCTAGTGCTCCTTCCCTTCGTCCGGTGCAGGGTGAATTTGGGCTGAGGCGCTTGCAGATGTATCGTGTCCAGCGCGATTGGTGAAGTGGGATGGCGTGCGCAAGCTTATGTGGCGTCAGAATTTAGTTTCTGTCTTGCTCGTGTCCCAGGTAGAGGAAGCCACCGGGGAGAGGGGAGAAGGCACCCCTCAGCTGCGATCCGGCGGAGGCTGTGGAAGACTGGCTGCTGGAGCGTTCACGGACTTGAGTTGGCTCCTTGCTCTCAGCCTGGTCATTCATGGGACCAGAGTGGATGGGAGAGAGAACGAGGAACTTGTGGGTAGGAGTGTAGGTGTACATCTTGAAGAAGGTAGATCGGTAGCTGGTTTGTCTTTTGAGAAAGAGATAAAGTGGAAGTGTAGATGGCTTTGAAGTCTTTGAAACACTGAAAGAGCTTTGGACTGAAGGAGAAGAGGAAGAGGATTGAGATTGATCTGAAGAGATTTCTCGGTTGGCCTCGGCTACCTATTTATACATGAGAGGGAAACAGCCAAGATACTCAAAAGGGAAGAGGGGTCGACAAGGTTCATGGATGATACCGGGAGGGTCGTCGATCTGTGTCCATCCCACTCTGCAGAGATAGTGGAGAGTCCCAGATTACAGAGGTTGAACATCCCAATCTGCTTCCCCGAGGTGGACCGGGACACGCTGTAATTCACATGTTTCGAACATTCTTTCATGTCTCGGCGGGGCAGAGAACGTCATTGTTGGAAGATCCCCCCTTCCTTCAAGACTCTTGGCTCAGGTAAGACCCGGTGAGTTGTCGCCAATATGTGCATGGCTCCCTCCAGTATCCGGGGGAATCCCCAGTGATCTGCCAAGCCGAAGCTGGCCGTTCGTTGCGCAAGCTGAGGTGTTGTCCCTTGTACAAGCATCTGGGCCGATACGACCCGAAAAATCAGCCTCGGGTGATCAGCAACCAGGAAGCGAAGCCAAGAAACGTGCCGGAACTATTGGATTGCTATCGGTGATCGATAGGCCGAGGGGTCACTCCGCATACCCAGAAGGGGTCGACGGTGTATAGAATGCTTCTTTGGGGTCCACGGTTTGCCTCCCACATTCCTTATCAAGGGACTATTCAGAGCACATGACCCAACCAATGAGTCTCGCCCGCTTGGCAGCATGCTTGAATTGACACTTTTTCCTGACGCTTTCTAGAAGACATGCGAACGGTAAGGGATAAGTTAGATTACCTAAGCAAGGGGTAGTTTCAGCCAAATTTGGGGAAATCCAAGCTGGGGGTGTTTGTTATGTTTTGTTGGCTGACTAAATCAGAATGATGTCAGTGGGAATCCAGAGTAATTCAGTACAGTACGTATAGTACTCCATAGATGGTCGATCTGAGTCCCTAGTAGGAGCTAGATAGTTTGCGATGTGCTGCAAGGCCTGGGATATTCCGGGATAAGACCGTGACAACATTCGCCAAACGCCCGTTGAATCTGCAAGAATAAAAAACACTTGTGAAATAATCTTTGATCAAAAACTCGAAGGAAAGTAATTGCCATAAAAGAAAAGAAAAAAAAAAAGAAGCGAAAAAAGAGTCAGTGAACAAGCGGCTCTCAAAACGCAGCGCAACACCATCACGTGCTCCGAGCCTCCAGTTGCCGCAAGATAAACCCCAAACACTCGGAGCCAAAGAACTTCTTAATATCCACTATGTTCTGGCGCAAAAGCCAACGGCGGCTAAATTGAGGCCGTGCCTCACCGTTTGAGGTGCTGATTGTCGCAGATTTAGCGCCCCCTGTCTCCGCGCCGTATCGCTCGACCGTCCACCATGTGGCGCGGATGCTCAGCGGCTGAGAGGGCCAAATGTGACTGCCGTTGACCATAGGATGCTCATCTTCTCCCCAATGGATGGTGCCGCATTGCGGTACGATAGTTCTGAGTTCGACTGTCAATCAATTAGAGTTGACCCCGAGCTTTCCAGCTTAGGTGGTTATAAAGAACACGAGAAATCGATAGGCGGAGATTTGCTGTCTTGCACTGCCGAACGCTAGACTAGCCGGCATTGGAAACCCTGTGCCATTATCACACCAACATGACCATCAAATGGGGCCGTCATAAGGCAGGAACCGCATAGTCTCACTTCATCCGAATTCCGAGGGCACTGTGCTATCGTGCGATCCCCCTCAGGCCTCCGTTGGTGGGAAAGAGCTCACTCATGTCTTGCAGATATCACCAACTGCGTTTAGCTCCTCTGCCGCAGGTATTGGTCAGTTCAAGGCACCAAGGCCAACGTTCCTGTGATGGCTGTGCAGTTCTTGCAGATTATTCCCTCTAGTTTGCGAGCCTTGGCCCCGGTTTCTCCAATATGCCTTAGCGGAGCCCTATAGGTGCTCGTCGTTTGTCGACGTCGTGACAGGTATCTGCCCAGGAATTGCGGCACCCCTGACTGGAGGAGGTGGCCCATGTATCATGAATTACCGCAGCGTCCCTCGAGATAGTGCCAGGCACACAGCTCGCAGGGTGAGAGACATGACTAGCGATGACTACCGATTTTGATATCGGGGCCGGTCAGATTGTGCCATTGGGAGATATCCTTGCCCCTCCCTCCACCAACTGGGGCCTTGAGGCACACATGATAAATGAATTAATGTGATAAGCCTAGTGCTATTTCTAGGTAGACTACTGCGTGACATTCGTCAGATGCCCATTAAGGAACAGTATCTGGTTGCGGCATGACCCTAAACTGTGTGTGAACTGTTGGCTGGCTGCGACAACTGATTTGATAGAGCAATTGTTGGCTTTTCATTTGCATATGTGACCGGCTCTTCCCTGCCTGGTGCATGGACCTTGTTCTGAAGGTGATGTCAAGGTTTCCCATGATGCATCTGTGGAAGTCTAATGAAGCTCCCGCCAGGGCTACAACCGAAGTTTCGCTGACATCCTGACCACCACAGCTATCGATCACTCTAGAAAGAACAATCTTACGCCAACCCTAGGGGGACACCATCTTCATAGACCGTCCGCATAGCCGCCAATCTTGCTTGGTGTTGGGGAAACTCCGTGCAGTAGCTCTGTGGAAGCTCAGTTTACCATTTTATTCATTCGTTGAAATCGTTTCTCCTGGATGTGATGTAGATCTCATCACCAACTTCTCCGGCGCATTTCTCTAAATGTCTCTTTGTGGATGGGGGCGCAAAACATAAGGGAAAAAAAAGCAAAAGAAAGGGTGCCGTATCCGTAGTTGAGATCTTTAACCTTGTTCTTACTTTCATTCTTCTCCCCCAACTACTTTTTCATTTGTTAAAGATCATTTTTATTTTATTATTATAATTTTTTACTCTAAGCCCCCTTTGGTACCTTTTTTGTTATTTCTTGTAAATGGTGCTATTGCGGCACAGCTGTCCGCAGTCATTCTCTATCATTTTGGTACAATAGCAAGACCGAGCAATTGTTATTTAAGGTCCTCACAATCCGTCGAACTATCAGAACAACATCACAGCAGTTCTATCTCTCAAACTACTCTCGAAACAAGATCTCTGAGCTCGACATCTTTCGTCCTCTCTGAACTCTTCAAGTTGCTCGACCAAGCCGGCTTAACTTTCTCTATCTCTCAATAAACCCACCCTTTTCAGCTCCATTAACGTCCAATCTTCGAAATGTGCTCGCAATACTTCTTCAAGTACGACTGCGGCTGTACTCACCCCGAAGGGGATGTCGTTTACTGCGCAAAGCGAGGAACATCCTGCACCGGCGTGAGACAGCAAGTCCGGCGCCGTGAGGGCTACAACTGCCCTGCTCATGGTGGCTAGGGACTAAAGAGTAACTGGTAGGGGTTTTAAGCTGCGGCGATCGTTTCGAAAAGCTCTCGCTAACTAAGTCCAGAAAGGCCGGGTGATTGTGGGACCTCAACCGTCGCCTTTCGATATGTGCTTCCAGAAGCACGTCGAGCCCAGTTTTTGTCAATACTACAGCACCACGACACTCGCAATCCTCCTCAAATCTTGTATTTTTGAAACCCTTCGATGTATCCAAGCGAACAATTTTGGAGACCACGGGAGCTTAATCAGGGAGTAAGAAAAAGAGAAAAAGAAAAAAAGAAAGGGTTTTTTGTCTATTTGCCGTCTGTCAATACCATGAATGCCCCGGCTCGGCTTTTCCTCTCATAGCGTGCGCATTGTTCTGTTTTGTGGTTACTACTGGTTGCAAGCGCCTATCCGCATCCTCCTGTTGTTTCGTTTCTGCGATGTGCCCTGTGAACTTACTACTGGGGCAAAGGTTTCTTGTTTAAGCCACATTGTCGCTGATTCATTGTCCTTGCTGCATCTTTTCTACCAAGGCATTCGCTGCGCTGTATGTCGAAGTTGCTTAGCTGAATCCTACATTTCTCATCTTATTATATTATTTTCTTGAATCAGGACGAGGTTATGTACAAGTAAGCCGCTGGACTCCTCCGACAGCATTACCTATTCACTCTATATGTATTCAAGGAGTTACACAATGAGGTCACAAGGATCGACCTTTCAATACGATGGATCTAATCGTTGGCCCCATATTCCTGAAGGATTTTTACCCGTCGAGCGTTGGGAGATCAATCATACTAGAGAGCTTTTTGAGAATAGCCTTCAACTAAAACATCTCCCAGGTTGTATAGCTTCAAAGCCTCGACAATAATCCTACCGCAGTCACGGAGATGACCGAGGGGAAATCTATGAACCGTATAATTTATAAGAGGAGAAATGCCTCACTACGTATTTCTAGATCTGTCGCTAACTTCGGTTGCTGAGCATTTCATGTGGAAGATTAAGCTTATGAGTCTTCGATGCATATCATGAAACGGCGGATTTTCCCAATCTCATTGTTTCGCTGAGCACAGTGCATTAACGACAAGAATGGAAAGGAGGCTATCCAAGGTATGAACAAGAGGCACCCAATTCATATTACTCACCTTCTGCCGGCTGTCGTCATTTGCCAGATTCTACGGAACAATTACAAGATCCAAGAGCAGTTCTTTCAGAATTTTTTTCTTCTTCTTTAAAGCCCACTCTTGGCAACTATGATTACCAACGTATGTCAGCGGCTGCATTAGCACCGCATACGTTTCTCATCATCTGATTGCGGGCTCGTCGAATCAAATAATGAAACGGGGCACAGACGCTTGTTATCCAGTGGCGATCCGGATGGATGGAGAGCCAACGAAATCTAAGAGATACCGAGTCAGTGAGCGTGAGGTGCGCGCGTATATTAAGTTCTGGAGGATCATGTGTTAAACTGTCTTTGGAAAGTGATGCGCAAGTGATGGGTCAAATCCCGCAGTTAGAGACCCATAAGAACTTTGAATTAGAAGACAGATGTTTAAGCCGGAGAACTGCTCTGCTGCGGGTTGAGGGGAGGGATATTCTTCCTTCCAAGGTACGCACAAAGGACTGCGCGTTGTCCTGCAGACCCGATGCGGTAGCGTCGGCCCTTGTTGCCAGCCCACCGCAAGAAGCAGCAGATACATACGTGGCGTTTTGCCTCTGTGCCAAGGAGGTCTATCACGCTCTCTTGAAAGAAAAGCCAGATGAGGAGACTGCGGTACGACGTGCCCACTCAAGAGGGAAAAGACCTTGCTGCAGGCGAACAATCAGACACCAAGATGCAGGCTAGAAAGTCAATCATAGGGAGATCCCCCCTGTCAAGAGAGTCCTAGGATGGAATGAGCCAGTGTGATTCACGAGTGGAAATCACCAATGATAGTGGTTAGAATCTTGAATGTTGGGTACTAATCGGATGTGAAGTGGAACCGATGAATAGGTTCGAGGAGTCGAAAGACAAGAAGAGGGGGAGGCTAGAGCAAGCTGGTCGTAGGCCCTTGTGCCCGGCGAACACGCTGTTCCAGGGCTCCCACCGTCCGGCGCCGCAGAGATTGTGCCATCCTCTAATATGCCCCGAAATAGCGTCGGCTGCACTGGTGAACCAAAGTACTGGGTCAAGTAAACCTAAAGCGGTGTGAAAGCCGCGTACATCGTAAGAGCCGTCCAGGAGGTTACCAGAGATTTTGAGACACATTAGAGGTGCCTGGGACATCCTGGATCATTGTACTTTGGGATTGTGGCCGAGAAATGCTATGGGAAGACGTCCATTGCTGATTTACAATGTCATCGATGAGGTTACTTCGACATCACGTGATTAACACGGGACGCGAGGTGGTCCGCGGCGACTGCGCCTAAATTAATCCCTGTGGAGTCTCGCATTGCGGCGTAATTTTACCACCAGCCCCGGTCCTCTCTCGTCCAAGCGATTGTTCGCTTTCATACACCCACCCCTCTTTTGCCCACTTCGCGCCGAATAATTGTCTGCGGCACATGTAATGTCAATCGAAGTTGACTGGAGGACAGCCACCTCTGGACCGGACGGTGAGGCTCTGGCCGAGCGAATCCGCTCCTTCATCCATGACAAGTTCCAGCAGGTGGCCCTCCCACGTTTTATCCGATCAGTTCAAGTGCACTCGTTCGACTTTGGGACTATACCACCTGATCTTGAGGTGAAAGATATCTGTGAGCCGTTTGCCGACTTCTACGAGGAGGATGAAGATGACGAAACATCCGATGTGTCCGAGGAGCTGGTCTCCGGGCATGGCACCCAGTGGCACCGGGATCTCAACGAACCCCCATTTCACGAGGAAATGGCAATGAATCGCCCGTTACGAGACCCATTCGATGAAGCTTTTCACTCATCGGCTTTGCGGTCACCTATGGAACACTTGAACCCTCACTTCCTTCCCCGTGCGGGCACTCCGGGTATTCCTGGCGGAACTTCCACGTTAGGGTACCACCTTATGTCCCTTGGTGGATTGTCGGGGACACAAACTCCCCTTGCTGCGGTTGCAGGTGGTACACCGTTCGCAAATGGTTGGACTGACCCTGGAATGGGCGCAAGCAGCAGGGGCCATCCATCCATCTCTGGCGCGACTGCGGTTCATCCATCTCGCATGGAAGCTGATATCGACACTAGCAATCCTACCTCACGCCCTTCGACCTCTAGCACGCTTCCTTCACATCCGTCCGCGTCCAACCAGCCCAGCGGTGATGCTACGACGGGAAAGGAACACGGATCTCTCGGCGAGGATGAACATTTGGATGATCCTATGACTTCAGGACATCCTCTCCGGTTCCCCCCTCGCATGCGAGAGCGCCGACCGGAAGATTTTCAGGTTCTATGCCACGCTAAATATGCTGGGGATGTGCGGTTATCATTAACCGCGGAGATTCTTCTTGACTATCCTATGCCTAGTTTTGTCGGGTTGCCGCTGAAACTCAACGTCACGGGAATTACATTCGATGGAGTTGCAGTCATCGCGTACATCCGCAAACGAGTTCATTTCTGCTTTTTGTCTACAGAAGATGCGGATGCACTGATCGGGTCTGATCAGCAAGAGGCGAGAGGCCAGGATGATCGCCCATGGTCTAGTGCAGACCCGACCGCTTCCCCGAAGCGCCAGGGAGGCTTATTGCAAGAAATACGAGTTGAAAGTGAGATCGGTCGGAAAGAAGATGGTAAGCAAGTCTTGAAGAATGTCGGCAAGGTTGAGCGCTTCGTTCTAGCCCAGGTCCGTCGCATCTTCGAGGAGGAGATGGTTTTCCCTAGCTTTTGGACGTTTCTCATCTGATATCACAAGCTTAACTGTACATTGTCTGTCTATGCTGAATATTCGAACTTGGGACTATAATTTTCCCAATGTATATTAGAAATACTATACTAATACACGTGCTCCATCCACATGACTTCCCCCTGGCAGACGTCACCATTAGACTCTGGCCTCCTGCTTCCACTTTTTCCTTTCTGCCGTCTTGGCTTACTGCTCGGGAAGACTGTTGAGCCAATGGAGTCTTGCTGCAGCATGTTGATTTAATTAGGTTTCAGTAACTTCTTTGTGTCGGTTTCAGCCTTTGATGGCAGCTCAGTGCCCTGGCCTTGCCATTATGGGGAAATGAATGCTGTATGGCTCGAAATCAGTCTTCCAAGACATACATGGTGAGTTATCACCCCTCATGGTGACATCAATGGCAGGTTGATGGTCTGTTTGGAATTCCGCCGAGCAGACGCTGTGGTGCCCAATGGAACAAAAGCAAAAGACTTCCAAGCGACTTCAACTATTTAGATTTCAATAATATTACCCCTCACCTAATTTTGAAGGATAAAGGGCTTGTTAAGCCCACTGTCGATGACATGTTCGCAACGTTTACCGGAATTGCATGCTAAGATTGATCGACATGATTAAGTTTTGGTGCCTGGCCCTAGGGGCTGCTTACTATACCAATGCCCTGACACTGGAGAAGAAGGATCTGCCTTCCGTGCTAGAGGTCCCTTTCGAGAGCGGGCAGTTCGCAGGTGCTCATCATCATGATCGCCGTGGGAAGAGGGATCATGCTGTCAAGTTAGAGTTTTACGGAGTATGTTCAGTATATTGACTCACCTTCATTACTCACAGTAAATCATTCGTTCTGACTATTATGGCTTTACAATGACTTCTTCTACGCTAACATATCCGTCGGGAACCCACCATAGAAATTGAAAGCCCAGTTCTCGACTCTTGATGACAGCAGCTGGGTGGTGGTGAGCGATAACAAAGAGTTAGCAAAACCAATAGAGCAGGGAATTTTGGATGGGTACAATGCGAGCGCATCAAATAGCAGCCGATCAGTAAAGACACATGCCACTGTTGACGGGTTCGATCAGGATGAAGTGGGACATGTTGATATAATGTCAGATACGATGATCGTTGGGGATGTGAAAGTGCAGGCCATGAAATTTGCTACTCTACGTGAGAAAGCCGCAATAGGTGGTAAGTTGTCCTGTCGTGGTGCCTTCCATCAAGCTATACCCACATAAATGGGCCCAGTCCATGCGACAGCCGAATTAAAACTTGAATAGATACACTCGGTCTAGGATACGGCAAAGGCAACTCGGAATTCATCTCTGTTACCCAGGCATTGGTCGATACGAAAGCTATCCAATCTCCTGCTTTCAGCATGTGGATGGAGGAGAACCATGATCAGACCTATGTTCCCGGTACCATCCTCTTCGGCGGCGTGAACAAGGCCAAGTATGTCGATAAGCTCCATACGTTGCCGGTCATATCTCCTCCAGACCTCAGCAAGTTGTTCCGGGTCAATCTTACCGGATTGTCCGTGGGAACAGGCTCCACCACGAAGTCCGTATCGTCAGATTATTTTTCCATCGGGGCTGTCTTTTCTTCCGCAACTGATTTCATCGGTTTCCCGAAAGCGATCACGCAAGACCTGTTTTCCCAACTTAACGTCACAATGTTTTATGACAATGGCCAGCCGATATTTCCTTGTGACAGACCACCCAAGAACAAGATGCTAACATTCCATTTCGGCGACGTAGCTTTCAACTTCTCCCCCGACCCGTTCATAGCGGAGGCTCCCTCGACCACAGACCCTCAACAGCACGAGGAGGGCTACTGCTACCTAAGCTTTTTGACGATTGAACCTGAACGTAGTAATGAGCTTGGCGGTGCCATAATTGGAGCTAATTTCCTCAAATTGGTATACACAGTCTTTGACATGGGGAATGACGAAGTCTCCCTGGCCCAAAGACGCTGGGAGAAAGCGCCTGATAAGATCATGGAGATCAAATCAGGGAAGGACGGCATCCCGGATCGTACAACACAAGAGAAAGATAAGGAGAACACGGCAGACAAGCCCAAAAAGACAGACGAATCTACAGGATCGAATCTGGAATCAGGCAATGGGCTGAAAGCCGTCATAGCGGCGGGAACCGTCTTGATGGTTGCCCTAATTTGGGGTTGACCTATTTAGGGCATAATTCGCGGGACTCGTCAGTTTATACCCCTGTATAGTATTTGTGGGAGTCGCCTTCGCACAATGGTTATGGGAAGAGGTATGTAGTGTCTTGCATTTTTGGTTGCTTATTATGTCTTCTTCTGTTGGCGACGAAGATACGCGCCTATCAATGTTATAACGAAGGAATGAGAATGATAGATAACTTGCATTTTTATTATAACCTAACTCGATGGGATTATATACTAGATCTGGGACACCGGTTACAACATGTAACATTATTAGATTGACCAAGCAAAGGTTTATTCTCTCAAAGCTAGATTTGAAAACTTGTGTACGTGGTACCTTGCCATACTGCACGCAAGCATAGAGGTAGGGCTTCATGGTAATGAACTAAAACTATGATTGGTTGTATCACCACACTCTCTTTCTACGTCCTGGATTCAGTACTCTGATAATCTTATGATCAAGCTAATGCTAGATTTGAAAAGCCTCTTGGGTGCATATAGGATTTATCTAGTACATCTGGATCCTAGTTAAGTTAATTGAGAACATACTGCGAAGAAAAGATAGGATTTAAACCAATGTGATTGATAGTATGGCATTAGATTACACACTTCCTTGAAGCGGTTGGTCATGAATTTGACAATTGCTAGACGTACATGAGATAGTGGGACTTTGACATAACAGGCGACTTCTGGGCCAAAATAACAAAGGAACCATACAACGAAATTAGATGAACGAGAAAAACAAACACACGCAAATTCATCCAACAGGGTATACGTAAAGCCAAACCGCCCAATCATCCCCGTCATGGTGACTGTCCTCGAACCAGCAAGGACCTGGTCTCTCCACACCGGGATCGAAGGAACTCTCTTTCTCGGCAGATTACAGTCCTCCTATAGTCACATCTCGATACAAGAATTTCAAAACACATCATAGTCCATATGCGGCCCATCAATCCTGCCCCGTCACTTTGAGGGGCATGAAACAGTCAAAAGGGTGCATATACACCCTAGTGCAGATTATCGTATAAAACTGGTGGTTCAAACAAAGCACACTTCCGTTGCTGTACTGGCAGTTTGTTTGGGCACCAAATCATAGCCCGTGAAGTTAGTGGACAATAAATCACGGACTGAGGCTCGGGCATTTCGCCCTCGAGCTAGTTGCTCGTTTTCATATACATCATAACTGGATAGAGTAGAGATCTCTCAAAGGAAGCCTCTTACCAACCCTTCTTGCGTGCAAACCGCTTGTTTAAGAGTAGTAGCACCTTGGAAACGTTGAATTGCACATATTCAAGGTCTAGATCCTCAAGATTATCTTTCTGCATTTCTAACAGATCATCAAGCTTGAGGTCAAGCTCCAGAAGCCCGCGAGCGCGACCTGTTTCATGCTCCTCGTTAGTATTCCAATAAGAAGAAGCTTTTAGACACCAGGGACAGAAAGGTAGGGTTAAGGTCCGGAGCGCTTACCTTTATAATGCAGGCTAATAACAAAAGTGCCTGGCAATGGGCTCTTGAACATGAAGTAGATGTTGGCTCGCCGGTTCTCGGGAACATTGCTCTTTCGAATCACGCCTTCTTTCTCAAGTTGTTGGTGGGTGAATTTGTAAGGCCCGAGCTCTTGATGCTTCTGCTGCTTTCTCTGTTTCCCCTCTGCCTGGCTCCGGACATTGTGCAGGTACGACTTATATGTCTCCAACTGGCCTACCAAATATGCGTTATGGTCACGGATTGTCGCAAAGACTTCCTCAAGCTTCTTGGTCTCGTCCAAAACCTTCTCCTTCAAAGATCCCAGGTGCACCAACTCCTGTTCGACTTCGTCTCGAAGCAGGCTGAACTCATCAGACCGATCAATAACTCCCATTTCCTGTAGCTGACTCAACAGTTCCATGGTGCGAATACCTTTCCGCACCATGACGGCATCATTCTTCAAGGTAGCTGCGGCCTCTGCGATGCGATCGAGTCGGAGCGGTCGGCGAGCGACTACGGAGTTTGGGGGCAGAGATCGCAGGATTTGGACAAAGGTTGATTTAGCTTCCATAAAGAAAATCTCCTCCTGGGTAATGTCCAAAGCGGCAGTTAAATCGTCCACGGCTGCTTCCCATCGACTAAAGAGGGGAACGGTGATAGTCCTGTTCTCTTTGCGCGGAACTTGGGTCGGTGCTGTGCCGAGCTCATTCAAGAGCTCATGCAGGCGCGAGTGTTGGTCTTGAGCAAGAGCCACACTGTGCTTTTCTAGAAGGGCGTGAGTGGCATACATTTCGTTTAGAGTGATCTGCAACTCGAGGTCGCGCTTGGAAAGAGCCACATAGTTGTCCATTTCAAGGCTCTCATAGAAGTCCTGCACTTCGCACAAATCCAGCATGAATTTGTTGACACGCTCCTTGTTTTGCTGAATGAACGGTTGTAGTTTGGCCATATATGGCTCTTTAGCGTAGGAGGGTTTATTTGCCAGGTTCTGGAGCATCTTTGCAATCAAGGTCAATGTACGCCGAGGCTTCTCTGTAGGAGTTGCGTCGATCAACATATAAGACCGCGGGGTGACGATGGCGGGGTTGATGAAGCGAAGGAAAAAGAAGCCTCCAATCAGGGTACAGATAGTTTGGTCATGGGCATCAGGATATTTGCGTCGAGAAAGGCTTCGAATCTGTTTGCAAATCCATCGGATACCGTAAGGCGTCTCATCTACTGAATCGATGATTGTTGTTAGAAATCCATTGGCGATCTCCGTCAACTTCCTCAACCGTGGTGCAATGATGGCCTGGACCTGGGCATTTTCTGCTGCAGCCTCTGCAGTAATGGATCTCGGCAGATCCGCCGGCAACGAGCCATGTTTCTCCTCATGTTCCATGACCATCGTTTCGTACACCTTCAGGGGGTTGATTTCCAAGTCGACATCGCGGTACTCAATCAACCGATTGATCTGGTCAGCCAGGACCTGCTTTAAGTAACTTTGACCAGGGCCACGGCGAGTATAAGTAGTCATCATGCGGGATACTGGGGTATTCTGGCGCAAAAGGGAGGAGTATTCCGGAGTGTTATCGAACTGGTAGGTGAGGACAGATTGGAACATGGTAAGAAGAAGATGCTCTTCACGACTTTCGTACTGATTACCGTAGATGGTGAACATGACCGTCTGGAGGAGGGAGTCGATTTCTGACATGGAAACGAGACGGCACAGGTGGGCGATATGACGAGGTTCGGATTGGAGAAGGAAGAGCAGATTGCCATATTTCTGAGTTTTCTCGTCGTTGGGGAAGAAACCCTCTTGGGGATCAATGGCTTCGTCGAGGTGACTTGCAACTTCATTTTGCTAGAAACTATTAGCTGGGAACAACTCTAAGCTAGTGACGCTCTTACCTCCTCAAGGGCCATACGGTTCTGAATAAGTAAGGCTATCCGCGAATCCAGATATCGTACATCTTTTTCCAGGACAAAGTTTTTCTTCGATTGGGTGGAGATCTTCGATTTGAGCTCTCGTAAATATTTTTGGGCTGTTGAAGGATTGGTTACAGATTAGCAGAATTCAATGGCGGGACCAGATAGTCAACTTACCCTTCGCCAAATCATCTGAGATTTCCAAGTCTCTGTCCTTCGCGGACATCGACAGGTACAGTGCGGTGACTGAAAACCGCTTGGATTGGCGGAGAGACCGGGTATCGTGGGAAGACATTGTGTTTTGTCGCGAAACAGGCTGAAATGATGAGGAAGAGGAGGTGGAGGTTCTGGAAGCCGGGTGCAGCATAGTTGCTACGGACATTATGTGTAGTAGGAAGGCGTTGAACCGTGTGATGAAGGGCGCATCAAAAGAGTGCACCAGACACGATATATACCGGTGGACAACCAGCCACAAGGGTCAACAAACACCTTCGTCAATGGCCAATGTAGAAAGTCGACAATAGACACGGATCCAGTCGCTGAATTTCACGTATCAGGGCTGGTCATCGGGTTCAACACTATACGGCGCGATCACTTGCAGGTATACCCCTTATCGTACACGCTAAACGGTTGGTGGGTGGCCGGGGAGGGGAGCAGGGAGCGATGGCACAGGCGGCGGCAGCGTTTTCCGAGCAGTAAATCGGCAATTGCAGAGCTATCGACAGATACTGGATTGCATGCGTCGCTTGTTGATTAAGAGAAAAAGCAAAAAAACGAAAAAAGAAAATTGAGGTCTAAGAATAAAAGGGTAAAATAAAATGTCGGTGGAATGCCAACGAGGGGTGGAGCGCGATCAACAGGAGACACGCCTTGACCAGAAGTCGCCGAAAGGTATCAGGAAAGTCGCGAAATTTCAAAACGAGAAGCGATGGACTGATCTAGCTTCCGAGTAAGAGTGAGAAACGAAGGACGTTGAAGAAATGGTTGATCAGGGAGAAGATGGGTTCAGGTGAAGAAAAGTACCAGCGCCAAAGAAAAGTAGGGAGCGCAAGGCACCTGATGGAGATTAATGGGGGATATTTTGGCGGAGGGGGAGAAGAGGAGAAGGAGAGGCAGGGAATCATGAACGGGTCCCAAAGTCAACAAATAGGAAAAATCCAATATCCTGTACCATCGGGGAGGAAAGGGGAAAAAAGAAAAAAAAAAATGGCACTTACAATAATTAATGGCAATCCTAATGGGACGATAATCAACAATTTCACAATAGTAAAAAATAATAATGTAGTTATGTAGGAGTTCTTAATCTTATTAAGGTATGTACGGTCGTGACTGATAGGGAGAGACAAGATTCGGAGAGGGGAATGAATGCATTGGCTGGCTTAGTCTGGTTTTTTAATTTTTAATTTTAAGGGTGAGGTAAAGAAAAAAAAAAAGTAAAAAAAAAAAAAAAAAAAAAATAATTGAAGGGGGGAGGAAAAAAACAATTTTTTGTTACCTTTGGGGCGTTAGGGATCGGAAGCAGTGGAGTTGCGTTTCCGTGACTTGCAGCAAACAGGAACAGGAAACCCAAGCGCCTTGAAGGTACCCTAAAAGTACTAAGAATCCTGTACCTACATATGTAGGTATGGAGTATAGACATACATATGCATCTAGCATATTAGTTGATCGAATTATTTGTTTATTATTCTTTTTTCCCCTTTTTCTTGTATCTTTCTGTGCGCCTTTTTCTTTTTTCTTTTCTTTTCGGGCTCTTCTCTGATCTATAGAAAATTTCTGAATGGTAATGTGAAAGATAAAGAATGGCCGTCCAACGGTAGTCTATACTTTGCTCTCTCCACTTCACTCACCCCAGGACCCATCGACACTAATCAATCCCTGTACCTGAACACATTCCTTTCTAGGATTCCACCTTTGCCGTCGATCCCCATACGAGCAACTATTATGGAGTACACCGCAAAACAGAGTACTGTAATCTCAATGTCCAAAAGAATAACCGACACTGGCCGGTCAGTCAGTGCTCTGGAATGGATCTTTACCTTGAAGTCTTAATGTATCGTAGTGGAGAAAAACTCACTAATTGAGTTTTTTTTTTTTCCTTCCCTTTTTTTTTCTTTTCGGGCATAGCACTATGGACCTATACGAAATATGGAGTAATTAGTCTAGTTCCAGTGATTTGTGAATTTTACCTTTTTTCTATTCCCCATCAAGATTTTGGATCACCAATATCACCTCATGTCTATTGCTTTTCTCCGAATTCAAACACATACTACACTTAGCCTGATTTGGACTGAATAACCTCCCCCCAAAGTTAATTCCAATTACCTAAGTCAGGATGACAACAATAAAAAGTCATACAAAGGATCCTACCAACTTACGAAAGATATGCACGATGTTTCTCAGTAAGACAATGGATTCGGACGATCGTCTTCCGATTGATTCCTTTCTCTAGGCCTAAGAGGACGATGTATGTGTGTGTGTGGGTGTGAGAGAGAGGGTGTGTGATATTCAAAATGTAGTGCAGGATGTGGACGCAAGGGGAATTGCTCCATTGGGCAAGTAGGTAGATACCGACTTGGCCGGAGCCAGATGCTGGACATAGCTAGAGGGATTAGTGTCCTTCGTTAGTCGCTTAATTGAGTATGGAGTAAAGTGTGTAGTCGGTCTTGGCTAAATGGTCGTTGTACCTTTTTTTTTTTCTTTTCTTTTCCTGTAGGGACGATTGAAGTACATACATGTTGCTTATTGGGAATAGTAGTCCTACCGAAGGGAAGAAGTTTACATAAATGAAAAGAAAGAAAAAGAAATCAAATTATGCGACATGGAAACGAAAGAAGCAAGAAGAAGAAGAAAAAAAAAAAAAAAAAAAAGAATACTANNGCCTTCAAATTCTCTACCCCTGTTCCAGTTACACTGCAACCGAACCCAACCAATTCAATCTTGCCACTCATCGGGAGGACAGGGGATTGTGCGGTGGATTTTTGGGTCTCCGATTTGATGCTGCACACGCAACCGTGATGACGGATTCCTACACCCTCTCTCTTGTCATTATTTTTGATTTTAAATTTCTATGTTAGCTAATAAATCGGTGCTTGCGGCGGCTATTAAGCCAAGGAAAGTCGGGGATGATTCACAGTTTAACCTTGTTTCACAGACCATCTGCGTGATTGACAGTTTGAGATATACTTAGTAGTATTCGGTAGGAGGATGCGACTCGGAGTATGTGACTAGTACTATGTCAGTAAGCCGGATTTTCCCATAGCAGACTGTCATATGCAGGCATTGTTCCTCCTTGATTGTGGTTTCGTCTGGTCAGGAGTCTTGCATTTGCCTCGTGTGCTGCAGTCGTTCAATGTCATTGGCCACCTCTCCCTTGTTGGATGAATCATGGATCATTCCAGGATGGCCCACAGGTTCATCCATCACTGATAACGGGCCACGCTCCAGCCGAACTCCACAGGGAGGTTTTATCTAGATTCTCACCTACATCTGTACGGAGTAGGCAACCGTGGAATAAATTTAAAATATAATTAT
>NVQI01000017.1:0-12388 GCA_002894705.1 Aspergillus sp. ATCC 12892
TGCATCTGTACTACTCCGCACAGAATGTCCTCCATTGTGATATGTTGCTAGGACCTGGATAGATGTGATCACTTCCACGGTCAGGGTGGGGAAAATGCGAGCATATATAGTACTGAGCAGAATATTCTTGGAGATTTGCTTCCCTAGTAGTCTGTTTCCTGATATGCACCATGGAAAAAAACTGCGTCAACCCCCAATCTTTAACTGCCAGCCAGGGAAAGGAAGCCAGGTCCCGAATCCCACCCTCGGCAGAGCAGTCAACGTCAGAACCAACAGCCCCCCATAGCCTCGATTGTCCTGGAGAACCAGATACAGCACGATCATCCTCCAGTCAACCGAGACAGGAACAGGAGAGCTTTGTCGCAGAACAGCATACAGGGCACGTGGCCGCTGATGCGCAGGAGCGTGGATTCTATGGGTCAGACTTTATGGGACCAGCTGATCCCCCAATCCTGGTGGATCCCTACATGCACTCCCACCCCTATATGCATCCATTCTATCAATTTCCTGGCCACCATTGGACTGTCCAGTCTGCAGTCTCCACACCATCCGCTGGACAACCAGATATAGCCTCCTATGCATCCCACTTTAAGTTAGAGTCTTGGCTTTTCTTTGGTGCCCGTGGTTGGGTTTGATTGGCGCCTGGTGCACTTAAGTTATATGTCGTCTATCTCAATCATGATATGTACTTGGAATGCTCGTCTCTGGTTCCTCATTGGCGGTCTGGGTATATTGGAGTGGATTATGCGATTAGGACCATGCTTTATTTGTATACTCCGATACAATCGTCTACCTGAATCGTTTCAGGCCCTATTCAGGTTATATTGCCTCACAGAAGTACACGACGAAGGTATTATAAATGTCGAGATATAAATTGTACAGTAGGCTCTGATAGTAATAAGCCTTCCTATCGTCTTGTTCATAATAGCATTCAACGCCCGTACTGCTCCTTCGCAACCGAATTCATAAACATCGTCCCCACGAGACAAAACGTATCAGGTCTCACGCCGCCATGGGTGGGATGTAAGTAGAAATTCTGCCCATAGCCACCCGTAGCGTTATACACGGGCCAATGGTTTACAAGCAACAAGGCGGCCATCCTCTCTCTGAGGCGTTCACGACAGCAATCGGGCCAAGAATACATTTGCCAAATATACAAGTCAATTAGAAGACTTCAAAGAAACGGAAAAAGGATCAATATTCTTTGGGTCCCTACAAGCGAGGGTACTCGTCAAACGAACACTCGGGCGGCCGCTACTCGGGGAAATATGTGTGTGATCGACTCCCAAGTACAGCATCTCGTTCTCGAACCGGATTAAACCGGTCACCTTGGCCGCTGCGTGGTCAACGTAGTTGACAAATCCGTGAGTTGGATCTGCATCCTGTCCATGGCTTTGTCAGTATTTCTCGGTCTGTGACACCCATAGCTCCTGAATACCGTGGAGAATGTGAAATTATCAAAGAAGGCATCTGAAGTTCCGAAATCGTCCTGCAGTACGTACGATGCACAGGCTAGTCTTATGAAGATCGATTCTAAGATCAAAGTCATACAATGCATCATAATTGCAGTAAGGCAGATCTTCCTGGCAGGAGGGATGCCTGCGGCTAGTCATTCGTTCAAGTATGCAGAACAGGATGTCAGGGGCAGAAAAGGTAAACAATATACACTGATAGGCATAGTTTACATGCGACCAGCCACACGCCAAATAGACCTAATATGAAGGGGAGATTAGGTATGGCCCATTTGGAGACTTGGATTGCAAAAAGGACAGTATTTTACTATTACTCATTAGCTCAACCGTGTAGTCTGTAGACCTGATTCTAGTTATAAAACATAGCCAGATTGCAGAAAGTGGCACGCATACAGAGCTGATCAAGAATGGCTGCTTCTATAGTGAACTCTAGAACCATTTGTGTCCTACGGTCCCCATGATCACCCTCTGCGCGCGGAGCAACGACTTCAGGCAACACACACAAACCCATTGCTTCGAAGGCTATACCAAAATCAGGGCGGTGCAGTATCTCTCTACACTCTAAAGGCTCCTGCACCCTCGCGCGAATTCGGTAAGCGTTGGATTGTCCACCCACCAATAGGGAACGTGAGCTGGGTTTAGACCGTCGTGCTCTGTCGACAGCAATTTCTATCGCCGAACTGCTAAACCCGGACCTTTCTGCACGCGAAATATGCCAGCCCAGCAGAGGCCTACAGACAAGATCTTCCATCCCAGCTAGACCCAAGCCGCCAGAATCTCAGCTTATAACTGATACTTGTATTGCCCCTTCTTCTATTCCGATCATACGAACCGTGACTCCCCCTGCAGCACAATGTCTCGCACGTAAGACAGCATTTGCCGTCCCATCCCCTCAGGCCGCCACGCCAAGCTATATCACGAAAGCTCATAGAAACTAGGGCCAAATCCCTATTAAAAAATTTTTATCTAGACTTAGGGACATTCGTGGGAGCTATCCCTATGATAAAGGCTCAAAAAGGAACAATGAGGCTTGCAACGCCAATGGGAAGGGGTGCAACCATTGTAAGAGAGGGATGGCTCTGGAAAGCGATCTCAGATATCATGAGTGCCTTTGTGAGTGTCCCACACACCGAAAGTCTGGTAGTTTAAATTAGCTAGTCACGTTCTACGTTCAGTTGCCGGTTTGCGTTTATTCAGATGTAACTCGTGTGGCTTCACGGCTTGCTGGGAACAAAGCATGAGAAAGCATGTGTGCTATTAGGTCCACCCGCAAGATACACATTATTTCTGTTCGACGAAAGAGTCAGTCGCTTTGCCCCCAATATTATCCGGTGAAAGTATGGAGATAGTGGTTTCTGTCCCATCAACTCTAGAAGAAAAGCTGCCCAGATCCCTACAGCAGCCTGCTATTGGTAAGAATGCGGTACGATTAGCCGGCGCCTTTCTAGGGTAATCTAATGTCTACTAAGGGCCAGCGGGTTCGAATCGCGTGGCCGGCACAATATTCTACCACCAGGCACCAGTCGAAGAAAGCTTTACGCTTTGGTAGACTTAGGTAGGATCTGGATGATAGACCGGGGTAGGATATAGTCTACTAAGGAGGCGGGTAGGATGAATAGTCTTCTAACTTTCCAATACATACCTTTAAGGCAGTTCTGAGTTCATTCGTTTAGGCGTTGGTGGTTAAATTATAGGCTCTAACAGGCTAATAGAATCTTGATTGATTGATTGTTCAGCAGGTGGTTAAAGCCTTAGAGGGAAGGGCCTACGACACAAAATTCAGTAGGATAGAGGATAGATACCGAAATAGAAAATAACTAGAAGCTTACTCATGCATCACCTGTCTCTTGCAAAGTAGACTAATGTCGCTAATACTCAGCCAAGAGCTCAAACTGATCAAGTAAAAATAGTGTTCGCCTCGTTAATCTAGTACACTTGAACCAAAGATGGATTGGTCCAAGACAGATTGTACACGTCATACTTTCAATCGCGTCGGGCATGTCATGGTTGAACTCGAGCCTTGGTATCGCACTAATTGCTTGAGGCGATAGGCTAAGATTAGGAGTAGAAGTTGGGCTTTCCTCTAGATGCATCACATGCATGAAAGGACGCAAAAATTCAGCGAGGCTCCAAAAGCGATGTTGGATTCGTGTGTCTAAATCGTCAAACTTTGGTATTATAAGAATGCTGAGTTGATGGAGACTCACAGTTTTCTGGCTTGAAGACAACCTTATACATCCCAACATCAGTTGGCTGATGTCTCACTCCACACATTTCAAACAAGTGGCCGATGGACTCCTCAGACAAATGGCCCAAGATGAGGCACGACCCTGAACCACCATTGATATTGCTGACTTTCAATGGTAGGCTAGACGAGAGCAAAAGAATGACCTCATGGACCCCAAGGGAGACATTTTCTAATATATTTATTGATTCAGGACGAATTTCAACTTGAGTGGGAACAGACCGGGACACTCCTCTGTGAAGCAATCCCTCAGAAAGGCCCGCCGATGCAAATTATAGGGAGCCTGAACGACTATAAACATCTGTTATGTCTATTCTCGCCTTGCTTGACACAACAAACAGCACCGAATCCTCTGCCATCGAGACATGACGGATAATATTTGCAGGATTGGTAGACTGGTGACATCAATTAGTGAGAAGCCAGATTCTGTCAAGTTCATGCGAACGCACCATTGTTCTCATGCCCTAGTGAATTTCGAACTAGGCGCAAATGTGAGCGTCTGTCTGCCCTCGACGCCTAAACGCAGTGCTTTTATAACCGTGTCACTCACTATGGTCAGGTAGGCGATGCACCGCGGGACAACGCATTTTCCAGCCACGGCGGTAAATCCTACCAAGCCAGTTGTGACCCCACTCTTTACGCCTAGACAAGCGGTCAATAACTTTTCGCAAGCCCATTTACGAACATATCGTTTCTATGAATAGAAAATCTCGTTGATATTTCTTCGCCCTCATTATTAGTGCCGTTTCACTAGGCGCTGGATCAATTTTTAGGTCGCACCAATTAATGATAAACATTGTCGGCCAATATTTCATCCTCATTAGCCGCCGACCCGTTCCCGGAGCTGTCACGTTAGAACCTCAATATGAATTCAACAAAATAGATAAAAAATAAAGCGGATTTAAGATTCGCAAACATACAGTCAGTGATCACCTGATGCACAGATTCTGGCATACCGACTTTCTAGATAGCAAATGTCAACTTCTTATATCTCATTCAATATGATTCCGATTGAAGCAACGTTAGAAGAAATCGATTCCTTAGAACCAGGCGAATCGTCAAACTATACTAAAATTGCAAGACGACATAATGTTCAGCCGTAAACGTTGTCAAGGCGCCACCATGGGGTTTCGCGCTCTAAGGACCACCAATATAACCAGCAGCGAATTCTTACCAACCAATGAAATAAGGAGCTTAGAAGATATATTAATAAGCTTACTGAAAGGGGTCTCTTTACCTCACATGAGATACTTCGGAATTTTGCTAAAGAACTTACTAAAAATAAGCCTGAAAAGCACTGGCCTAGGCGCTTTCTAAAGCACCACAATATCGTAGAGACGCTTGAAACATTTGTGTGTAGTAAGCGGGGTGCCTAACTATCGGCCAGATAATCCCATGGAATCATGTAGCTTGGACCTCGGCCATGAGCGACATCTCTTCACCTCAAGTTCTACATCACTGCATTATTCATAGACTGGCACATCAAGCTACCTCATAAAATTTACCATGGTCCGATTATAGTATCCTGTAGGGGATAAAGCTAATGGGCTATCGGCAAAATGTACTCCGTACAATATGGTCTATAACCAGTATATACGAACATCCTTCGCATTGGACAGAGAAAGATATAGTCAATCATAAGATCCCCCCAGTAATGACGACCTCCTGACTTGATTATATACTGCATTTCTCCAGATTCTGGGGGTTCCCATTAATAAAAGCTTGATATCCCGCAGTCCATGGCATTGGGCGAGATGTGCCTCTCCAGAACCTGGATAGAAAAATATCTCAAGCTGTTTAGGGTCGTTGGTCCACCCTTCTGGTATGTCCTCGGGCTAGACACCGGTCAGATTCGGTTTAGTAGTCACAGAGTGTAAAAGCTAATGACTTACAGATATCCCCATGGTGCACAGGCAGAAATCTTCCTAGGCTTTCTACCTAAAGCGCCTCTCGTAGAGGGTAGTGGAGACGAGTGGTCGCTAGTAGCTGTTATTCCAGCAACTCAGGTTATGCAGTACAAGTGTAGAATTTTGACCAGGTCAAAGAAGTGTAGAATATTATAGAGAGATCCGATACTCTTTACTTAACTTATTTTTATTAACTGAAGACAGTTTTTTCTTTGACAACATTCAATAGATTGACGTAGTGACTGCCCCCGCATAAGAGTTAATGTCTAACCTAAGCAATATCTCCGTATGCATGACAATAAAAGGCGGAAGTGAACCATGTATATATATATTCCTTAGATGAATTGCTGGAAGCCATTTCACCGCGCAAATTCACCTAGAAGTATTCGTCTGCCGCCTCCTCGGGGAGTATTCTGTATGGGAAGGTTACCTCGGTGATTACCCTCCACTGCGAAGTAACGTCGGATTTCATTCGCGGATTACGCTTTTAGATATCGATGAGGAGATTGGACATACCTTTGTCTACTTTATATATACCAAGGGATTCAGAAGGAGTGTCCAAGTTTACCGTGCTGCCACGATCTATGAGATATGGTCTGGAGGTACTTGCTAAAAAGTATATCCAAATTCTCGGCAAATCAATTCCCATTTTAGATGTACTTAGAGGCCACCAGAATGATATTTTCAAGACTCATAGATAATAGATGCTGGCTGCGTGAATATATCCTGTTCGTGCCAGTGACTACATGGAGTAGCGCCAGCATTAAAGAGCTGCGCGTTTTCCGCCGGCCTGAGTATCTTTTCACGATGAGAAATACTGCACCCGAACCTCTGCACCGAGTATAACAAGTACTTTCAAGTATGTTTCATTGGTCTTTGAAGTGTAGCATGGTACTGTTGTCTTGTCACATATTAGGTATATCCACGGGCTTAAGCATCAGACCATAAGGACGAAGAATGTGGGTATCACTCTCATAAGGTCTTTGTAACCTTTGGCTTTGGGAATCGAGCGCTTTTGTGGCCACTGTACCAACCATCTTTCCCCATATATGATGGGTGTTTGTATTTTATGCTACCTGGCCACCAGTGCGTCCTTACTCCATTAGAAGAACGCCGCAGCTTCTTGTAATGCAGTTTCTCTGTTAGCACAAGCAGAAGCCCAAGAAGGCTAGAACGGGGTTTGGTGGCGAAGATTTCTTCAAAAGAAGTCATGGTTCCCTCGGGGCAGGAACGATAATATGGTTGACTCTTCCCAAAAGTCATGCTTAGGTCGTAGGCTTACTTATAGAAGTAATGACTAGACCTATACTCTGGAAATGTAGTAGCTCTTCTTTGACCTTCTAAAATCACCGTGGAAACTCGGGAGTCACAGTGGAGGACCAACCGACACCAGTGGGAATCTAATTTCCCGGCCCCACATTCCGTTGAGTTTAGTAATGGAGATAGCCTAATTTCATTAATGCGGTCTCATTGAAAGCCGCAGTGGATCGATTGTTGAGGGAGGACCTACAATAGTATCACGGGTGAACGGTCCACGTTATCGAGAGTCCCAAAGACTAATCGGCTTATTATGTTGACAATCCCGTAATCATAGGAATGGGTATGTGAGAGGTCCCAGGCTAAACATGATAGACCGATTGAAGCAGTCGGCGGGACGTTGCGGGCGGTGTGCTGAGGAACTCGGTTTCTGTTTATGATACCGATGTCCTGATATTAAGGCTGGTGCCGGCCTTGGTACCAGGACAGGGGAGGGAGGATGCATTTAGTATATAGTTTCTAATTGGAGAGTACTCAGATGTATTAATGTGAAGATTAATGACTCCGGGGGCAGGTTAAAAACTGGGTTACATTATAGACACCTATCAGAGATTTCTCTATGAACTTTATCCTGTGTGCTTATACCATCGGTACACACTTATCACCTAGGCGAGCGGAAAATGGGGCCGGAAGCTCATACACGTCACCGACGAAAGTAAACGAATCCTTTTTATATATTTTTTTCTAGTTGGTCAAAAAGGTTGGCCGTGTTTACTGGTATATCTAAAACTAAATAATGCGAGGTTATTACAACCTTGGCCGACGGACATCGCATTCTTAACGTGTGCACCGAATAGCCTTGACGAAGTTGATTAATGTAGAATGGCTTTGATAGTAGAGTGAGTTGGGCATATCTGTTGCCATTCATTCCTTATTTTCTTGTCTTTGACTTGGTTTTCTTTATTTCCCTAACGTCACATACGACGTCCAGTTTCGACATGGTTGCCGGATGCACACGGAACGTAGACAAGTGACAATCAATCTATTTTAAAGAACATATGTGCCTTGACAGTCAGATATGTCCTCTACGGGAGGCTGGTCCTAGGACCGCGGCTGTCCGTCATAGCTCTAGACTTACTATTGCTCTAAGCGGAGGCTCTCCGTTAGCTCTGGCTAAGTTTAGCAGGGTATCACTCGAGATATTAGTCTACTGTAGTACATCACGTGGTAACTTGGTTCATTTGCAAACTGTATGGTTCATAGCAACGGGCCCCGGGACGCGGGTGGCAAACTCGCCAGGCGACAATATCGCTAGATTTTAGCGAACGCATAGCAATCAAACCTGGTCGCCCCAAGACTACATTCGACTGTCGGTTAGGATCTGCAGTGGGTGAGCCTAAAAATTTAACTTGATAGCACTCATTGGCGCATGAAGCACACCTGCCTGGTATTGTTTTGCCGTAACACATATAAAAACAGCAAAGTGACTTAGTTGCAAATTGAACCAATCTTTTCCCTTACTCGTCTAGCTACCATGCTGTCCATACGGGATCATCCGACTGCAGGGCGCTGTTCGTGACAGCTTAGTCACCATCTGTGCTGACCATGACCGCCGAGCCCTTGGATATGCTTGAATATATGTCTGCATTTCTTGCATTAGTTTCGTACAAGGGCGTATGCTTAATGTGAGGCGGCGTTCCCTTCTCGGTAAGTGTCCTCTTTGTTACAGTTTCTATCATTTCCCCCTTCTATTGTCAGCTACCCTGACTATTCTAGTCCTTACGTCTTTCGTGTGTATCAATATTCTACAATTTGATTTCTTCGGCTCAAGTGAAAATAACGAGGGATATCCTGGGCTGGTTTGATACGTGCCTTGAAACTCGCCCAAACCATGTAGTGCCAACGGAGATGTATGTGGCCTATACTGGAATCCGATGGCAACACCAGACTCATGAACTCGGCCTGTGTAGGATTGTTTCTCCCCAGCTCTCTGTGTGGCTCTTTTTCCGGGATATTGAGGAGTACTTCTCATTGCAGTATTTTCCAGACCACTCCACTTTTACAGAATATCTGTCAAATGCCCATCCGATTATCCTGTGGCTCCTGAGTAAGCTACGGCAGACGCAGCTAAATGCTATGGATTGTATACGTTCACTTGACCTTCTGGTGGAGGGAATCTTAACGCTCTGCGAGGCGACCAGCAATCTCGCTGCACGAGGAACAGCAGAGGCAGAGGTCAACTTTAATAATATGTTTTAGATATGTTATGATGATAGAAATCCCAGTTCAGTTGGTTCAGCGTTTGACAGATAGGCTGAGGGTCGTTACAAGAAACACGGATCTCCTCTGATGGACCTTGCTTATTGCCTAGCCGAAATTTAACGAGATCTTCCCCTATGTAACAGCTTTCAAATTCCAACGTAGTGATTCGAGAATCTCCCTGGATTATAGAACACCATGAATCCAATGGTTTCTCGAAATATACCTTGTGGAGTTTGAGACCTCTCAGTGTTTCCACATGGGAGTGCAAAATTTCTTTTAGGTCCTCCAGCACACACTCAGCATGGTGCACGGTGAATTGCTGGAGACCTCGAAAGTTGATGACTGTGCTGAATTGATTCAGCTGGTAAGGATTACCAGAGGGGTCGAAAGAGAGATAAAATGACTGCAGGGATCTGAAGGGCGCAATGAATTCAGTAAAAGGTTTGGACCAGTCTGAATCCTCTTCATGAACATCTATGTGTATTCGTATTCTAGCCTAGTGACCTTCCTCATCCACACCTCATTCGAAGTCAGCGTGAGTGCTTTAAGCATACCCGGATACCGTAAAGCTACTCAGCTTAAATCAAGGGTCTTTAGTGAGACCTCCATTTTTTTCACAGCTTGAAAGATTACCAGGACTGCTTTAATGACGAACATTTGATTATCCTCGCTTTGGGCTCCAGACGTAATGGAAGCGGCCGCCTCTTTTTTTTTTTTTTTTCCTCAAGAGAGTTGCTATCCCATGCTTCGTCGAGTTCGAGAGCTATTGTTTCGCATTCTCACAAGTTTTGAAGTACTTTATTTTATTTTATTTTTAGAATAATGACAGTGCGACACCCGACTCGAGGAATTGGTTTGACTCTGGTGGTATTCTTTGTGTTCTTCTGGGTCGTTAGGAGATGGCGTCGCTAGGTGTTCGGTTATAATAGCCACTCTGCGTACGGCTGACTTGAATGTTTTATGCTCTGATATTCCCAGGAGGGCTTCAAGGCTACGACATGTCAGCCGGAGTTTGAGAACATCTTTCGCAGTATATCCAACAATTTTAACGAGTAATTCCACAGGGAAGCCGAGCAACAAGACGCTCATTGTGTGAAGTAGACCTTGAAGGTGCTCCGACCGGCTGATTCATATATGAATACTTGATCAAAGGTTGGTACAGTACCATCGATTTAGTTAACGTGCAGCTTAGGAGGGGCAGATGAGTTGGCCGTTCCTTTGGTGTCTTGGCCTTTCATTGAGGGGCTCAGTATCATACCATACGAGGTTGGACCAAATTACAATACATAGCTAACCACATCAAGTTAGTGTTGGCTGATACAAGCGTTTGAAATTGAGTCCAGTACAATTAACTCAAGTCCTGGAGCCGTTTCTAAAGCCTCATTTAGATGCTTCACTATCTTCTTTCAACGTAAAGGAAATATGCCTCGCTTCTCAAAGGCATTCTGTGTTGTATGTTACTCAAAAGTTGTTATATGAATACATTGAACCTATCTTAAAAAATTAATTTTATCGTCTATCTTAGTGCCATTTTTGAGTAATTTCACTGTTTCTCTTGCAATAAAAGTGCTTGTAGACTTGAAAGGGTTGTCAATGAAGAGGTTGTGCAAGATATGTTGTATGAGGAGAAAAATACTAAGGTATAATTATAGGTAAGATGGGACTCGTCGGCATCAAAAAGTAGTAATCGGATCTCTAGTCAAGACTAATTTTATCCGCAGTATAGCCTTCAGGGGATATTGATAGCACAGATAATTTTTCCTTTTCCTTTTCATTTTCTTTACAAAAAATAAAATAAAAAAAAAGGGGGGGGGATCCCAATCAGCTAAAACGAGGGCCAAAAGATAGATCCAATTAGTAACCTTCTAACGTCCATTTTAGAATGTCAGTCAATGTAGGAAACTTGACTCCTCAGTCAGTGGGTCGACCCGCGGCGAGTTGTCATCTTCCAACGCCTCCACCAGGCTATACAATAATCGAATAATTGAGTAGAGGATCGAACGTAAAAGCCTAGTCCTGATACATAGAGTTAGATTGCTTGCACGTCCTGCTGCTATGGCTTGCGCCGTGGAATGGGTCTCTACAGCCGGAGTTCTGATGCTTCGTGGCTTCCTTACGTGCGTCTAATTATACCGCAGTGTAAATGCTACCATAAAGCCATATTAGAATAAATCAGGACCCTATGTCAGGAGATCTCATTCAATATTTCCTCCAACCGCTGAGAGTTATACCTACAATACTAATATGGGCCTAACACTTACAAAAAAGTGCACCACACCCTGTGAAAGATGGAAATATATAGATCAACCCGTATATGCATACCTTCGCCATTGCCTCTTCTGTATTCTCTTTATTGTAATATGCATGATTCTATGGTTAATCTTTTTACACATTGTCCGCATCCCGGCAGTACGAGACAAAATATTCCCCCTGCTGTTAGGCTGTATCGTGGCAACCCTAGGGTATCAATGGCGCGAGAGAAGCAAATGGTTTCTCCGGATTCCCCTTATGGTTCCAATGCTATGTATTCCATTAATACAACCACCATCAGCTGATATACGATACTATCGAACAGAATGGCTCACAGCAGTGTATCTCTACGTTGGTGTAGTGAGTTTTTCTACTTTTTCTGTTCACGAGTCTACAAGGCGTGTACTTTCAGATAGGTTGGCTAATTCGTTTCAGGCTCTTCTATGGAAATCAAAGGACAATAGCGTGGAAAATCAACACAGGGATGATGGTGATGATTATGTATGCTGCTCTATCAAGGGCTAGGAGGAAGCGGGTCTACACACAATGTGTAGATAATATCATGCGGTTATACGTGTCTTACATCCTCTTGGGAACTGGTCCCCTGTCGCGCTATGCGTTTTGCGTGTCTGGTCGCCATATATGAAAACCTGCTTATGCTTAGAGCTTCGCCCTCAATATTTAAGAAGCCTTTATATTAGATATATGAAACCCTGTAGAATATAGAAGCATTATTAAATACTTCATATTGATCGAGTCACTACTATTCAACGGTATGAACCTGTGGTACTCCATGATGTATCTACCAGCCACGTGATCGATTGGATTAACCTCTCCCACGATTACATTTACTTGATGGTTAGTGCACGAACAGCCATACGTAGATAAAGCTGAAGACATCCTTGATGAGCTAGTGCTAGCTGGGGTTAATTGAGATGGCTTAGATCGCTCTGTATCTTCGTCATGGATTTCCTATTGGCTGTCATGGGTGCTCA
>NVQI01000169.1:0-21098 GCA_002894705.1 Aspergillus sp. ATCC 12892
CGAAACCGCAGCGAGTCGGGGGTGGTTCCTAGATCTGGGAACCGAAACCGACCCGAATACTACTCTAATTAGTACTCTGAGACAAAGTATCTGGGATTTGTACTGTCTTTTTAGAGAGATATATTAGATCTAATAGTAAGCAGTATACAAGAAATAATTGACTTAAACTAATATACTTCAGTTGTTATTGGTAAAAGATTTGAGATATGTATCGGGAAAAGCTCGGTATCCCGGGGTCATGTATTCCAAAACTGGTCTGAATTGTAGTATAGCTATATAAACTATTAGATACATGTCAATTATTCAGTTATGTCTTTCAGCTTAGTTAGAGAGATCAGAGAATTTGAGACTCTTTAGACTGAATCTCTGTAAAATAACAAGAGAGTAGTATATAAAAGTATCAATAAGCTTATCTTTATCGCGCGTGCAAGTGTGTTGATTAACAATAAACTCACTTACAATTGTCATGAGAAAGTTGGCAATGAGATACTATACTCACTTATTTTAATTCGGCGAGTGGATGAGTATCTTCTATACTGCAGATGGCCTGGGATCAAGAACTGGAGATTTGACAGGATTGTTGACAAACCAGGCCGCGTCATCAACAGACAGCTGTATGATCATCATCGAGCGATTGATAGAGCTTGGGCGTCTCGGGATGACGGAGCCAAATGTATCAACTTCCCATACTAGCCAAAAGGCTCGTCGCTGTTCCTCTAAAAACGACCACTCTCCGGGATCCGGGCAGTCATCTTGCTGTTCGTCCATATTGCACAGGTTCAAATCGTAGGCCAGACGAACGCAGTCACCAGCAAGGATCCAGGCACGATGGGAAGGCCCGGAAGCGTACTGGCAGCATGTGAGCAAGATGCAGCCTTGGAGGTACCTAAGCGTTGGGCCTTGCTCAGCCGTACGAGCCATCTCGTAATACTTTTTTGCATCTTCTGCGAATCGCTGTCCCCGGTCTTGTGCAGAAAATTCCTGGAAATAAGGGTTCAACGAGTGTCGAACAGCTAGCGCAAACATGCCACAAAGTAGGAGTGAGTCGGCAATTGAAAACGAAGACGGGCTCCGTTTGTCGAAACGGCCGTTCTTCATATAGCAATCGAAAAATCGTGGTCGGTGGAGAAGTGGAAGCCAGCCTTGGATCTTGTCAAAAAATAGATACACAAGCTCAGTAAGTACTTGTTCCGGGACGGTCAACCACTACCCACCGCCTGCGTCTTTGCTCCCGTCGTCATATCTCGACAAATGAAAGGATGAGGCCAGAGAATTCCAGTCATTAGCAATGCGAGTACTGAAAGCAGCACCTGGGGTTGTCGTTGAGGACACAGCTTCATCCGTGTTGTCGTCCCCCGCCTGTCCATCTCGCTCGCTATAATTGAGGGGCGTTAATGATGAATGCAATCCACTCTCACCGGAAGAAACGGTTGAATTGTCCATCCCAGATAGCTGCTGCGCCAGCATGTCAATATCTCCTCCATCGCCGAGTCGTAACTCAAGCAAGCCAGCGAGGCGCTCTAGCGCAAGCATTAGCGTGGAAGATCATTAATTGTGTGACAGGGGCGCTAAGACATTACCAAGCTTCTGTGGATCGAGTCTCGATTTAGTCGGGTGGGCGGCTGGTAGCCGACGTAGGCTGGGGTTCTTTCGTTTCGTGGGAAAGGTACAAGATCCGCCAGTTCTTTCGCAAAGCCCGCAAGTTGGCTGTCTCATGTCGCCTAGTCAGATAAAGCTAGTCAGTGCGCCTGTGCACAGGTGTGGCGGCGTGCAGTTGAGGGCTACTCACATTTTGTCTTCTTCCTGTACCGAGAAAAAAATATACCCTAGTCAGTAATGGAGTCCATACGCAGGACCACGCGAACAAGAAGGACCAGGCTGAGGGGTGCAGTGACAACATTAAAAAAAGAGAAAGAGAAAAAAAAAAAAAAAAAAAAAAATGCAGATTCATGATTCACATGCCGTCTACATTCAAGACAGGCGCGACGGCCCTTCCATGTCTCGCACAAAGTGGTACAGGCAACGGGTTTATGTTGGGCCGGGTGAGGTTTTTGACTGCCAGCGTTGTCCAGGGCGACTTCAACGCACTCCATCAGGGATTGAATCACGATTGAACGTTTAATGGAGATAACTTGACTGGGAAAGGAAGAAGAACGGGGCAGACGGAGTGAAGACGAGGGTAGTGTCCGAAACCGACTCCCCCCCGGCCCTTCGGCCAAAGCTGGAGTCATGCGGAACTAACCGTCTTTGTGGGGTTAGCCTCAAACCATCTCACCACTCTTTCTGGGGTACGCAGGAATTCGAAAGCAAGCATAAACGCCTCGTCACTCCCAAATCGCGCTAATTGGAGAGACTAGCTATTGGCCGGGGAGCATATGCCCTGATTCGACGTGGTGAAAGGAATGCAAATTGTGCCCCAATCAGAGATCCTGCCACAGTGGACACGGCAAATCACGGCATTCTGTCAGAACCGAGACGTAGCCGAATGCCTGGACCGGGACGCCATGACACCATGGAAGGCGCATGTTGAGTTAGCTCTGTCCTGCCCAGCTTCCCAGGAGCCTTGTGGGCTGGAAGGGTCGAGTAAGTCAAACGACAGTAGAGCGGACGAGTCCTCTCAAATGAGCACCCAATCAGCGAGAATCAAGCTGCACCACTCGTGGACCGAGCATTGATTGATCGATAGCGCACAAAGACCATCGGCAGGTTGAAATACTCGTTCACTCAAAAGACGAGAGTCTGGAAGAGCCCTCGGGGCTGCATCGAGGGACGTCATTGTCTTCGAGAAGCATGTTGATTGCTCCCTGAAGGGGGGAGGTGACACGTCCCACGGGTCCCCCGAATCTTTCAACCGGCATGTCTTTATTCGCGCATGGATCGCATACGCGGGGTGCTGCGATCTTGACTGCCATGATGACCGGCATTTCGGTGTCAATGTGTCGATGCCGGACACCGTGCTGGCACCCGGAGGTCAACCATCCTCCGTAGTACCCGCTTGGTCGCTGTGGATGTATCCACCACCTCAGCAAAATGCTCAACTATATCTAATCCATGCTCCCTCCGGCCATCTGTGGTCTATCGTGGCTATCTACGTCCCCGGTTTCAGATCCCTAGGCGAATCGTGTTGTTTTACGTGTTTGAGCTTTAAAAAAAAAAATGGTATGACTTCCTTGTCTACGCCCAACGCCTCACAAACTTTGGAACTGAATCTCGAGCGAGAGCAGGATGCCAAGGCAGACCCTGTGGTCGTTATCGGTGCAGGCCCTGTTGGCTTATTTACAGCACTCCTGCTTGCGCCGAAAGGCATAAAGGTCATTTTGTACGAGTCAGAATCCGGTATTAATCAATCTCCGAGGGCCGTCGCGTAAGTATCCTATCAGCACCTTGCCGGGCCCTTCGTTCAGCTAACTGCCTCCGAAGATATTTTCCGGCCGTACTGGAGGAATTCTCGAAAGCTGGAATTCTTGAGGCGGTCATCGCCGCCGGAGAGAAGAACCAGGATGGGTGGGATTGGAGAGATAAGGATAGGAAGATCATCACGGGAATAGATCCACCTCCCGAAAACCCTCACTATGCTGTTATGTTATCTCAACCGGAATTTTGCGAGGTCGTGATGGATGCCCTCCTCAAGACCTGCAACGCTGATGTCCATATCAATCACAAACTCCAGGATCTCGAACAGCGCGACGGATTCGTCGAATACTGCGTTGAGAACAAGGCCAGCAATCACAGAGTGCAAGGCAAATGTCAATATCTGGTCGGAGCAGATGGTGGTCGAAGCATGGTCAGGCGCAGCCTGGGCCTTGAGCTCGAGGGCTACACCTGGGAATCGACGCTCTTCATAGCTGTAAACTTCGAGTACGGCCTGAGCGAGCTTGGTTGGAAGGCCGCGAATTTATTCGTTGACCCGGAAGACTGGGGCATCATTGTCAAGCGAGGCAAGGGTAAGAGCTGACGAATGGCGACCGGAATTCGGGTTGCGGATGCAACCTTGCACAGAACGAATACACTGGATGAAGCCACAATCGACGTGGTCAGAAAACGGCTGTGCCACTTGCTTCCTGGGGATACAAGCCGCATCGAATATGGAGCGATAGCGCCCTATGTCGTCCACCAGCGTTGTGCCTCGAGTTTTTTTCAAGGCAATGTCTTATTAGCTGGAGATGCTGCTCACGTGAGTACCTTCTTTATTAGTTGTTTTTGAGATGCGTCCTTTTCAGATTGTTGATGTATGCTAATGTCTGAGGGCAGCTAAATAATCCTGTCGGCGGGCTTGGATTGACCACCGGTCTTCTCGACGCTGCGCACCTTGCTGGGAGCTTAGGCCAGGTCCTGACCGAAGGAGCTAGTGCAGAGTGGCTTGAATCATACGCTAAGACAAGACGAAGAATCTTCTGTGAGAGCACCGATCCGATCACGACCGCAAATCTTGCTTAGGTTACAGTCCCAGAGGGCGGGAGATGTCCAGAAAAGAAGCGAGTTCTTCGAGAGCATAAGCAACCAGAGGGACTTGGCCATCATACTACAAGTTGGTCTGCCAGACTTCGCACTCACCTCCACGTCCAATACCAAATTTGATACCTATCATGAGGTGACATGGTTCATCTCGGTTACTAAGCCTTCAGGATGGGCGACAGAAAAGTTCACACACGAGTATAAGACGATCCATGCTGGCATGACTCGGCGTGGAAAAGAACATGGCTCCCCACTCCAGGGATACATCCAGCTCTCCAACACCAACCAGACAATGCGGGGTGGAGTGCGACCGGACTGGGACTACGTCACATGCCTCACATTACCTAACATGTTCCTCATCCATGCTGGATTTTAGGATCCTGGGTATCGAGCCACTGCAGGGGCGCACATCTTTTGTCGTCTTGATCAACAGGGATGTTTGGCCAAGCAAGTGGCAAGGCTGTCGAGGAGCGAAGGCAAGAAAAATGACACTGGCACCATCACTTGTGCCTGGTTATTCCATGGGCGAAACAATGCAATTGACGACGACTCCCAAGACTGGTTTCACTCGCGAGCTGATCGCATGATCAGCACTATCGACGATGATGAGAACCTCGTAGAATATGTCCTTTGGCAAGACATGACGCCCAAAATTTTGGACCATTTTTTCAATGATACCCAGTTCTCTGGCGGATCGTGGTACAATTTTAAGGCTGTGGAGGCATTTGACTTTGCCGATGAAGCTGCAGCGACTTCTTTCCTAGATCGTCACAGTGACTGGATAACGGAGAACGATACTCGACGGATCACCGTCGTCATTGGGGAGCGAGATGACATACTCAGGGGCTGAATCAAATGTGAGGTTAATTCAATAGAAATTCTAAAAATTCTAAATGTATTCAAGTAGAGTGTGTTTCGGGGCGGGTCCAAAATCTAGGACCCGCCCCAACCCGGCTCCGGGCGGGGTTTCGAAGGGCTGACCCAAACCCAAATCCGAAAGGATTTATATTAACCCGACCCTGCGGGTCCCTCTAATCTTACCTAAATAGACTTAGTATAGCTGAGTAAGTATCCGTCTTATTTAAATAGATAAGACAGTGGGGGTAGGATGGGATTTTAGATTCAACCCTCTGTATTATTATTTATTTTTACCGCCTTTATACCAAAATTACCGCCACTATATAGATATATTAAATCGACTTTTTTATATATAGATTTCTATATATATTAAATATATAAATTACCTATTAAAAATTTCTAAAAAATATCTGGTTTCCGAAAAATCTTAATTTTTTTTAAAAAAAAAAATAAAAAATTTAAACAGGAGCCATATATATATATATATATATATTTTATCTAAATCTAATACATTAAATTTCTTACCCATTTTTATAAATATCTATATGATTTTTTCCCTAAAATATATATCTAGATATAATTAGAAATTCAAGGTTTCGCTTAAATTAAGCGAGCAGGTCAGTGGGTTGGACCCGCCCCGGAAACACCCCTCGACCCCCTAAATGGGTTCACGGTTTGGGGCGGGTTCAGGGAGGGTTTTTCGGGGCCCCCGGCACACTCTAACAGGGACAGATCCTATCTTGTATCATCCTTATGACACGGAGCCGTTTAGAATGTAGGATGATTTGAAATTCCACCATCAATGTTACGGAAATCGTACACCTAGTCCTAGCTTCATTGCATCCTGTTCAAAAGTTGCGGGGTATTGTAAATACATATTCGGGCCCTAGATCCATTCTTGGAAGGAGAGCCGGAACGCCGACAGTGAAAAGCTCGGAAATTGCAAATTGGCCGGAAGAAGAGAGAATTCTGAGTTATCCTCTGGCACTATTGAGATATTGATGATGGTGCTTCTTCCCCACTACGGAGTACCACCAAGCAGATCTTGTAAGGAACATTGGAGCATTCAAACTTACATCGAACCACTGCTAATACTGAAGAGACGATATCAAATAGATACACCTATTTCGTCGGAATGGAGTTCAAGTCATGGTTATACATATACTATGGATTGTTGTGGATACCCTCCAAGATCGTGAAGGCCCCATATATTGAACGAAAGGAGCTTTTAATGAGATGTTGAAATGAGTACATGAAAGCAGTCAGCCAAAACACCGTCGGTGTGACGGTTCATCAAAGAATAGACTTCGGAAGGAAAAGAGGCATCGAGTCTTCCCACAAGGAGTCAGTCAACGCGGTCTTATTCGAGCCATCTTTGTTCATGATCATGATCTGTCCATAAGGCTGAAAAGTATTATCGTATAGTGCGCACTCGGATCGAAAGCCGTTCATACCAGTCGACCACATAATGCGACCGTCCTGGGTCCAGACAGCATGGGCATCGTTGGCTCCACTGGTGGTGAGAACTTGGAGGTCAGTCCCATCGGGACGAATTGTGCAAACGTCATAATTGTAGGCGCTGGTTTTTCGGGTGAAGAGGATCAATTCGCCATCGGGGGAGTACTCGGGCAGATTATCCCATTCCGTCGTTAAAACAGTAGTCTTTCTTGTCTCCAGGTCAAGAATGCGTAGGCCGATCTCCGACTTATTATCATATGTTGCAGTGTCGGCACCCCAGATACGATAGACAACTTTTTTCCCATCGTGCGAAAAGCTAGGATAGCCATTGTTGAGTACCGTGCTGTTGGCAATGGAGTAGGCACTATCGACAAGGACCTCGGAGTAGGAGCCATTGGCAGTTGATCTTACGATCCATCCACCCGACGCTTCGCGAGTTGCAAATCAGAACCCAACGCCAAAAACGAGCCATTCTCCATCGGGAGACCAATTTGGATTATAAGCAGCAACACCAGTAGATTGTGACGAGCTGAGGAAATCCGCTTCGCTTGGATCATAGACCAATTTCAGGTCACCACCGGTTGTGTTCAGAGTGACGATCGAGGAGTTTCCAAGCTGCTTTTGTGTGATTACAAGTCGATCATCCACAGAAGAGTACTGCGGGAAGACGTCGGTGAATCGATAGTCCCACTCAGGGTCCCAGCTGTAAAGCTTCTTATAGCCATCACGAATCACCCATGTTGTCTTTTCATACACCATCTGCTGACCATCCGGCGACCAGCAGGGTGAACGCATGGTACCAGTGGTATTAACAAAGAGGCCAGCAGTAGTATAAAGTCCTTCGGTACTGGTGCCACTCTTGAGCAGGTAGGCGATCGTTCCGTTATAGTCCAGGTACTGAGGGAAGATCTTAATACCAGGCCCACCGACTTCTACTCGTCGATCTTGTCCTGTTGCAACATCCACCGAGACAATTGACCAGTTCGCCGACGCAAGTGTAAACTCGCTATGCGCATTATAAGTATCTTCGCGCGTCATCTCGTAGTATACGAGGCGTTTACCGTCCAGGGACCACTTTGGAGACCCGAGACAGTAATAGGGCTTAGTACCGCCTCTACTAGTACTAGTCTTGGTCTTGGCTTCGGTAAACGTGATATGGAACCTGCTCAAAATGGCACGTTCAGCGCTGAGGCAGTCGCCGTCGCCCAGAAGATTGTGGACAGACTTCACGACTCGGAAGGCCGCCAGGTGTACATTTCCTACCAGATGGGCGCCGGCTTCAACAATGCTCAGAAAACCTACAACTCGACTACTAGTACATGGGAATTGGTAAGTTCTGGATCTGCTGAACCCGGCATCGTGAGGTGCTGACATCAAATCCTCCTCGATAGGATATCGCTGGTGCTGGTGGTGGATGGGTCGCCCGCTTCCTGGAGTTGCGCGATGAGGACAATTTCTCTACTTTAGACGGAGTCACATACGACACGCTCAAAGGCTGGATGGTTCAAAGTATGGAACGATATATGGACTCATTGCAAACCACCCTACCAGACTTGACTCCATTCTACGAGAATGGAGGAAAAATCATTCACTTCCACGGGGAGCAGGACAGCTCGATCCCTCCTGGGTCGTCCGTCCACTACTATAACTCTGTGCGGAAAATGATGCATCCGGGCAAGCCATATAATGAAAGCACTAGCGCGCTGAAGGAATGGCACCGCCTCTACTTGGTACCGGGAGCCGCCCACTGCGCCACCAACGAGCTCCAGCCCAATGGGCCTTTCCCGCAAACCAACTTCGCGGTCATGGCTGAGTGGGTGGAACAGGGCATCGTTCCGGAAACTTTGAATGCCACTATCTTGCAGGGCGAGTACAAGGGTACAAACGAGCAGATCTGTGTCTAGCCACTCCGTCCTTTGTGGGCAGACAATAACACCTTTATGTGCGAGTATAATCAGGCTTCCATCAACACGTTTGAGTACAGCTTCGACGCCTACAAACTCCCACTCTATTAGTCACATTTGCGGCTAAAAGTCTTCTTCGGGGGCCAACGCAGGTATGTGAAGGCCTGTTCCTGAACAAACAAGGCCCCCCAAACGCTGAGTAGCTGCGGCCGAATAAATAACCGACAGGCTGGGTGTGAGACTTGAAATAGCCGGCAGTGCCAAAAGGATCCTTGTTTCCTACTGTAAAATATCTTCTTTAGAGACCATACATTTAGCCGAGCCTATACTGATATGCTGAAATTTCCTTTATGGCTTGCGAAACCATTGGTCATGATCGCTATGTAAATAACATCTTTCTATAAATCCCCGTAACACACGCGCATATAGCAGACTAAATCATGCAACAAGGTTTCGATAGCTTCAGAAGTGATGTCAAACTCTCGCTAGCGAGATAGGCTTATCTTTGTGTCAGTTACAAAGTTTCTAGTTGAACGAGCTTCATCAGTACACTTATGAATGAAATAAAATTCCAGCCCGCTCTCTCCTGTGCCGCTCTGCTTTTTAGTAGCTTGTCGATAGTTCAGATAAGATTGTCTGCCTGAACCATGCATTCAATCCTGCAACCCTCGAAGTTATTGGCGATACATGCAGTCCTATGAATTTGTCGATGCCTTTTGTCAAATGCTATATTTTCGCTATGCGTATCTCTGAGTGGGAATCATTTGAGGATCTGGAAAAGTTCTAGTCGACTAACGGCATAGGCATAGTTGTATTATGATAATCACCTGAAACCGTCCGCTCATTGAGAGATGCAGAACTTGTTCCAAAATTGTATGGCTCGGATTCAGACGACAGAGATAGAGCATAGGTTTCGTACCTAATACCAAGCTCTAAGCGAGTGCGTTTTATTGGGTATAAGACTGATCCAAACTCCTAATCATGGCTTCTATTCGTGCTTTTCAATGGCCTGTTCACAATTCAAGTCCTCGCTTTCATACCCCACCATGATTCTTCTTTCTCGGAACCATCGAAGTCATCGTATTCGAAGCCATCATTCGTCGACCCATGGTCTTTGAGGTTGGACCCTGGCTGTAAAAGAATTGTGAGTACGGCTCCCACCTCAGAGATTATGACTTCTCTATGTTAGTTGAAGGGAAGGACAGCGTACCGCTCTTGCCGCAGCAGCAGCCAAACCAATGAAATTGATCTTCCACCGCAGCGAGCGCGACTTAGGCGCTAATCCCGGCGCGATATCCTTCGGACGGAACTTCAGCGCACGATTCGCCATTACAGTTTTGGGCCAAGGGAGCCCCACAATTTGCCAGGCTGTGCCTGTTGTTAACTGTGGATCCCGCACTATAATAATAGAACCCAAGCCTCCCCAGCCCCGCTAGCATAACCCCCAGCAAAGAACAAAACCAAGCCCTTTCCCCACTCCCAGCATATACGATCGACAACCTCGGACCGACCGCTATCAGCCATCGCAAATCAACCTGTCTAATTTCCAAAATGAACATCTACGCCGCCGATAACCAGGACATTCTCACAAGCGCGGCTCGCAACGCGACGCAGTTCTCCGCCCTTCCTCCCCTACACCTATCCCGTGCTTTGTATATCCCCCATCATGATAGCAGCACATGCCACCTGTCAGTGTATGACACCAGTTCCCAGTACTCCGCGAGTGCTGGTGGCTTGCCCATCGGATCGAGTCAGTATGTTGTGGCCCTTGGCCTGATGCAGAAACCACAAGCGGAGGGGACTTTCTTAGACTCCCTTGCGTATACTGTGAATTTCGGAGGCTCTCAGGGCGATGCTGGAGTAGTTATATCGGTTCAGTACTATTCCTTTTCTTCCATATCATTATCAAGGTCGGTGGAAGTAGAGGTGTATGTGTTACAGCCTGACAAGGGAAGGAATAAGAAAAGACTGACTTACAACTAGTGTCATTGGTACAGCAACCACCGACGAGAATGCCACTGTTCTTATCCCGAGGACTGGTGCTCATAGTATTCCTGAGGGATTTCCAATGGCTACATCGTATCCTATTCCATCGTCAGAAACCCGTGACGGGATATTTAAACAGCCATATTTTACGTTTCAAGTTCCAAGTGAGGACGGGGAAAAGAAGACAACATTCGAATGGCAGATCCATCCTCTTCACACGGGGCGGATGAGGTATACCCTTGTTCGAGTTCCATCACGGCACCAAGGGATTGCAGACCCCGATCCGTTGGATATCGTCGCGATCTACCACCATATTGGAGTCGGAGCTTCGTTGTCGCTGCCATACAGCGAGGGGATCCTTCTGGTCCCTCATGGAATGAACCATAAAACGGAAACCATGGTTGTGGCGAGCGCTCTGGGGATGCTCTGGCGGCTGCGCGAGCTCCGAGGTGAAGCTCAAGTGAGTTGGAGGGGGTCCCGGTACTCAAAAATACCGCACTTTGGTTCTATCAAAACCTTTCTGGGCTGGAAGAAGTAGCTAGTAGCTTTTCTGTATTTCTTGCTAAGAGCTTGAAGGACTGAAGAATGCGACTTACCACGAACGCTATACCCTAGTACCTGGGCGATATATATATATCATCTCTATAAATTTCTTTTCTTTAAAAATAAAAAATAGAGTTATAACTTAGTTATCTATAGTAATATACTTAAGTATAGTAATATTATTTATAATCTTAGCTTTAAAAAATTAGAAATTTTTCTTTTTATATTAAAAACTTTAAAAGCTATATTTATTAAAATTACATATAAAATAAATAGAGATATTTTTAAATAAATTAATAAGCTAATTATATCAGAACTAGAGTGGTTATCGGGTCGGGTTCGGGTTCCAGATCTAGGAACCGCCCCCGAACTGCTCCAGTTTCAGGTTCTAGATCTAGAACCTGTCCCCGCCCCACCCCCGCGCAGATTTAGATTAATTCAATCTGCCAATTTCTTATCAAGAAATATACTATATCTAATATAGTATAGTCTATGTATACTAATTTAACTATAGTTAGATTTGGATTTAAAGCATTCAATCTAATCCAATCTATCTATTTTTATTACATAACTGTAACAGTGGCTGTTTTAGATAATAAAATCCTATTATAAGTAAAACATTGGTCGACTGCTCTAATGCACAAATATATATATATTAAAATTATATAGAGAATTCCAAATTTCTAATTCTTAAGTAATTTATTCTATTATACTTTCTATAGAAACTATAATATAATTCTAAACAGTCTTTAGCTTTCTAGTACTATAACTCTAAAGTCTATTAATTAACTGTGTTTTGTAAATATATTAATAAATAGATTTAATTCACTGAAAGACCACATATAATAATTATCAGCTATTAAAATATTTTATTATTAATTTAAATATTAACATACAAGATAATCAATATAATAAATTAATTAATATATAGATCTGACTATACATTTTTCTCTAGATCTATTTTTAATTTAAAATAATATATAAAAATCAAGTTTATTAATAAAAATAGATTTCTTATTCTATATAGTAGTATCTTATATAGATTATATATATATATTTACATTACACTGCATACATAATAAAAGACTCTAAATAAAAGAATAAAATTTAATATAGCAATATATTATATATAATAAAATATTGTCTAATAATATATATAGTCTATATATATATATAATAGAGAAATATATAATATAAAGAATCAAGAACTAATCTATTTATAAATAGATTAAATATAATTATAACAGTTTAGAAACTTAAGATTTAAATATAATACTTAGTATTAAGCTTATAAAGTTTTTACTTAATATAAATCTTTTACTCAGTATAGAACAGTTTTATCTAAAATATTCTAACCTAGAAGGGGGATTGATACGCAGGTCTGTATCTTGCAAGTGGGGCTTCCCGCCCATACTAAATCAATTAGAGTTTTCTATCCAGCGATGAAGATATCTTCATAACACGTCTGTAGATCTTAACCATCTCTATCAGATGGAATCGCGTGAAATTTCTCCAGATAAAAATATAGAACTTAAATTAGTTCTGGCTCACTCCAGAGCTGAAAACTCAATAATTTGCGGTTATTAGAATCAATTGAAGTCGACCAGTTCGCGGTGTGGTCAATTTAATTGGGATGGGCTGCGGACCAGCAGAATTTCTTAATTGCTTAGAGCTTAGGCCGCCGTGTTCGCTGTATATTTATATAGTATTGGTCTATTGTATAGTATTGTACTCAGGAGTAAATAGATTATCACAGTAGACTCAATTAATCCATTTTGGTGTGTTTTATTGTAGTTCATTCTGTTTTATCACTATTTAGTTGATCTCTAACCTAGAAGGGGTGTGAACTGATAGATGCGTGTTCTGATAGTGGGGTGTCCCGCTTATAGTAAATTGATTAGAGTTTTTGGTCCAGCGACATCTAGATTCTTATACTTTGGCCAAAGACTGTGATTATCTCCACTGGATGGAATCACATGAAATTTATTTAGATAAGAATATAGAATATAAACTAGCTCTAGCTTACTTTAGAGCTAGAAAATTAATAATTTACAATTGTTAGAATTGATTGAAGTTAGTCAGTTTGCGGTGTAATAGATTTGATTAAGATAACTATAAATTGACAGAATTCTTCAACTATCTAGAGCTTTCTAGACTGCTATATTAGATATATATTATTAAAGAATTAGTCCACTGTGTATAATTGTGCTTAGAGATAAATAGATTATCACAGTAGATTTAATCTATTTATTTTGATATATTTTATTATAGTTTATTTAGTTTTATTACTATTCAGTTGACTTTTTTAATTATAAAGTATTTTATTTTTTAGAAGCTTAACAAGTTGTCTATAATTATTTATAAAATCTATTAGTATAAAGTGTGGTCTTGTAAAATTATCTATTATTTAAAAGACAGTATATATAAGAAGCCCCACTGCAAGATAATCTAGATTTAAAAGACTATTTAGTAGTAAAAAAGTATGATGATGGATTTTAAGAAGATTATAATCTCTTATTAAATTAATTAGATATAATCTGAATTATCTATATACTTTAATAGACTACTATACCAGCGGGATTTTCTTTACTGTTAATATATCAGATATAGTATATACAGTATATATAATTACTAGTAGACAGTTCACAGCTAGACACAGCAGAAATTGTGTAGACAAGTCACCCCAGCAGAGCAGACATGGTAGAAGACAGAGATACAACAATTATATATTGTAATACACTGCCAGCAGATCTTTCTATTTTATATCAGATTTTACTATATCTATATCTATAGAGACAAGACAGAGCTGTATATTCTTATTTTTATTAAATAGATTGACAAGATTATTGTAGTGATATAGTAGATAATAAACAAGACGCAGATCTATACTCTGTTTAATACTGATAAAAATATTTAAAATGCTAACTTATAACTATATATAATTTAGTAAACATAGTATCTACAGAATTTTACTATATTAAATAATTTTATCACACTGCAAGCATTGATTAAGACTCTAACCTAGAAGGGGGATTGATACGCAGGTCTGTATCTTGCAAGTGGGGCTTTCCACCTATACTAAATTGATTAGGGTTTTCTGTCTAGTGACAAAGGTATCTTTATAATGTATCTGTAGATCTTAACTACTCTTACTAAGCAGAATTGTGTAAAATTTCTCCAGATAAGAATGTAGAACTTAAATTAGCTCTGACTTAATCCAAAGCTGAAAACTTAATGATTTGTAATATTAATATTAGATTGAAGTCAATCAGTTCACGGCGTGATAGATTTAATTAAAGTGACTGTGAATTGACAGAATTTTCTAATTACTTAGAGCTTAGACTGCTATATTCACTGTATATTTATATAGTATCAATTCATTATATATTATTATATTTAGAAATAAATAGATTATTACAGTAGATTCAATCTATTTATTTCAGTGCTTTTTATTGTAATTTATTCTATTTTACAACTATTTAGTTAACTTTCTTAATTATAGAGCATTCTATCTTCTAGAAGCTTGACAGACTGTCTGTAATTATTTATAAAATATATTAATATAGAGTGTAACTCTGTGAGATTATTTACTATTTGAAAGATTGGACATATAAAAAGACTTATTAGAAGACAGTTTAGATTTAAAAGACTGTCCAGTGCTGAAAGAAGATTATAATAGATTCTAAGAAGATAATAATTCTCTGCTAGATTAAGTAGATATAGTCTGGGTTGCTTATATACTCTAATAGACTGCTATGTTACTAAGATTATTTTTGCTATTAATATATTGAATACAGCTTATATAGTATATATAAGTACTGATAGATAGTTTATAACTGGACATGACAGAAATCGCGTAGACAGATTATTTCAGTGAAATAGATATAATAGAAGATAAAGATATAATAATTATATATTGTAATATACTGCTAGTAGATCTTTTTATCTTATACTAGATTTTACTATATTTATATCTATAGAGATAAGACGAAGTTGTATATCTCTATTTTTATTAAGTAGATTAATAAGACTATTATAGCGGTGTGGTAGATGATAGATAAAATATAGATTTACACTCTATTTAGTACTGATAAGAATATTTAAAATATTAATTTATAACTATAGATAATTCAGTGAATATAGTATCTGTAGAACTTTACTATACTAGACAATTTCACTATACTATAGATATAAATTAAGATCTTACTACTTAAGAGTACTGATTCTATAAAGCAGTGAGTATAATAGATCTGAAAGATAATAAAAAGTATAATATAGAAGAGTCAGCAGACAGTATAGTATATAGATTAGACTATTTATATGAAGATTATTCAGTTTAAAAAGAGATAGATACTATATTGGCCACTGTAGATATATTTAAATGTAAATAGTATAATTAAATATATATAGTTATAACAGTAGATTATAACATTTATTATATATATATAGACAGCTCTTATCACAGAGAGCAAGTATTCTGTGTATAGAATAACTCTGTGATAGTGAAAGAAATGGCGGCAGCTGTAATAGACTATACTAAATTTGATGGTTCGTCACTTATTTATAGACAAGAGAATCTAAGTAGATAAGAATCTTAATAAGAGTCTTGATAAGAAAGTTGGGAAGAATATAATAGATTCTATATAGTGATAGTAAATAAGTGAGCTTAAGTAGATATATTTGATATTTTATATTGAGCTGCTGAACTAAATATATTATACACAGAAATATAAAAGTATATTAATCTATATTATAGTAGTGCTAGAGTATAGAGAATTTAACTAGTATAACTTTAAGAGCTACTTTCTAATCTTGTCACAGATAATTAAGATAATATAATTTATAATTATTCAGTAGACGCTGTGACAAGATCTTAATATATTTTAAATTATTAAGATATGATAGCAGCTATAGAAGTGTATAGAATAAATATTATATAGCACTATTATTAATCTTAATTTTATATACAGCAGCGACGATAATAATAATAATAATAATAACAATAATAATAACAATAACAATAACAATAATCACAATTACAATTACAACTACAATGAGCCTGAGCTGATATAACTAAAATTGATATTTTTTCTTATATCTTCTATATATCGCCCGAATCTCTTATTATAGATTCTGAGAAGCTCATCTCTATTATAGAAGATATTTCAGATCCAGATAGTATATCTAATTAGTCAGTTAATAATCCGCGAGATATACATATTAATAAAGACACTATAGAATTGATAGATATATAGACTAAAGATTCACTATAACATTACTATATTAAGTTATATAATATAGATATAGTTTAATTAACTACTGTATTAGTATATACAGTTTACTATAGATAATTTTTAAAACTTTGTATATAGGATAACAGCGGCCGCGCAGTAGATTTTAGATAATAAGCTGCTATTTAAATAGATTCTAATTATCTTATAGCACGCGCTATATAATAATCTTATTTAGAGAGCTATAAACTGAAGCTTTGTAAAGAATACACAGATATGCTGATCTATAGACAGATCTATTTAGCTACTAGCATAAATACAGATCAAGCTGAATATATAAAAGTACTTTATTTATTATTGCCAGTCTATATAATTTCAGCTCCAGCTGATTATTCAGTATTTATAGTAAATAGTTTAATTCTAAGAGAAGCTGGCTGTGCTGATTTATATAACTGAGAATTAGTTAAGTTATATCTTAAAGCTGCTGAGCTTATAGTATATTAATATTAAGATTAATTAAAAGTGCAATATATTTATTAAGAATAGAATAATTATATTAATATTAATATATTATAAGAGATTTTACACAAGCAACAATATTAAGATAATCTATTAATATATACCGCAGAAGATAGATAAGCTGATTGTATAATATCTGTAATTAGTGTTATTATTTGTTCAGCAGCTAAAGATATAGTATTATCAAGTTATATAGTCATTTCTGTAGCTATCTATTCTCAAGCCCCTGTTTAAGTCCACCCTTTGATTTTTATTTGGATTGGGATCGGGGCCTACATTAGAGTCAATATCGCTGTATCTATAAGAATCTAATTCCAGCACGCAGCGAGCGTGGATATTTAATTAACTACAAAAGATATTAAAGTATAAGATTAAGATATAGTTACACTATATAATTGATATTTAGATATACTGTAATATTATTATTAAAATTAGCTAATAATAAATACAATTAAGCAGTTAGTTTCTTAATAATATCTATAAGAAGTGGGAGGCGGCTCTGATAGTATTGAATGTGGATATTAAGAAGTATCTAGATAAGATATAGTGACTGAAATATATTATAGACTTATAGATGGTGTATTTGTTACATATAGTGAATATAATATATAGACAAGAAATTATAAAGTAGATAGAGATTATAGTACACTGCCAGTGTATATTCTAACTGTTTAGTATTAACTAATATTAATTTTTAAGATTTATATTAGTAAATAGAGATTCTATAAATATTGATTTCTATTTATACAAGCATAAATAGACACTGTAAAAGAAGAAAATAACTAAGAGTTAGATACTGCAGCGGTATCAACTGAATATTATAGATATAATATAGATATTGTGGCAGATAATAAGTTAGATAATTATATAGCTTTATAAAGTATAAATAGCAGTGCTATAGATAATTTAGAACAGTAAGAGTTTTATAATAGTAATAATATAGATAAGTGAAAGAAAGAGTATACTATTTATACTATCTATGTTTATAGAGTCTAATAGAATAATAATTGTAATAGTATCGCTGCTGTTACTGCACAAAGATATAATATAGCAGTATTAAATATTAAGAATTTTGTGTATATTATAAGAGAGTCAATAATTTTTAAATAAGATAATGATTGTGCTGGTGACACTGAAGTCTATAGTAATTAAGAACTTCTATATATTTATCAACTGACTGCAGCAGACACAGTGGCTGGACTGGATTATAATTAATAAGTGTTATGTGATGCTGCATAATCAGTGAGACTTCTAGATCTAACTATAGTAGCTGGGACGGCTGAATTATATCTGGACACAGATAGTGCTGCTGACAGCCACGCTGTCTCTTACACTGGAGAGGATATTGTTTCAGTGGATAGAGTATCTGGTCGATTAGGTCTGTATGCTGCGGGACTGGAGAAGATGATTATATATATAAATGCCGTCTGGCAGGTGATAAAGCTGGTCTAGAAGCTGGGGTGCAAGGCGTACTATAGTTAGCAGCTTAATAAGCTGTCAATATTGCAGTGCTTTACATAGAGTCAGATATTGGTGATTACAATTATAAGCGCGTTGGATATAGAGATAAATATTTTTAATATTTAGTATATAATTCACATAGAGATATTGTGAACATTGCTGAATTATACATAGAAGAGCAGATAAATAAATTAAAATAAACAGCTTAGCAAGACAATCATTATTTAACTGAGATAGACTGTAAAGAGAGATAATAGAGTACAGAACTATATAAATATAGTACTGAGAGTGGACTGCTGATAATATATATTAGATCAGTATTTAAATAATTCAGTGGATGAGTACAAGCGACAATACTATTAAGATAAGAATCTAGCAGAGATACTATGCAATAAATATGATCTGGATTGACTGTTCCCATTTAGAATGAAGTATGCTAACTATTCCTGTGATTAGAATAATAATAGTTTCTGTGACTATTTCTATTTCTGTTTCTATATCTTGGAGAATTTCTATAATGTCTTCAGTAATCGACTGGTGGGATTTCTAACCTAGAAGGGGTGTGAACTGATAGATGCGTGTTCTGATAGTGGGGCGTCCCACCCATAGTAAATCAATTAGGGTTTTTGGCCCGGCGATGTCCAGATTCTTATACTTCGGCCGAAGACTGTAATTACCCCCGCTGAGCAGAATCGCGTGAAATTTATCTAGATAAGAATATAGAATATAAACTAGCCCTGGCTCACTCCAGAGCCAGGAAATCAATAATTTGCGATTGTTAGAATCAATTAAAGTTGATCAGTTCGCGGTGTGATAGATTTGATTAGGGTGGCCGCGGATTGGCAGAATTCCCTGACTGCTCAAGGCTCCCCAGACCGCCGCGTTCGGTGTATATTGTTAGAGGATCAGTTCACTGTGTACGATTGTGCTTAGAGGTAAATAGATTATCACAGTAGATCCAACCCATCCATTTCAGCGCATTCCATTGTAGTTCACCCAGTTTCACCACTATCCAGTTGACTCTAACCCAGAAGGGGTAAAGCAAGATAGTACATTGGAATTGGGGCGCGGCCCGGTTTGCGGGCGGGCTAGATTAGAGTCAATATGCATTAGAATTGCACTTTCTCTATAGACTGTCAATAGATCCCCCAATCTAATAAGACTTATTTTTAATTAGATTACTTGTCAATCTTAACTGTATTCACTATTCAGTTTATAGAGAGTTAATTGTGTAGAATAATATATTATCACAACTAGAAGCTGAGATGAGAAATTCAGTTAAGATTGACTGTAGCCAACAGAATTCTTCAACTGTTGATCTTCACCGCCTTAATTTCAATCTCAACTATTCTGCAATACTTAGAGATTATTACTGATATACAACTTCACAAATCAAATCCTATTATCCAGTAATTTTAGTAATTATAGATCATTCTATTTTTAAAAAGCTTAATAAACTGCCCATTATAGTTTATAAAGTATATCAATATAGAGTATAGTCTTATAAGATTATTTACTATTTAGTCAGCTGTTCTTATTACAAGTCCCACAACAAGACAATTCAGATTTAGAAGACAATCTAGAATTAATCAAGAATTATTTCGCTGGCGGAGAAGATAAAGATTAAGATTTTTTATAAAATCAACCAAACATTAACTGGATTATCTATTTATTTTAATAAGCTAATGTACTGTCAAAACTACTTATAATATTAATATATCAGTTAAATACTTAAGAGTATATAAGAGCATTGATACTAGATTTATAGCTAATTTTAGCATTCTTATTATAAGTAGATGAGCTGTGAGTAATGAATATAGAGTGAGACTGAGCTACAGTAGTTATATATTGTGATTCACTGTTAGTAGATCTTTCCAACTCACAAAGAGTCCTATTATATTTATATCCGCGGCGAGAAGATGGCACTGTATATCTCTATTTAGATTAAGCAGATTAACAAGACCATCACAGCAATGCAGCAGACAATAGACAAGATATAGATCCACACTCTGTCTAATATTAATGAGAATATTCGCGATACTAACTTATAACTGTAGATAACTTAATAGATATAGTATCTATAGAACTTGATTATCTCAAACAATTTCACCACGCTGCAGATATTAATTAAGACTCCACTATTTAAAAGTATCAATCCTGTAAAGCAGCGGATACAACAAATCTAAAAGACAATAGAGAATATAATATAAAAGAGCCAGCAGATAATACAGCACACGGGCCAGATTATCCGCGTAAAGACTGTCTGATTTAAGAAGAGATAGATATTATACTAATTACTGTAGATATATCTAGACACAAACAGTATAACCAAATATATGCAGCTATAACAGTAGATTGTAACATTTATCACGCGCACACAGATGTCATAGACAGAGAAGTATCTTGTATATAGAATGATCCCGCGGCAGCAAAAGAAATGGCGGTGGCTGTGATAGACCATACTGGATCCAGTGGCCTATTATCTATCTGTGAACAAAGGGGTCCAAGTGGATGTGAGTTTGAAGAAGAATATCAGAGAGAATCTGAAGAACCCAGCAGACTCTAGTCCAGAAGGGGTGAAAAAAGATAGTGTATTCGGTTTGGGGTGCGGCCTGTTTGGCGGGCAGGCTGGGTTAGGATCAACGTGTATTCATTTTAAATTCTCTAACCTAGAAGGGGTGTG
>NVQI01000170.1:0-30878 GCA_002894705.1 Aspergillus sp. ATCC 12892
GGACCTATCGACGACTGCGTCAAGAACTGTGCTCCTTGTATTTTGTTTCATCCCAAGTTTCATGTCGTTGGTGTTGCTTTCCTCCCGACTCCATCCAAACTTCAGTGGGTGAGCGAGCCCAATCCCGACTGAGGAGGGCGGGTTCATGCCATATCCATTCCGACTTCTTCAAGGGGTTTGCAGATCGTTTTCGGTATTGTTCGAACATACATTGTACTTCTCACGGAGTTCCTTGCTCAGAGGAGCGCTCATGATGACACGGCGCTCGCCGGAGCCAGCGTTGAAGTGCTCCTTGCGCGACTTCCGGCGGGAAGAGGCCAAACCTGAAGAACAATTCATCAGCATACTTGGACCATACAACTCTCCACCCGGACACCACGACGAAGCGATTTAGGAGAATATGAAAATATCGGCGGATCGAAATTCAAGAAATCACCGTTGGGGTCGTCGTCGGAAAGCTTCAGAGTCCAACAGATTCTTTTGTGGCCGAAAAGATTGAGTTGCGTGCGTCACATGACGGCCCGCTTCGCCTAGGGCTGGGTCCTGCCTTGTGATTGGTTGTCATCCGCTTCCACCTTCCAGGGAACTAAAAGTGCAGTGTGGGAGGAGAGTTTAGAGGATTTTACCTCCATATTCATTCCACCATCATGAGTGATGCCAACAACTATATACCCTTTCCCTGCGTTCTCACACATGTTCTACCCAGTCGTACCACAATTGGTCTATGGAACCAAAGTATCATGTCAAATCCCCCTCCAAATGAAACTCATAAAAATGAACATGGCCTTTATCAGTTCCGCATGTTAGCATGTTTCCGTTTTCAATACATTTCCAATCTATCCAATAGGCAGAACGATTCTCGGGTGGTAGCCATAGAACTTTCTGTCCGTCGTTGACTGCTACCACCCATCCATCCTCAAAAAGAACCTCTGGCTTGCACGTTGAGGGCTCGCGTTCTAGACGCAGTAGAGCCGGACGTTCCACAGTTTCTCCCTCATAAACCCCGCTTTTCGCATTACACACGTGGATTCTACCCTCAAAACCTCCCCATACTACCTGCTGACTGCCTGGCGTGAACGCTAAGGTTGAACAAGACGTTGTCTGCTTTAGAGTGTATTGCAAAATTCCAGTTTTCACATCCCACAGCGTAACAATACCGCCCCATGATCCTGCTGCTACCTGTTGCTCGTCAGGGGAAAGGTCAATGACCGCAATTTCATCCGACGGATTGTCTAAACTCTGAACGGTTATCTGCTGGGAGCTCTGGGTTGGGTCCAAGTTTCCTTGCATTAGGTCCCAGAGCTTAAGGGTATGATCCTCTGAATCAGATGCCAGTACTTGGCCATCCACTGAAAAGGACAAACAGGTGGGCGTGGATACATGCCCTTCTAAGACCTGTTCGAGGTGTCCTGGTCGTGTGTTCCACAACCGAACGACATAATCCGAACACCCTGATGCAACTAAGCTGCCATCTCTGGAGAATGCCACTGCTTTGACTGACCCGCTGTGTGGGAGAGTGAAGGTCGGCTCCTGAGTTGTTGTCTTCCATAATCGCAGAGCGTTGCGTGATCCCGAGGCGAGCATGTCACTACCAAAGGAAAAGGCCAAGACACCCTCGATGCTACCTACCTGGTCCACAAGGGTCTGCTCAAGCGCACCGGTTGATGTCTTCCAAATCTTGATGGTTTTATCCCGTCTAATGTGGGCGAGCAGCTCAGTATCAAGTGAAAAGGTCACTGCTCCAATTTCTGCATCCGTTTCAATCTTGATCATCGGGTCAGATGCGGATATCCTTATATCCCAGATGGAAAGTGTTGAGAATCCCGCTGTAGAGATCAGTAGCTCGTGTCCTCAAGTAAACCCTACTGCAGACCTTTCGTATTGGTAAGAAACCTTTGTTTCGGTCCATGTAACGGTGTCCCACACTCTGATCCAGTTGTCCCAGCACGTCGCAGTGAGGTGTTGACTGTCTGGAGAGAACGCTAACGAGCTCATGGAGTTGGGTATTGTCAATATTTTATTCAGTGCCCCCGTTTTTGGACCACATATGTTTATAACGCTGTATTCAGCTAGTGGACCAGCCCAAAAGCTAGATGCTAGGAAGCGACCATCGGGCGAAAAGCATGTAAAGCGCACAGCTGAGGGGTGATCTAGTGACTGTAGGACTGCATAGCCTTCATGTACTTCTCCTTAACCGGATCCTCTTTGAGCTCCTTGTAGGCTCTATTCCAGAGGTCCTCATGGATTGAGATTAGCCTCTTATTGTCATCAAGAGTTAGGGAAATAAGCGGAGGCGCTTGCTGTTCAATTTGGTTTGTGTGCGTGGAATCTGGACTGATACCCTGGCTGCCTTTATCGGGATGTCTGCTTTTTGCTTTGGAGGATATTTTACACCTCGGCTCGTTGAACTTTCTCATGGTTCGAGAAAGTCTTACGGATTTACTGACACCCCGTAGATATACAAAGATTTACTGCTTTGGGTCCGGATAACCCCACATTGGGCTGAGATACGAGGCTTTCAATTGTCTCGAACGGCGCCAAGTAACCGAACATTTCTTACGTCAGTAATTTAAAGGGAACTCTTGCTAATAAGAATTAGCGATAGTATTTGGCTTGACAGAGGGTGATTTTATCTTATATTGTTCAATTTTACTCTGTGTTTTATATTCTGTTGTAGATGTAGCGCTGAGTGGCACTTGTCATTAATTGCAAAGTAGAAGTGAAGCGAAAGATCCATTGTCCTATAGTGACAAGTTGTAACCATCTGCAGGTTATAGCAGAATACGACTAACCTGTTAATACATACTAGATCGGTGTCATAGAGTGGAAAGTAAGAATGCCACATAACTAGTGTTGCGGTTTCGAGCTGTCGTTCCTCAATTCCCGGCCGATAAGTCGTTGCTGTCCCTGATCCGAAAATAATCCAGAGATATACCCATAAAGGCCGCGGGAGGCCGCGGGCTTAACTAGGCGAGAATTTCATCGCCTCTCTCAACCGAAAAATGCGAAATGCATTGAAATTATTGCATTTCTGTCATTGTTTTGTCCTTTTGATAATCTCCTCAAATATCGTGTGGAAGTGATGTTTTACTGTACATGAGACATAGACATAGACAGGGATTAGATAGTGGTATCCTGCATAACGCTTCGGCGAGGGGTCAGGGTATGAATACACCACCACCACCACCACCATCTGTATCAAATATGTCGAAGAGGAAAGTAGTTTAGATACTCACAGTGATGTACCTGATGATGTAGCCAAATAAACGGAAAAGTGCCGATGAGGTCAACGAGAAAAGACACATGAGCATACTAGCAAAAACTAGTAAATCTGCGGATTTACTCCCCTAGCACACTTTCCTCTGACTCTATATCCAGAGAGAACCCAGGAAGTATTAATATCTAGTCAGTGCCTCCTAACTTTACTCTTAGACCTATAGACCACAACCTACAGAGCTGTCTCCAGCATACTTTGGGTCGTATCGCTATTTATTGTGCTATCTAGCAGTGCAAACACGAACAATGCATACAGTAAATTGGTTTGTACTTTCTGGTATAGGTGTTTGTTATTAAACTGGGATTTGAAAAGTAACGGTTTATAGTCCCAGTTCCTCTGTTCGCGATGCAATACCTCGGCAAAATCCACTTGTTCGTTACCGCCATGAGCTTGGTCGCTTTTTCCCAGGCAACTAGCCCTCAGCCAACTGGATGCACTCCAGCAACCTATGATTGTTACCATAATAACACCGCGATTGTGCTGGTCTGCGATGGAGAGGGAAACTGGCAGAAAGCAGCAGATTGTGCTCCCGGTCAAGAATGTGTGAAGGAGGCAGGAAGCGGTTACTGCATTTTATTGAGAACTTTACAAGACATGGAGGACTGTATGTGATTGAATATACCGTCATGATATGCCACATATAAATTAGGACTTCCTCCCATAGCCACAGGTACTGTTGTTATGGAGAGAGGTTGGCTTCAATGGACTTCTATAGCCTCGGAGACATGATCGTCATAAAGTAGAATACACATTGAAATAATGATACAACTACTCAACCCCTTACCTCTTTTTTTTTTTTTTCTCGCAATTTTGCGGTTTTGTCTAGTAATTAGGCGGTATGAGAAGTCCAGGTTCCACGGTTAACAATGCAGTCGCATCTATATACGAGCAACCAAAATTCAAAAATCGGGGCCCGGATGAAGGTTCTTCTGGCCGCTCAGCGATCCTACAATAGAGAGCTTCCAATTCTTAGGTAGCTTAGATAGTCAAGAATGTGAGCTTCATTATGGGCACCGAATAGGCCTCTTGAGGACGAATTAGCTTAACAATGTAGTTTACAACCAGTATATGTGCCAGATCACTGTAATTTGCACACATCGAATTGTATTGAACGCCCTTCATGAAGTTTAAATTATGAAATTATCTCTTAAAGATGTCTTGTATTTCTGATACCCCTGTATCATTTTTGTGCTGTCTCATTTTGGGTGCCAGAATCAGGAATGTCCAAATGATATCAAAAACTATGCCGAAGCTCTAGCTGGAGTTATGTTGAAGCCTTTTCAATTTAACTTCAATGATCACGCAGTCTGCCTCAAGCTAGCTAGTCCCGCATTGATGAAATACAATATATACGCCGAACACCAAACCCAAGTTTCCTATTCCTGATAGTCGAACAAGACCACCTTAACCCATCAGAGAGAAACCATATTTGATGGTTACGGTGCCGAAACAGTATTCCCGGTTGGTTCGCCTATATGCCACCGGACAAATGTTTTAAGAGCTTCATTGTTACCGTGGGAAAAGTCATACATTTTGGTTGGACGCAATAACACTTTCCCCTTCTGGAAAGAAGCTTCAATCACTCGGGCTTTCAGTCCCATGAGCGAAAAAATCAAGACCTGTCATGTGGTGGTATTAGATATCATTTATGGGCCTAGAGCACCTGGAACGTACTGGTGAGATCATGTGGTGAAAAAATTCCCTCTTCCAAAGCTGCGTCAGCATAATGCGGAGAATTGGAAGTAACTCGCCGAGGAGAACCGTGTCATCCGTTGCGACAGAGTTGTTGTACATGACACCCATTATATGTGGGTAATTGGAGTTATCGACATATGTTATTCGGTAACACCCATACTCAGGTTTACTGTACCTAAATAAACCCCAAAATAGTGTGTCTCCAACACTAGGTAGATTAGGTGAACAAAGACCTTGAGATGTATTGTAGGTTGCTTATTTCTTTGAAATCCAAGGGGTCTTCAGGTTATTGAGAGATCCCTTGCACGTTGATATGTAAGATGAAAGGCATATATACATCGCGTTTGCGCGATCCATTGGGCGGGTTAAGGAGCCCTCTATTTCACCATCCTCTCCATTGTAAGAACTATCGGGACTTGGATCTGGAATTGAGCTTTGGTGGGGAGCGAAGTAAGATGGCTTGAGGGGGGATGTCTCGTCCAGAACCATGGAACCAACACTAATATTGAAACGTTCTTCCAGATGCTGGCGGCTGAATTCAGTCAACCCAGGCTCTAACACTCACTGTTAAGTCCATCAATGCAGACCGCATATTTCGGCGGGCGTCGGATTCCACCGTACTTGACATAGTCAAGAAATGCGAATAAAAGAGAGTTTAGTCACTAAGGGTGGGATGGGAACTTGTTTTGGATCGGACCGAGTCGTTGGAGGGAAAGGAAGGGGAGTTACGTTCATTTATGGTCCGAGCGGTAAACAGAGATAACATTTTTTTTTTTTTTTCCGAATCTGGGATCTACACAAAAAATGAGTTTAGTGTTTCGCGACCGAGATACGGCCAATAAGAGGGCAAGGTCATGTGGGCCAAGACCACATAAGCGCTGGAAACGCACCTCTATCACACCTCTGATGTGTGTGCCACTGGGATTTAATGGTCAACTGTGTATTTGCCAACTAGCGTGTGGATGATGCTGTTCTAATTAGTTGGCCTGGTCATACAAAAGATCCCACTGATCCACTTTTGTACTTCAATCCCCCCTCAGTCCAGCCAAGGAGTACTCACAGCCAGTCCATACGCGCTGACGAGGCTAAACTGACCCAATAGATGAATATACTCGTTCCTTCAACTTGAATGGTTGGAGCATACTGACTTTAGAGAAATAAATAATAAAAGCTACTCCTCATTGGGGTTCAGATGTGCTGCGTGAGAGGGGTATAATAAGGGCACCGGTTGGTGTCGAATCTCTGAGTTTATTGTTCTCAATTTCGATCAAGCTTTACATATTCTAGGCAACATATTCATCGAGCTTCTTAACTCTCCTTTTGCGTTTAACTAACTGAAAAGAACTATCATGTCCGGTATCGAGGACGTGCTGTCCCGAGATATCAAAGCCTGGGAGGATGCAATGGCTAAGATGAATCTCACAGGCCAAACTGTGCACGGCGCGAAGCTTCTTCTGCTTCTAAAGTTGAGCAGGAGCAATTCTTACTCTTTCGTGCTCTGTGGGTACCTCGACGTGTGGAGGACTTACCGAAAATCCTACCTGAAATCAGCGAGTGGATCTCGAAGGCGGGTACAATGTTAGAAGGTTATAAGTCATGGGAAACATATTGTCGGAATTTTATGAGTCCGCACACTAAAGAAGGGAATTTTGCGCTTGCCCGGCAGTATCAGCTTGACGTTACCGACACCCAAGATGACATAGATCTACGAACCTTTGCAAGTCCTATTGCACATCGAACACGTGCCCGTGAACGTGATAGACTGACGGTTGATGCATCCTTGGAGACATCTTCAAAGTCTACCAATATATCTGGAACACTTAATATCGAGGATCTTAGTCTCGATGATCCCTTTACCCTCCCGGCGACTCCAATTCCGGAGACCCCAAGCCTGTACCGGGAGATAACGCCTGCTCCCAAGGAACTGGAAAGCGTGCTGTACCCCCCCATAAAGGATGAGCAGATCGTGAATTGTGCACTGATCCTGTTCCTCAACGCTTTGACCATACGGTTTGATCTAACCGATAAATGGACGATACATAGAAAGGCCTTCAGAGCAAACCTTGAGGAGGCAAGCTTCGAGGCAAGGATTGATGGGTATCTGGATAACCGCCGAGGCAAAGCTAAAATTATCGCTGAGGTGAAGCCTGTTAAACGAGCAAAGAAGGCCATTCCTATCCAAATGCAGGAGAGTGCCCAAATGGTGGCTTGGATCAAAAGTGATGACGAAAAGCCTAACGGCGTCGAGAAGAAATAGACGCATAATTGTCTCCCAAGACCGGCATGAGATATACTTGACAGTTGCCAAGTATGGGGACGACTATATCCGATACTTAAGTGATAAGAATTATCATGGTGGACCCACATCTTTCATGACAATGCACCAATCCGGACCGTGGGATACTTTAGAGGCCACTCATATGAAATACCTCGGGCCTATACTTCTGGCAATATCTCTCCGTGCAGAAGCCGCAGATGGTGGAAGCAGTAGCTAATCATATCAAACATTTATCTTAGCTTCAAGGGTGACTATTGGTGACTAGGCATGTTTCATCGCATAAGAGGCTTGCTACGAGGTAATAGGTATAGGTACGGCATGACATGGTCATTTCGAGGAACACTGAGAATCAACCATAGGAATAATATTGGCGTATCACAGTGTTATACATAATAATGACGATCCCAGTTTCGTCTCTTCAGGTCGCCAAGCAGGCCAGCGCGCACTATGATGATCAACAAATACCCATATCAATTGGTTACCTATGTTTCTGAAACTTTGCTCTTCAATACTCTCCCAGATTACGAACTAGATTCTACATGGCGAACAATCGACGATATCCATACAGAAAGGTAGGATTCGAACGTTGTAAGCTACCAAGAATTGTCCCTTATGGTAGTTGCATGACTCCGTGGTTCCTCTTCTATTTACATGGCTTATTAAGGACCAAGTGTCAATTGTAGACCGGAGATTATGACAGCTTCTTCGAGGCATTGGATGGTGATATCATCGATGGTAACTTCCGTCCCACCATCCGTTCATATTATTCTACTCACACACTGAAATATATATGTATGTGTGTGTTTTAGTATAGACTGCTTTAGATGTCTCAGGCACACCCCGCTCTAGTTCAGAGACTAGTTTTGGACATATGAGCAGGACGGGGTATACTCTAAAAGGTAGATAGATAGAATATTCCTCAGTGCATTTAAACCATTCGACCGTTTGATAGACCCGTAACTCCAAGGCTGCTGGGAGCGCCCGAATATTATTTGTTTCACATGGTTAGAAGGTGGTCAGACTATCCGATAAAAAGATCGTTGGGCTTTTACGTGATATGCAGCCTGTCGGCCTGCTCATCATCGAGATATCCTGAGTAGGTCTCTTACTGATTACGTGATTTGGTCGCGCTACTAACCTTTCTACCCTAGGTATATTATACTCTCCCATCCTCAATCTTTATGAATGATTTCGAGTTCCTGCATCGTTGATATAATGAATAGGGTGTTTTGTAATAGCACTCTACTTTGACAATTGTCCTGCACTGGTGATTCGCTTTCACGAGTAGTCGATCGCCTCACTTTGTCTACTGCTTCATCGGTGGTCTGTAATAGGGAGAATGAGACGCCCAATATCAAATATGAAAAGACCACAGATCACCCATCGTGCGTTGCAGGGTTATCAAGATAGTGTCAAACAGCTACTTATCAAACCTTTGAGTCAACACCTAACAAATATTCCTGCGAAGAATGTGGAAAGCTGGGTTCATAGGCCATGCGAGGACCGTCGTCGAGAGGCAGAAAGTCGTGGCAAGGTGCCTAGACCCCTAAACTCTTTTATGCTCTATCGAATGGCTTATATCGATCGATCCAAGCATCTTATAGGGGAAAAGAGCCATAAGATACTTTCCATCGTGATTGGGAACAGCTGGAGGTTGGAGCCACCGGAGATCCAGTCAATCTACCGGATTTTGGCAGGCATCGAGGATATAAATCATCGAGAAGCATTCCCGGAGTATAGGTTCTCTCCAGGTGTCAGTCCCAAAGTATCGAGAAGGCCTGTGGCGTCTAAGGTCGACTTCAGACTACCTGCTATAGAGAATCCATGCACGTGGGACATCTTGGAAAGCGAATGCGGCGCGGCCAACAAGGACTCGGGTTCTCCCGACCCCCTCTCATTCGACCTTTGTGACTTCGGCCTGCAAATATATGGCGAACCGGTCGGAAAGCCAGGGTACTCTAAAGCTTCATGATTTGTCCATGAACCGTATTCCCAGCACCCGGTGCCCTCTTGCGGAAAAGTTCCCTTGGATGGTGTGGGCAAGAGAGATGACCCATACGGTGATCTGCTTCTACCTTCACCGGGGAGAGCCTCGTACCCCGATAACTCTCTAGCCCAGGCATAGAGGCTTACATCTGGGGTTAGTGTTGATAGAGAACGCCAAATAAAGGCTCGCCCCGGTAGTACGGATGGCTACTCGGAGGTGGGAAGGTCAGTTCAGCAGAATCCTGGCTACTTCTTCAATGACACCGACGACGATGGCTAATGTGGAGGGAGGTACAGACTCGGGTGGATGTGTTGAATTATTCGGCTACGAAGCGTCTTAAATGATAAGCTGATGGCAGTAATCGGACTATATTTATATTCTTCCTTGGTTACTCTCTAGGGTGCACGCTAGACATTAAGTCACCGGCTCCTTGTATAGCATCTCGAATGGCTAAGGTCTGAACTCCTTGAACTGCTTACGTTATTTATATGTGTCATGTAGTCCATTAGTCTACAGGATACATAGTACACTTTCCTCCTCCTATGGACAATCACGCGGACTCGGAAGGATATGAGGAACTCTCCTAAATATAGCTTATTAGATTTGATTTGCGCTCTGCATTGGGGCAATGAATATTAACTGCATGCCAGAAAAGGAATATTTGCGCCGCTGGAAAGGAATAGATCGCAAATTCTGAAGATTGAATACGTGGTATAGCGTGGTTATATAAACTGACCTCATCTAATTGAACACTATGTGCAACAGAAGTTCGCTACAAACCCCCCATCATCCGCCTTGGCCACATGGTTGGAAACAATCACCGTTATTTCAAGCCTCTAAAAACAAGGTATCGACCTGGGCCATATTACTTTGTCTATATTTGGGAACATACAAAACACTTTCAAAGAATATATTCCCATGTCAGACAGCGCTACTATCTCAAACACTAGGCTGATGCTAGGCCCCACCTTCCGTTTTATATACTAGTCAAGTAGCCACGTCGACCCTAGTCATTTACCTCTCCACCACCGGGCATCTCCAATACACCGTATCCCATGGTTAGAAAGTCAGTGACCAGGCCTACCATCGCTTGTACGGAGGATCATAGCGGCCACTCCGCAACAACAGTTCTCCTCACTTAGTAACTTGAGTACTGGTCTGGCTCCTTCCTCCAAATTAGTAGGGTAGATTTCCCGTAGCTCATAAGCTGGGTTAGTGTACTTTCATCAAAAATCCGCCCATTCGCAGCCGAAGTAGTTACTGTTTAGACGCCGACGGAGCGACGCACTATAGTTTCGGTAAAAAGGTGAATGTTGGCAAAAGTACGATTTTGGGTCCACCCTCAAAAATAGACCCACTGCGACTTTGGCTAACCCAACCGGTACACATCGATGAGGAGAGGAACCCTTGGCACAAACGTTTTAGCAGATGGGAAATAGCTGGCCCCAATGGCCAGTCCTATCTTTTCTAGCAAAAGAAAATAACAGCGGTGTACGACAGTAGCCGGATTGCACTAGACATCCAGGTCCTGTATTTACACTGCTACGCCTCTTGGGTTCTAAAAATATTCCTCTACTAGTATTCTAACTTCTGAAAACATCTACTCTGTGGTCGTTTATTCAACTTCGACTCTCTGACCTTACCCGGGAAAGAGTCTGCCTTGGGCCCTTGATCATTCAGTGCCGAAGGCTGTGATGCTAGTTTCTAAGCTCTCATTATGGTCGGGCAGCTAAGCCATACAAATAAGAACTCTCGCTTTCGACGACGATACCCAAAGCAAAAGGTCCCAGAGGCTGTGCAAGGCACAAGGCGACATCCCACCCTATAGGGGTCGCACGTTAGACGTGCAATCTCTGTCAGCCAAGGTTATAAGGATCTCGCATTATTTACATTTAGGGTTCCAGTAAATATAGGCAAATTTTGTGACCAACCAGATATAACCCACGAAAGAAACTTTGGTTTCGTTAGTTACTTGTATGGCTTCCGGCCCCATTTTCCGCCTGCCTAGGTGATAAGCGTGGGCCGATAGCATAAGCACACAGAAGGGAGTTCATATTGTGGGTCCTGCCTCAACAATCGATCCACTGTGGCTCTTAAACAAACTCAATGAGATCACATGAATAGAATCTGTGTATTTTTATGCAAACCTCGCCAAAATCAATACGTATTTAGAACGGGATGTGGGGCCGGGAAATTAGATCTACACTAGTGTCAGTTGGTCCCCCCACCGATTTTGCATCGCTAGCTTAGAGTCTTCCGCGATAACGCGCATAACTATTCGAAACAACCGGTGCGGATCCTAGCATTAGCATGTGAGACAGGTAATGCAGGTTCCTTATACGCGTATTGATTCTCTGATATTCCCAATCCGGTCATTGAAATACGGTTGACTCTTCCCTAGTACGTTGGGGATGTAGGGTACACCCCGCATCCGCGGCCGCGGATTGGTCGACTTTTCGTGTTCTCCGTGTTCCCGCTGCCAAAAGTGCGTGGCAATGCATCCGTCGTCGTTCCCCGTTCGTTATCTCTTATCGTCCAGCGGCACGGACTGCCAGGCTTCCGTTGGGGTTCGATCCTGCAAATCAATCAATCAATCAGAATCTCTCTTCTTGTACCTCTTGTCGTTCTCCTCGATCCCCTCCCGCGGAATTCCTCTACCGATGGATTTCTTACTCAATCAATCCGGCTGTTACAATAAGTACAAGGGATCGACAGCGACCGTCGACAGACCCGGACGACTCTCGGTGTTGTGTTGTCCGTGGGGGGTTATTATCCGATATGATCGGTATACTGTTATATATATATATCTGGCAATATTATAGGTCGATTTTTAGAATGTCACCCCCTGAGACGCGGCGTGCCCGCTCCCCCAATCTTCCCCAGTCTCCCTCTTCCTCACGGAACGGTTTCCTACACTGCCTGTATACAAACCTGGAAGTATGGATCTCTTCTCGTACAATCCCACGTACCGCATCTGGATCTGTACGTCATGCCAGTACGCGGTCTGTCCGCGGCGCCTGGAGGGCCATCTCCGCCGGCAACATGGCAAGCATCCCACTGCCGCAACTCCAGTGCTCCGCCAGGCAGCCTTGACCGCCATGCTCCAGCGACCGTGGCTGGATCCGGCGCAAGAGCCCTGCGTGTTCCCTCCCTCCAGTAGCGCTCCCGTACCGGGGCTCCCGGTCTTCCCAGGCCTCGGCTGCATCCACTGCCCGTACGTCTGTCGCGCGCGCGAGACCCTGCGCAACCATCTCCTGCGCGTCCATCCCGAGGCGACACGGGTGGGACGCGGGGGTCGACGACCGCCGAACGACCTCGAGTCGCTGGAATGCCCGATCTACTGCCAGCGGTTTTTCCCCTCGGTGGCCGGCAGTACCTTCTTTGAGATCCGGTCCTCGGCGCAGGCCAAGCGGCTCCTCCAGAAACCCGCGGGGATGAGTCGCGTGGCGTTCGTCCAGGCCCAGGCCAATCTCGACCTCGACTGCGATCTGGCTGCGGACCGGGCGGACGACCAGCAGATCTCCGCGCAGGGCGACCCGACCGAGATCCCCCCCTGGCTGGAGCTGACGCAGTGGCCGAAATACCTCCGTGGTCATTCCTTCCCGGCCGTCGCGGCCCTGGCGGCCCTGCCCCACCCATCCCACGAGCCCCTGCTGGTCCAGTTCAGCCAGAGCCTCACGCGGCTGATCGACCGCGCGTACCAGACCATCGAGGACCGCCGGGTGAACGAGTTCGACCAGATCCGGATCAACAGCTTCCTGCAGCGGCCCGGGGTCTGGGACCGCCCGATCCAGATCCACCTCAAGCCCTCCACCTACCAGCGCTACCGGACCAGCCGTCCCAGCCAGCCGATCGTGCTCCGCCACCAGCTGACCACGGCCCAGTTGGTCGCCCTCGACCGGATGGAGGCCTCCGCGCAGCGCCTCCTGCACGGGGACGGTTCCTCCCCGTCCGCGATCCAGGCCCAGCTGGACGAGGCGTGCCTGGCCTTCTCGATCGCCCTGCTCGACCATTCGCTGAAAGGGGACCTGTTCGAGAGTGCCCTGGTTGGCTTCCTGGCCGCGCTGGGCGTCGACGCGGCCAACCAGACCTTCCACGAACCGTATGGGTACACCGGCTATCTCTCGGGGCTGGTGAAGATGGCGCAGATGCTCGTCGTCGAGCAGGCGGTCCGGATGGCGGATGCCGGCGACGTGGCGCATCCCGCGGACGCCTTGGATGCGATGCGGGAGCGCTTCCTCCTCCACGGGGTGCGGGCCCCCTTTGGCTGGATCACCCGCCTGCGGACGTACGGGAAAAAGGTGCAGAACACCACGACCAGTCAAGGCTACATCTACTGGAGTGAGGATGAGCAGACGCTGACGTACAAGGAGCTGCGGCTGACCATGACGGGGTTTCGCCGCTTTATCCGGACGGAGATGGAGCTGGCCCAGGCCGATCTCGAGGAGCTCTTCCTCCTCCACGAGGAGGAGACCCGGGAGGACATCGTCCCTGCCCTCCGTCTGGCCCAGCTGCAGGACGATCCGACGAAGAATACGCGGGGCTGGAACTTCCTCCAGTATCCCCCCAACCGCGCGACGTTGGCGACCGGCGGGCCGCGGTGGTTGATGAACCGGGTCCTGACCAGCGACTGGCTCCGGGAGGAGTTTGTCGACGTGGAGGCCAGCGAGACCCAGGTGGTCTGGCGCAGCGCCGCGGTCCATCGCTACCTCCAGCAGGTGGACGGCTTCCTGGAGCGGCTGCTGCTGCTGATCCACATCACCGCGGGCCAGCCCGGGCGGGCCACGGAGCTGCTCAGCCTGTGCCACATCAACACCGTCCATGGTCGCCACCGGAATATCTTTATCGAGAACGGCCTGGTCAGCACGGTGACCGCGTACCACAAGGGTTACTCGGTGAGCAACTCGACCAAGATCATCCACCGCTATCTGCCCAGGCCGGTCAGCGAGCTGGTCGTGTACTACCTATGGCTGGTGATGCCGTTCGCCCAGAACCTGGAACGGCGGCTGTACGGCCGGCAGGGGAAGCTGTCGCCCTTTCTCTGGCCCCGCGGGGAGGGCAGCTGGGACCCCGATCGGCTGCGGACCGTCCTGCAGCGGGAGGCCCAGAGCCAGCTGCAGACCAAGATGAACATCCTCTCGTACCGTCACGCGGCGATCGCCATCTCCCGGGTACACCTGAAGTGCGGTGGCTTCAAGCGCGACTACGGGACCGACCAGCCCGAGTTCAATGAGCAGGCCAGCCACGGATCCTGGACCGCGGGCACGGTGTACGCGCGAGGTCTGCAGGAGGCTCCCGGTCACGTGGAGGCGCGACGACGGCAGTATCGCGCCATCAGTCGCGAATGGCATGGCTTTCTTGGATTTGAGGCGTCGCTAGGCCCGCGAAAGCGACCGGCCGAGGAGACCGCACGGCCAGTCAAGACCCGCTCAGTGAAACGGCCGTGTGTGGTTATAACCGTGGATCCCGATATTATCGCCGACTACGCCGGGAAGTAGTCTGGATAGGGATTCCTCCTGAAAGAAGGTAGAGTTAGTATAATCCTTGTGTATATATATATACATATCCCCATCTATCTGTTGATTTTTATATAGACAATGTGAATATTTTTCGTTGATTACCTTTCTCGACTTTGACTCGCAGATAAGATATGGACTGTTCCGGATACGGTCTAGCGCCCGCTGGCGGACAGATAAGATTTGGCGATCCGCCTGGCGGCCCCACCTGTCATATCCGAAGTATATCAAACGTCCGCCTGGTTCACCACCAGCTTTCCACCACTTTTCCCCCCGTTTTGTTACCTTCCCACCACTCCCCAACCGCCAGAACGACCCCAGGGCCCGTGACCCTACGTGGTAATACGTGTCGCGCATCCGCTCCGCTTCCACCCCGCCCGCCGTATCATGACATGGCCCCATGCGCTCTCCGCGCCTCTGATTGGTCCATCACGCCGTTCCCCTCGGCCGTCCCCCAGTCAACAGCCCCCAGGTCGCACTGTAGCGCCAAAAGTGACCAATTCCTCGAAAATCTGGTTTTCTCCTGGATTGGCAGGTCTGCGTGTTTATTATCCTCTTCTGCTCTTCGATCTGCTTTCCTTTCGTTGTTGTACTGAGTTATGAGTTACCCGTGGGTTCGGATCGCTCCGCGACCATCGCCGGACTCGATCGAGACCCACCGAGCCAGTGAATCGGGGGGCGGACTCTCCTGGACGTCCGCAACCCTGGACCAGGTCTTCGATGCCTGTGGTTTGCACTGGGCCTCGACCGAGAACCTAATTCTCTGTCGGCAATGGCAGTACGCCCTGAGCCCGAGCGCGGCCCAGATCACGTATCATCTGCTGCACAGGCATCAGGTGCCGTTTCCGATCCGCCGGAGCCTCACCTCGCATCTGCGACGACGGGAGCGAAGACCGCAGGAGCCAGGCGCCGCTGCTCCCCGTCTAGCTGGACTGCCGTTAGATCCCTACCTCTAGCTCTACGAGGGCTACGCCTGTCGCCAGTGTGACTTCCGAACTGTGAACCATGACACAATCCGACGCCATCTCTCTCAGATCCATCTCCAGCAGCAGCGCGCGACTCAGCGTCGAGTCAACAATCTGTATGATGATGTCTTCCTCCAGACCTGGACCCAAAGCCCTGCGCGGCAGTACTGGATTGTAGCGCACCAGGGCAACGCTATCCGGACCCCAGCGGTGGCTGGAGCAGTGGATGCCCACCTGGCCACAGTCCACCAGCGCGAGCGGGAGCGCCTCCAGGCCGAGGAGAGGGAGAGTGGCATCGCTGCCGGCGGTCCCGCGGCCGACTCCCAGCCCGTTGAGTGCACCCGGCCGTGGATGGACCGGACGGGGTGGCCCCGTGTCTACCAGGGGGTGCATCGGGGTCTTCTCTAGCGCCTGTGCGACCTTCCGTATCGGACCACGGGCCGCACGGATCTGCTGCTAGGTTGTGACCAGGCCGGGGAATCGATCGTCAGCCCCGCCGCGGATGAGGCGCGTCTTCGCCACCTAATGCTGGCGATGGATCGTGTCCTAGACCGCTGCGAGGAGACTCTCCAGCAGACCAGTCGGTCCATTCTCTGCTGGCTGCTGACCACGAAGCCGGGCCCGTGCTTCAACCGCCCCTTTCGGCCCCATGCCCGAGAGAGCAGCCGCCAGGACTACCGCCGCTATTGGAAGCGATTTCTGGTCTTTGTTTTCCGGGCCTTCTGGATGGACCCTCAGTCCCGCCAACAGTTAACAGGGATTCGGTTCCGTCGACCGCATCTGGCCCTCCTGCGACAGATCTGGGAGCATCGCCTGTGGGACAACCTGGACGCTATCCATGAACTAGAGCAGCTCTTGCCGCGGACTCCCCGGCCTGGACAGCCCAGAGCGCAGATGTCATCCCCCACAGGATCCTCCTGACAGTAGTGACATGGAGTCTGATCAGGGTTCTCTCACTGATCTTGAGGAGGACGAGACCGGAGAAGAAAAAGGTCAGAGCGTAAGGCCCAGCTCTGACAGCGGCAGTGATGATGACTGGGAGCCAGAGGCATATGATACACAGCCATCGACTGTGAGTGGGATGTATCACAGCGACTTTGCCGCTGCCAACACCTCGATTGTCAGCCCTACAGTGGGGGAGCTTCTGGACGCTCTGTTTCCAGCTGAATACCGCCCTGATTATGGACCGCTTTAGCCATGGACGACCGTCCACTAGCCTGTTGGTTTACTTCAGCGGGATCCTTGGCTTCTCCAGCCAGGATGAGGGCTTTCGGCCTGCCAAGAATTTCACACCTGTCCTGTCCCGTTTGCTCTACATGCAACGATTACTCTTTCTTGAATATGCCCTGCCCTGCCGGGGCTACCCCCACCTAGGGATCCCTCGTCGGCCGAAAGACCAAGCGCTGGCCCGCTTGGATCAAGTCCGTCTGAAATACATGATTGCCGGCTCCTTGTCCCCGCTGGGGGAGCTCCCCAGTCTGCGGGATGCAGGCCGCTCGATGGCCCGGCTAGAAACCCCGTCCTACCTGCTCCGATGGAGCGAGGATGGCCAGACGGTGTACTACAACAACCAGGGGTTCGCAATGGATCAGTTCCGGGGCTTGGTGGATCATATCCTCTCCACAGCCGAGGAGCAATGTCAGGAGCTGATGTTTGACACCTTACCCCCGGTCGACTTCAGTTGCCTGGTCGATGACCTGATCAATCGCCGGCCCGGATTCTCCTTTATCAAGCATCCAGCGAATCACCTGTCAGAGGCATATCTCCAACTCTCGCACGGTGCCTGTACTGCGCGTCGGAACCCGCTGGTCCGGGATGGCCGGTGGCACTGGGCCACGGTCTTCACCTATATCGAGAAGAAGGACCGATTCCTGGACTCAATCCTGGCCATTCTCTACACCGCCGGTGGCCAGGTCCCACGTGGTTCGGAACTGCTCAGTCTCGAGTGCGAGAATACCGCTTCCACTGAGCGGGGTGTCTATCTCTATCAAGGATCGGTGATCTGTCTCACCCGGCATCATAAAGCCAAGCTTACCAATAACCGAGAGTTCTACGTGGCACGGTTCCTCCCCCATCGTGCTGGCCGGGTGCTATTTTACTATCTGGCCTATATCCGACCCTTTGTTGCCATGCTCCGACGAGAGCACGCCCGCGGTGTCTCTTCCCCGCCTGTCAGTACCTTGCTGTTTTGCTCGGATGATGCGCCCCCGCAGCCCTGGTCCTCGACTCGACTGCGGGCCGTTCTCCAGAATGCAACGGGGCTAATATGGGGCTATGCGGTCCACATTCAACTCTATCGGCAGCTGGTGATCGGGGTGACGGAGAAACATGTCCAGGAAGTGCACCGGCCGTTTAACCGGTTTGATGATAAAAGCCTGCACGCTGATCCGAATGTGGCCTTTGCCTGGCAGAGTGGGCACCGTCCAATTGCTAGGGCTTTGAATTATGGCCTGGATGGAGCATTTCCCATCCAGCTGCAGCCATCCTTGCTTCAGGCCTACGAGTGGGTATCATACGTTTATTGGACGTAGTACTGTTTAAAGTATATTCCACTCCTGCCCAAGAACACATGGTTCCTTCTCCCGCTCTCTCCAAAGTCCGAAATCAAGCCAGACATCACGAATGCCCTGGGTCTCCGCAAATCCTGGACGTGGGAAGTCTGAGTCACCTCGCCTTCAACACGAATTTTCTGACTCTTGATCAAGTGGCGATTTTGATAGTTCCTCAATGAAGCGGCCAATATCTTTAGCCCTGTGACTTTCATTTTCTTTGATAGTCCATGCATTAGAAGATCGGGTTGAACTAGGTTGGTATGGGCAAGTTATCATCCACTTAGACCACCTTCGAATAATTGCAACGGCATCCTCTGGGGCGACCTCAAACCATTCAACATGTTGTTTTAAGCAGCCACTGCAATCAATTCTGATATTCCGATACTGTAACTCCGCATGACATAAAGCTTCCACGCGACGCGCATTCGGAACAGTAACGCCAGAATCCGGAGGGGTGGGAAACAGAGGTCTAGTATCACGGTTACAATCGAAAGCCCATTGCTTATAGCGCTCCTCGACAGAATGACTGGTGTATCCAATTTTGACGAAGCCTCTGTTTCCTTCCACTTCGTAGGCATAGATATACCCATTTTTCCGCTCCTCCTGGTCCAGGGGTCTCAGTAATTCCCTTCGGACGTCTGGATATGAAGATTCACGGCCCGCGGATCGATCGCACCTAGCAATCATGTCGAAGGGGCTAATGTCATAGGTTTGCGGCCAATACTCAGCTAGGTCCCCGTTGAATGCTGGAAACGCCGCCGATGCTGCGGTCTCTTCCTTTCGCAAGTCCGAATCTTTATCTTCTTTTCTCGCAGAAACCCCTGTTGCTTCATTGTTCTGGACCGCGCCCGGACTTCGAAAACCCTCTGGGACATTGATTTCTTCCAAAGTTGCTGATATTGAATTGTTCATGTTGACGACCTTCTTTATCTCCCATTTCCAGAAAGCGACTTGCTCGGTACCCTGCGAATGTAAATGAACATGACAAAACCTACACGCACTCAAAATCTGAAGGAAACGTTCAAGAGAGTCATCGACTGAATAGACATCTGGCTTGATAATTTCCTCAATAGTCTTCGTACAATGCTGGACTTTTCGTCCACCCATTTTATTTTGGCAGGGCCTTAGTTCGCGGGTTTTCCCGATGCATCTAACGGAGACTTCACCCAAAGATTTCTCGATTCGCTTTTCAACGGACAGCGAAGGTTCGGTAATACCGGCTCCGAGAGGAAAAGCAACTTTCCAATTGTCAACTCGAGAAAGTAGCTGCTTACGGCGATCGTGGTAGCGACAGTGTACAAGTTTTGCCAACTTAAGTAGTTCTGCCTCGAGGCTATGCGGCGACCGTGTCAGGAGTATCAACGATTCAATTTGTGAATTGACCTTTGCCTGATCCTCAGCCGGTATTAGGATCTTACAAGGTCTTCCTTTCGTTGTCAGAGACCCACACCGCCAACTCCCAAGTTCTAGTCGAGCCTTCAGGGATGAAACATCCAGTTGAGCCCTCTGATCCTCCAGCTCGTTGCCGTCAGCCATGATCTCTGACGCATTTAGCTGCGGACTTATCGGTGGAGTGGGGAGCATCGAGCGTTCTAAACACGGCATCCAACGCTTATGGTTAGGCTCTTTCCAGGCTTTCGAGGTTTCGTCTGCTGGGTGCCACTCAACTGACCAAGAATTTCAGGTGTTAACTTCATGACCATATTCTGAGACGTATTCTTGCTGGAGGTCATAGCAGGGGAGGATATGTAGTACAGAAGTTTCTGAGTCTGCAAACTGTGGAGAGGCTCACGCAAGGGAAACGTAAACTCGGTCCGAGCAGTCCTGTGATTTCCTTTGGCGCAATGGGTGCTTACGTCATTGATATAACTATTCGGCCAGAGTCCCAGCATGCTACATCAATCATCAAAGTCTACGCAAGAACCATCTATCACCACATACCGTACCCATGTGAATCACAGCGCATGGCGACTGTACCGTTCAACATATCCAAACACAGATGAATCCATCCGATACCGCAGCCTCCTCTACGTGAACAGAAGAATCTCAACATCATCACACCACCAAATCCACTGCAACCACCCAGATCTCGTAGCGGTCAAGATGTGGACCGCCGACACACAATACCTTATCTTCTCAGTATACATACCCCCATTAGATGCATACCATGCGGCGAACACAACCGCCGCTGAATCCGCGATAGAGGAAATTAAAAACACCATCCAGGAACACTCTAGGAACTCAAATAAAATAACAAGGCTAATTCTAGCTGGAGACTTCAACCGACACCACCCGGCATGGAGCCATCGCCCGGTGAACCATGTGTTTACCGCTCAAGCGGAAGAGTTGATCAACTTCTTTCAAGCGTATCAGCTTCAATGGTGCCTACCCAAAGACACCCCAACATACTGGCCAGCAAGCTTCCCGGGGAGGGCATCGGTGCTTGACCTGACGCTTACTGATGATCCTGCAAAACTGATCAAATGCCAACTCTATCTTGATAACTATGGCACCCAATTACTGAATTGGAGATCTACCGGTCCCTCAAAGCCGCCAAGGGAACGACAGCCCCAGGAGAGGACGGGATCACCACCATGGTGTGGAAATATCTGTGGCCTTACCTCCGGAAAACGATCACATCCATCTTTACAAAATCAGTGGAATTCGGTCACTACCCCAGTCATTAAAAGCGAGCACGGATTATAGTGCTAAGGAAACCTGGCAAACCAGACTACGCAGAACCAGGAGCATACCGACCGATCTCACTGCTAAATACCCTAGGGAAGATACTCGAGGCCGTCATGGCTAAGAGACTGTCATTCTGGGCGGAAACCCACAAACTACTCCCTGACTCACAGTTTGGGGGCCGACCAGGGCGTAATACCGAACAGGCACTCCTAATCCTAGCAAACGCGATTGACCGAGCATGGCTGCGATCAAAAGTGATCACACTCATTGCATTTGACCTTAAAGGGGCGTTCAATGGGGTTAACAGTGTTAGCCTCGACGCCCGCCCCCGGGCTAAAGGAATCCCGACCATAGCTAGACGCTGGATCCGCAGTTTCATGGAAAATCGATACGCTAGTATTTCTTTCGATGACTTCCAAACAGAGATCATGCCACTAGAGAATGCCGGCCTAGCGCAAGGATCCCCGCTCTCCCCGATCCTATTTGGATTTTTCAACTCAGATCTGGTGGACCAGCCAGTGGACTGCCAAGGAGGGGCATCTGCCTTTATTGATGATTACTTTCGATGGCGGGCCGGCCCCTCGGCGGAAGACAATATCCAGAAGATTCAGGAAGAGGATATCCCCCGGATCGAGGCATGGGCCCGGAAGACCGGGTCCTCGTTTGCCGCAGAGAAAACCGTCCTCATGCATCTTACCCGGTCGAAAAAACAACACGCGATAGGGCAGATTACCATGAACGGGACAATAGTCAAACCAGCCGACACAGCAAAACTCCTGGGTGTTATCTTTGATAAGGAGATGCGATGGAAGGAACACGTACAGCAAGCAGTCAAACGCGCCACCCGTGTGAATATTGCACTAGGGGGACTAAGGCACCTCCGCCCAGAGCAGATGAGACAACTCTACCAAGCATGTGTAGCACCAATAGTGGATTATGCATCTACCGTCTGGCATAACCCACTGAGAGACAAGACACACCTAAGAACGTTAGGGACCGTGCAACGGACCGCCCTCATCCGCATTCTCTCAGCCTTTAAAACAGTATCAACATCCGCTGTAGAAGTAGAAACCCACCTACTACCAGCTCACCTACGCCTCAAACAACGCGCACAGATCGTGGCTGCCCGCCTTAGCACCCTCCCAAAGGACCATCCAGGCCACGCAGTAGTGGTCCGAGCTGCAACACGGAGCACACACACAGCAACAGGACCTCGACTTCCTCTAGCAGAAACCCTGCGGACAATGGACCTCACCCGGCTACAGGCCCTGGAAACAATCAACCCAACACCACAACCACCATGGCGGACTCCAGTATTTACAGAAATCAAGATTGAACCAGATCGCGACAAGCCAAAGACCAAGCTTCTGCTAGACAAAAGGCAAGTGGTATTGCAGTCTTCTCTGATGCTTCTGGTCGACATAACTACCTAGGGGCAGCAGCGATAGTCCTAGATCAGAGTCAGAATGTTGTCCAACATCGGAAAGCTAGCATCGGCTCCATGGAATACTGGTCTGTATATGCAGCAGAGCTCATCGCCATATACTATGCCATCAGCCTTGTTCTGAAGATAGCAATGGAAAGCCGAGAAGACCTGGTAGGTACACAGGAACCAGCAACCATCATGAGCGATAGCATGTCTGCACCGCAAGCCATCTCCAATACATGGAACCAGTCCGGCCAGAGGATTATTCAAGCAATTCAACAATCAGCCCAAGAACTTAAAACACGGGGGATTCCACTCCGCCTCCAATGGGTCCCAGGACACTGCGGGGACCCGGGAAATGAAGCAGCTGATCGGCTGGCTAAAGAAGCAGTGGGCTCGGATAAGGAACACCCGTTCCAACACCTCCTTCCGCGGGAAAAGGGTTTTATCCGTAAGAGGATTCAGAAAGAATGGGAACAGGAATGGAAGACCTCCAAGAAAGGTAGCCATCTCCGTCAAATTGATAAGAATCTACCCTCAATCCACCCCCGGAGAATGTACGGCTCGCTGCCACGGAACCGAGCCTACCTGCTCACCCAACTCCGAACCGGCCATGCATGGCTAGCAACACATAGCAAACGACATGGATTTCAAGAAGACGACAAATGTGTATGTGGAGCAGTAGAAACCGTGGTTCACGTCCTGTTCGACTGCCCAAAATTGAAGGTCATACGCCAAGAGCTGCGGAAGAAATTCGGGACCGCATTTAATAACTTATTGGATATGCTGGGAGGCGGATTACCAGGTAAGAAAGGTAAGGAGGATGATATGCAAAACAGTAGCATCTTAGGTGCAGTACTGGACTTTGAAGAGGCATCGCAGAGGTTTCAAAGCCGCGCGCCATCGGGCCGCAGAACAGAACCCCAGGCAATGGCCAACACAGGCCTTGACGAGGCTCCAAGTTTGTCAGGAAAGTAATTGTTTACTGTAAATAGAAAACATAGATAGATAGCTATAGTTGGATCCTGCATATCGCCGTAGGCGAGGGGTCAGCGTATGAATACACACACACACACACACACACACACACACTGTACGTTTAGAAGCTATATGAAGTCAGGCAAAAAGCATCATGAGGAAAAACGGATTGTACATTCATAGTCATCACCCGGATTCATGAACAGTTTCCACATCTGGCAAACCCCCCGATAACCATATATCTTGTAAACGCAAGCGGTCGTACTGACTGGATTGATGATCAAGCCACCAGCCGCCATTCGCGGATCACGTGAGGGCTTGCATGTATTTTGGCCTTCGGAAATGCCTTCTGGGCTGCTTCGACACGAGCGTTTCGATCCTGCACCTCATAGCGGCCGTAAGCATTTTGCCAACTTCCATCGATCCACAACTCTCCCTCAGGACTTCTGTATACACCAAATTGCCTAGCGGAACCCTCCTGAAGGCCGCTCTGGCGCGAAGGCTCTTTCCAAAGTGTCTTCCAATCACAAATATCCATGAAGACACGTGAAAATGATCCATCCATAGGAGCGTTCGGTCTCATATTTAGTTGGAAGACACCCTCCTTCTCAACAACATCATAGGATTCACCGTGTAGCTGTGTGCTTCGGTCCAATTCCATTAGAAAGGATTCCCGTTGGGCCGCCGTTGTGGTTTCGATGACTAAGTCGAACTGCCCCATTCTGCTACCTAACGATGACTCAAAAAATAAATGCGGTTAAAAAAAATGAGATGCTTCGAAGCCAAAACAGGCCGGACCTAGTTGAAAGGTAAGTCAGTGTTGAAGTCAGAAGTTAAAGAGGCACCAACGCACGATTTTCCAAGGTAAGTTACATGTTTCTCTGTTACGCCATGGCCCAACTGTCCTGCGCAAGGCATACTCAGCTACGCGAGCTGATCGGACATCATCTCTTCTCGAAGAATACCTATCCATGGGCAACTCTGGCACAACTCGGCCCAGACAAGTTTTTCCAGACGTAGTAGAAAGCGCTATTGGTGCTATTTTCGTCGAGTCGGGATGTCAAAATGAGGCATGCCAGGATATCCTGGCAAGGACTCAACTGGCCCGTTACAGTATGTACCTGGACCGGGTGGTGAAGAAACACGTCCGACTGCAATACCCACGAGCCATCTTGGACAGGATCATAAGCTCATGTTCGATTTATTATAACATCACACGCAATATTAAAGATGCCTCGCTATGATGTGGTTGTCATGGTCAATGGTGAGACGCTAGCGTATGTTTATAGTCGCCACTCCAAGGACAAGTGCGTCGTGCGGGGTGCCGATTTGGCTGTCAGTAAGTAAGATAGCACGTCTGAATAAGGTCTGGGTATGTGGTATGGCGACCTACTTCACGGATGCAGAACTAGCCACCATTTCAAGTTACGAGTGACAAGGAGTTGGGCTGTGGTTTATCATAGTACAAATGAAAGATACTGTACTGTCTGGCCTCGCTTATTACTATAGTCTCGAAGTAAATTAAACCGGAGCGTAGGATTCAGGGCTGCGAAAGTAATAACAGCCGTTTTGCCATCGGGGCGAACTGTGGTGGCACCCCCGAAAGCCCGTCCCGCCGATTTAACCAAAGGTGACTGGCGATTACTTCACTCATGTGTCGAGCCCACAAGATTTTGGCCCATTCTCTTTTACCTCGTAAGCTTCAAATCCGAAGGACTAGCTTTGTGAAAATATATAGAATCGCGGTGAATTGCCGAGCCATATAGCAGATATCGAGAACACCAAAATAACATGATACATAAGAAGCCTCTGCATTTGCATGACAATATAGGGAAACCAACGTGGGAAAAACCAGTATCGAGGCAACAAACAAGATAGCTATTCCCAAATAATATAAAAGGCAGTAGGTCAAGATAATGTCTACAGAAGGCCTGGCATAATGTTGAATTATTCCAGAAGCCGTCATATGATAATGATATACGCATGGTGTACGGAATGTTGAACCACCTTCAAAATAAAAACCAAAAGCTCAAGGAAAAATTGATGGGCCTGTTAGATACCTACTTGTCTCACAATATCCAAGGCACTCTGATACCTCTGGATTCTGGAGAGCAGGTCGTTTCGAATTGTCGAGGTCGCAAAGTTTTCTTCGGCAACATCTGCTAGCTCCCTATCAGTCATTCCACCAGCAAGATCAGGAGAAAGGAAGCGAATGGCTGCATCTCGGCCTAGTAAGCATCGTTCGGTCACCTGAAGAATGACGGTATCACAAAATCGTTTCAATGCCAACTTGTAGTATGCTTTCAGAATATCGTGTATGTCATTGATGGCTTGTTCTTCGTTGCTCAGGTGAATTCCACGTAACACATCCGTCACATTCATTGGGACACCTTCTAGGTCTAGGCTATTGAGCCTTGCCATAACGCGTTCTTGCCGTGTTTCGGCAAGTGTATCTGCAAAGTAGTGGTTCACGGTCTGCAAGATTCCGCCTCGCTCGTCACTGAGAATGGTGGACAGTATCTCCATGGCACGGGTAGAGGTCGTTGTCTGCCTTCGGACGATCTGTGATATCAGGCTGGCTCTTACCTCATCGTCCCCAACGATCCTCTCGAGGCTCATCCGAATGAAGTCGGAGATTTTTGAAGAAGCCTTCTCAACATAGGCTTGGGCGATATTTTCCCAGGGAGATGATTGCTGCCGGAACATATTCTCGAGAACAGCTGGGTTTACTGTCCCGGGAAGTTCGGCACCACGCGAGTCACGGTATAGAGTTCGGATCCAGTCATAAATATTTTGCTGATCACCAGTGCTCCGGTGAAAACTAACGTCAACGTCTCCTGAGACAGTCTGGAAAATTTTTAAATGCCCGTAATGTGCCATGTCTTTCGCAAAGAGTTCGTTGAGATTATGAATGTGCATGCGTAGCTTTAGCGGACTATTGCTATCCAAAGTGGGATCGTAATTGCCACTGAGCGCGTTGGCCACGTGCCTTTCGTATAATGTTCCAATCTGAGTCAAGTATCGTCTCTGATCAACAGTCGTCTGGCGAGAAGGACCGAGTAGCTCCAACTCTTTCTGTGTCTCTTGTGAGAGATCTTCAATCTCCTTTACCATCCCTGGGAATTCCCCTTTGATGTGACTATACAAAAGTCCTCCAAGGAAGAGTTTGAGACATTTAATGCCCACTCGGTCCTTGCTCAGTTTCTTCCAAGGATGTTCCGTGGAAAAGAAATGGCTCTCTATATGATGGCGACCTTCGATCGTCACCCCGTTCTGTATCTCCTTTGTTGAACGATTGCGGACCGCAAACCAGCCGTGATGAAGCTTTTCTACTTCATTTTGGGCAATTCTAATGACCTTGTCCTAGTCAGTTTTGAATTATCCGAGGGGTAGCTAGAGACTCACGTTCTCTTCATCACCCTCTTGGACAGCATCACACTTCGTTATGATACCGACGGTTCGGCTACCCTGGGGATCTGCACTCCGGGCCATATTGAATCTATCAAGTAACTTAGCATCAGAAGCAGAACTCACTCTATCCAGCTTACACTTCTTGATTTGCAAGATTGTTTCTTGCATCCATCACGGCTCTAGTATAGTGTTAGTACGCTTAAAAGACGTATTGTAAGATACGTACAGGATGATTGTGCGCTTGTCGGTGATGTATTTTTCAATCAGACCACGAATAATTGCGCGATCCTCAAGGGTTTGGTACTGTGTCGGATCTAGGGCGAGTTAGCCTTCTAGTGTGACAGAAAAGGGCCGGCAAAACGCCGTCATACTATGGAATAGCCCAGGAACGTCAACAACACTCAGGTGTCTTTGCAGTGGACCTGAAATTTCAATTTTCAGAATGTCGTCCGAAAAGCGTTTATCAAAGTGCTCTGGGTCCGTTGTACTCGGTCCAGGGACACCCATGTGGCGAGCGGCCTTCACTTCACATGGTTAGACAAGCAAGATAAATCAAGAAGCGTCCACTTGCCTCGTTAAAAATGTCTGCAATCTCGCTACTATCGAGATCTTCCTCTTGAGATGACCTTTCGAAGCTAAGTAGGTTTTCCCTGTGCCCGTCACTGGCACTCGGCCCGGGAATGATTGTGATCCTAGTTCCAGAATCCGCCGACTTCGTGCGGCGAAGGACAATCTGGGTCACATATCTTGTACATAAATCACTAGCAATTGGAAAGGAGAAGCCAGTAAGGCCCTCAAGAAGGGAAGATTTCCCACTGGATTGATCTCCAACAACCACCAACTCCACGGTGTCAGCTGGAATTGGATGCCTTTGAGGGGGCGTCAGACCTGTGGAAGGGAAACATTGTCGTTGATTCCCAATGCTCGAAGGTTGTCTATTACCGCAAGGAGACGGACACGGCCTTCATTGTCCATGTCGTCGACGTTGGTCAGCATTGGGGCTTTTTCCTTGGGCATATTGACGTGTTGTAAAAGCCGTTCGCTTGTGGGCCGAGCAGGAAGGAGTAGTAGCTGCTTGCCCTGATGGTAGAAGAATGAACGAGTTTAACAATCAAAGCATATAACTACAGGACGTGCCTTCAGACCATTCAATGGTGCGATTGGGCACCATTTTATAATGTAACTGGCGATTTCAGAAAGGGGGACAATTTCAAGTCGCTGTTCGTATGTCGCACAAGCATACCAGTCGCGAACTCGTTATGATGATCCTGGATAGTCTTCTGCTGATCTGCGTAGAGTTAAGAATGGGCCAGCCAAGGCTGTCTATTAAATATACATCTAACATTCAATATGGTCAGCCTAGACCCTATTCTAAGAATGATATAACGCCAAAAATGTATATACGAGTAAGCAGGGAAACAAAGACACTTTCTACATTCTGCGATCTCTCAGATTAACCACCGGTCTCAAATACTAGCTATCTAAACCCTAATGAGGTATATATTAAGGTGAAATTCGCGTTGTTAACGCTAAGAGCTTGAGAGCCTGATCATAGGTAGCCTTTCAGGATGCCCGCTACAGCAGCAATATGCTAGGTTATAACATTTTGGATGCAGTGGAGCAACTGGCCATGGTGATTGGGCCACATTCCAGGTCGCCTTCGCTCAGTATAGCGCTTTCCCGTGTTTTCGAATGTGATCATGCCTCTCGGGTTTTGTACTGCGCCTGACTGGCAATCCTGATTCTGAATTTTAAGTCTGTCATAAAAATGATAGCCCTTGCGCAGTTGTCAAATATTGTACCAGTATTCGAGTTTTTTTGAATAGAATTCCAACTGTTACCTTATAATGTGTATCCCTTGTATGTTGCACTCCTTTCAAGCCCCACGGCTGGAGTGAATTCTCCGGATTTAAGACCTGCTGAAGTCGCCGCCCCGATCAGATCAGAACCATCATCTGCACCATCGACTCACAATGATATCATTATCAAACGAGTGGCGTAAACGTTCCAGGACAGACAAGAATGTGTTGACCCTGTAGGCACCGCAGACGGCGATAGTTATCCACTTCCGCTGAGAGAGGGTATCCAGTCCCTCACGAGGCGACCTTGCTTACATTCTGTCGGTTCTGCAAGGTTGACTACCTGAATACTCGTCCCAAGTTGGTAGCAGTGCTAAATCAAGGCTGGTGGAGAAGACAGAACCTGAGAGGTGCATATTTTCCTCCATGGAATGGGTAACGTGGGTGACTCATCACAAGAGCTTGAGTAAGGGGGTTGTTCTCGGCGATCCTAGATTTAAACCGCTTATGGAGTCTATCCGCAGATTCACTTTCCGGGCTGCAAAGCAAAACACCACACCAACGTGAGATGGTGGTGGGAACCAAAGCTGTGAGACTTGCCCGATAGAAAACGCACCGATTCCTCATGTTTGACTGATTTTCATGGAACCTTCTAGCTAAACATAGTAAAGCAGAGGGTTAAGTTAGAAAATCGAGAGAGAATAAATGTGGAACCGTTGAGATTGGGCTAGGGTTCAAATTATATGTAACTGACAATTTGAATATACTTAAGAAATCACAGCAAATGACTTAAACCCCCAAAGCCTTGTTTGATATATAGTGACCCCCTCCCGCACACCGATACCCGTGTTGCTGTTTGATCCAGTGAAATCCAGCAACACAAACGCCCATATGACGAAGCTTCCGTTGAATCTGTTGTTCCTTCTTCCTGGTCTTTTCCTCTGCCTCACGCTTCTTGCGAAGCTTTTCCAATTTAGCTCATCTGGCTAGCTCTTCTAGCCGGCGCTGTTCGCGCTGTTCCTTTGCTTCCGTGTCGACATCGGAGTCAGAAGATTTGACAATTGAAGGATGAGGGAGGTCGTTAGCTGCCTTGCAACCCATAAAATCATCAATCGATATTTACAGTTGAGAGGGGGAAGAAGAACCCCCAGATCAAAGTTTGAACATGTTTCCAGATCGATTCCGGCACCTTTTGTTCCTGGCGCTCCCACAAGGTAGCCAGAATGTCCCCATGAATAAAATAAACAAAATTAACTAGCACCTGATGGAATTGTGCATATAACACCACCAGTTGCAGTTCGGTTTGATACCAGTCATTGCCATTGGTACTTGGATACCCTGAATAATTCAGTCGGTGTTTCCGAACCAGTGTACTGATTGTATCGGGGGTAAGCTGAAGAACAACCTGGCCTCCGGGGTGGAAGGAAGATACATATGCTTCGACATGTACAACGTCATTTCCTAGGTTCGGGGGGAACGCCATCGAACAAAGGATCCAGGTGACGTGACCGATACTATCACTTCTATCCGGACCATAATGGTTGGGCGGATTGTCTCGCGCAGGATTGATCCTTGGCCGAGGGCTACACGAGGTATTTCGCAGGCTGTCCGTATCAGATCTGGGGGACTGGACCAGAGTTTCCTCGTACAAATCGACGAATTGACTTGGTGTTGGCGTTGGAGAACGTGAAACGTCACCAGGTAAAGATACAGCTGGTGATCCAGCCACAGAGGGCTGGTCGTCTGAGAAACCTGATCCGAGAGCATTGCGAGTGATGCTTTTATTATTCTTCCAGCCATAGACGGGCCAACATTGTGTCCAACACTTCATGCATTGGTCACAGGCAAAATTCTCCGAAAACTGTCTAACTTAGCTAAGTATTCCCCCCTCCCCCCACCTCTGTCATCTGTTGAGAGCATTGGTCACTTACTTTGATTCTTCCCTTACCGCACGTGTAACATGCTTGCTTGATCTTCTAGACAAGTAAGTATGGTCCACAATGAAAGTGCCTTCCGGAAGTTATTGACCTTCTTTCGGTAACGACACTTCTTTCCCGTCGCTACACACCTAGAGCCAGGCCGCCCTTCAGAGCCCTACGCAGTTAGATTGTACGCCCGGTGGACGTGATTGTAGATTACCTTCAGCCGTTGCCTGCCGCACTCGATACAGACTCGTATGCATTCTTGCTGAGGGGTGCATTCCCGACCACGTTTGGTGCATTGAGAGCAGGGCCGTGTCTTAGCGCACTATTAAAGGTTAGATGAATCCCGTTGTCGTTTATGTATTTACACTGAATTACTCTGAG